>BSBM01000756.1:10570000-11170000 GCA_027924585.1 Larix kaempferi
AACCATTACTATTTCTGAAAACACTGTCAAAATAAGAAACCGTTACATCTACTATTGTAAAATGCACAATATCAAAATACCAGGGGTTGGTGTTGAAGGGGGCCCTACCCTCAACGCCTTCCAGCTTTAAATCAAAACCTTAAAGGAGATAAACGCTGATTATATTGATGAAATAAAGTATTACAATCTTCTCTGAGTATCCTCCTTTCTTAGGGTTTCAAGAATCCCTTTTATACTGAAAATACAAACTAGAATCGACTGTAAAACAGAGATTGATCCAATAAACAACCCTACAGCTAACTCGGCACATCTGAGCCAAATATGGGAGCTCGAATCCCCTAAAATCTACACAATACTAAAGCAAGAAAGCAACAGCTCCTCAATCAAAGATCATCCCCAAAACAGCACCTGAGCAATCTTCTGGCAGCTAAAAGGTGAGGTGAATCTAAGAAAAACGCCCCCACTATGGATCGAATCGCTGGTTCAGTTAGCGTAAATCTTCCCTGGAGTGCCGAGACCACTGCACAAAGGAAACAACGACCCATCAGTTGACCGGATATTTAAATGGAGATTTAAAAACCCAATTTATGCATAAAACAAGGTAAAGTAAGAAATAAATAATCAAAAATCACTTACCAAACCTTTATCAACGTTGGTCTCCACAAAAACATGACCATGCACAAATCAACATTAATAAAACTAACTTATCATGTGGTTTCATAAGTTTTATGCTAGAAAATGTTGTATTGGACAACCAATAATAGGAGACCAACATCTCCCCCAACCCAAAGATCTTGCAGGTCCCTATGCAAGAAAGTCTCATACAACAAGATTTGAAACTCAAAGAAAAGTCTGATAGAATTAAAGTCTGATCTTGCAGACTTTACTCATCATTCCCGCATTTAGCAGGTCAGACATGCTGATGAACATCTGTGGTGATCAACAATCAAGTGTTCCAGGAGCAAAACTTGCTAACAGAAGGACTTGATCCAAAACAAATCATGAGAAAAACACATAAAGCTGATGGCACAAAGCTGAGAAAATCAACATCTAAAATAGAACAAAGTGGCCCTCATTAATGGCCTTGCCATCCAAAAACTCAAAGAAATAACCATGGCCCAAATCCAAATTCAGAGCCTTCTTAGAAAGTCCAGCTGCTAGAGAATTATGCTCCCGGAAAACGTGCTTGAAGATCACTTGAGGAGCCATGTGGATCAAATATCTTATATCTTTGCACCAAGGCATCAGAAAAGAACATCAAATGCCGACAATTGATTGAGCCATGAAATAACTATCAGGGAGTCTCCATAAATTAGCTGAATTGGGACAGCTAACCTCGTAACACTTAAAAAAACTCCAATTGCAATAAAACAAGGATATGATTTTTATTAAAGGTTGCCAATCAATAATAAAGGATGAAATATTGTCCAAATTAACACCATAAAATAAAAACTGTGATGTATCAATTAAATGAATGCCAAAGTTATCATGGTAGGTCATAGCTCAATAACTTTTTTTTTAAGTAATGGCAAAATCATTTAATTATAACCATAAACCTCAATATATAGCAATTAAGACTTACCCAATCATGCCATGTGCATTACTTTTATCAGCATTTCTTACCTTTGCCATGTCAATTTGCAAAAATTTTCTATTCTGGTACTTCATCCATCATTTAATCCAGTACTTCAGCCAATGTAAAATACAACAATGCTTTCATATTGATAAAAATAAACAAAAATTACCAGCATAGTAGTAATTACCAGCATCTTGAGTAGCAACTGTGCTATTCAAGTAAATGCACTCACACAGTGATGTTACACCATTAACTTTCCCAATATGCAACACTCAAGTGAGTTAATAAACAAATAAACTGAATTAAAATTTGTTTGATCCAAACAGTTCATGGCATAATTACCTCATTTCCAGCTTGCTGCTGCACCTAATCACACAAGAAACCAAACTGTGTCATGAAACCAATTTTATTAACAATACAAAACAACCAATTAGGAATGCAGACTTCATCAATCACCCTTACTTCTATGTAACTCAAACAATCATAAATGCAGACTTCATCAATCACCCTTACTTCTATGTAACTCAAACAATCATAAATGCAGACTTCATCAATCACCCTTACTTCTATGTAACTCAAACAATCATAAATGCAGACTTCATCAATCACCCTTACTTCTATGTAACTCAAACAATCATAAATGCGGACTTCATCAATCACCCTTACTTCTATGTAACTCAAACAATCATAAATGTAGACTTCATTCTTGTCATTCATACAGAACTTTTTCCACCAGGACATGTGCCACAAGGTAAGGGGAATACTAACAGAAGCTAATGGGGTACTGGTCCACTTTGACTCAGCTTCACACAGGATAGTTTGAGTAGTGCAACAAATAGCATTGAATTTCTCAGCTATGTTCAGGACTCAGAAAATATCAGGCGTAAACCCCTTTTTTTACAAGAATCAGGTAACCAAAATTCAGAGCAGCTAGAGATGATTATCAACTGGCTAAATTTTTTAAACATTTTCTTTAAGTTTTATTTAACCACCCTTATGAATTCTCTTTTACCTTTACATAGCTACATTGTTCATATAGACAAGTATAGATGAGGCTTTTAAAGGAGATATTAGAGTCAGAACCCACTGCCAGCGAGCCCGTTTAGTACTCCGGTGGGGTAACTGTAACATCTAAGAAGCTTCTTCCCCAGGCAGATGCCCCATTGCCAACAGGCCTGTTCAACACCCTGATGGGTTTGCCTGTTTATACCACAGGTCGGTACCCGCTGCCAGCAGACCTGTTCAGTATCCCGGCGGGTTAACCTCTTGCACCCGTTTTCTATCAGAGGCCCTTGTCCCAATTTCATCTTAAAGATAAAATTTATGATTTGCTCAAGCATAGATGAGTGGGGGAGCTGCTCTGAAAACCATCTAGGAGTGGGATGGTACCATAATTGGAAGAGTATTCTTTGTACATGCCTGTAAAAATTTGCCCAGATGAACAACTAACCTTTGCAACTGTAGAAAGTGAAAGTCATAAAGTGGCTGTACAACAATGTATATATATGTATTTAGTATTATAACAGCCAATAGATAATAACCCCCAAACTGCCTAGTCCTGGATACCTTTTTCAAAATGATGCCTGTCTTAAAAATAATTTAATGCCCATAGTTGTTACTAAAAACAATTCCCTCGCTCTATCTAGTGTGAAACCAGGTCAAATGGTCCTAGCAACCCATAAGTTCATAAGCATAAAACATTTGGGAAGCTTAAAGCACTAATGTAGGCAATGCCTGGTGGGTAAGTACTCATATGAATAACCAAAACAGTTCTGAAAAATCTGACAGCACACATACATTTACCTGATACAGACATTCTAATTACCAGTGCAGCCCAGAAATTACCCAATTAACACATTCTCTTGCCAAAAAAAACAATCATGGCTGAAAAATAGAAATAATAACAAAAGACTTCCCTGTTGTGTTCAAAACATCCTAAGCCTGAAAAGAATATCTGCACCCTTCAAAAAGAAATCTAATAAAACAAATTTCTGTACATATATACAAAACAATGTATTGAATGTTACTGTGAGGAAGTGGGAGATGAAGAAGTCATTCCTTCACCTACCGGCTCTAGCCTAGATTGCTGACTCATGGTATGAATGAACTCTTGCTTAGAAATGGGTTTGTGATATACCTTTAACCGATGCCCATTCACCACAAAAGCAGTCTGTTCGTCATCAATTATCTTTATTTTGACAGAACCATTATCAAAAACAGTCACAATTTCATATGGCCCCATCCATCTAGTGGTAAGCTTACCTTTGAAATGTTTGAACCGTGAGTCAAACAACAGAGCCCAATCACCTTCTTCAAAAGTCTTCTTCTTCAAAAATTTATCATGCCACTTAGTCCGCTGATTCTGTATCAACACAGTTCGTTGGACAGCATCTTGTCTGATTTCATCAAGCTCATTTAATTGCATCAGCCTCTGCTCCTGGGCTTCATCTAAATTCAGGCTCAATTGTGCAGCAGTACGAAAAGTCTTCACCTGAAATTCTATAGGAAGCAGAACCTGTTTCCCATAAACAAGCTGATATGGGGTATACCCTGTGGTATTTCTACATGTAGTTCTGTAAGCCCACAATGCCTCGGGTAGCCTGTCTGCCCAGTCCTTGTGATGTAGCTGCACAGTCTTAGTTAAAATGGATTCTAACACTTTATTTGTTGATTCCACCTGACCATTTGCTTGGGGGTGGTAAGGAGAAGATTTATAGTGCTTAATCCCATATTGTTCTGTAAGTGCTTTCATTGATTTAGAGACAAACTGTGCTCCATTGTCAGTCACAATTTCACGAGGAATGCCAAAGCGAGTAAAATTTTCTTCGTAAATAAATTCTATGACTGATTTCTCAGTGGCCCTCAATAGAGCTTTTGCCTCAACCCACTTAGTCACATAGTCAGTGCAGACTAAAATATATCTCTTTTTTCTTGACATTGGTGAGATTGGCCCAACAAAGTCCAATCCCCATTTTTCAAAAGGTTCAATTTGTACCTGGGCTTATAAAGGCATTTGATCAGCAACAGTGGGTCTCCCCATTCTTTGACAGTTGTCACAGCCCTGTACATATTTTTCAGCATCTTTAAAAAGTGTAGGCCAGTAATACCCTTGATGTAATACCTTATATGTTGTCCGCTTGTCTGAGAAATGGCCTCCACAAGGTCCATCATGACAGGCTTGAAGGATGTCATACATCTCATCCTCCCTCACACACCTCCTGATAATCAGATCTGGACCGGTTCGAAAGAGGTCATTACCTACCCATGAGTAATTAGCACTTTGCTGTATGATTCTTCGTTTTTCGTAAGATGACAGATGAGCAGGTAGGTTCCCTGTAACCAAATAATTGGCTATATCTGCAAACCAGGGTGTTTTAATAGAAACAACAAATAAATGTTCATCAGGGAATGTATCATCTACAGGAACATTATCATCAACATGAGTCAATTTGGAGAGGAAATCTGCAACCAGATTTTCCTTCCCTGGTTTGTCAACTATGGTAATGTTAAATTCCTGTAGCAAAAGCAACCATCTAGTAATTCTGCCACTAGTGATCGGTTTATTCATTAAAAATTTAATAGCAGAATGATCAGTATGAACAAATACATCATAACCAGTAATATAATGCTGGAATTTATTGATGGCATGAACCACTGCTAGAAACTCTTTTTCAGTTACTGTATAGTTTAGTTCTGCAGGTGTCAAATTTTTACTGATGAAATAGATGGCATAGTAAGACTGGTTTTCTTTCTGTCCAAGCACTCCCCCTAAGGCAGTGTCTGAAGCATCAGTTTGTATGTGGAAAGGCAAAGACCAATTTGGCCCCCGCAGAACTAGTGTTGAAGACAATTCTGATTTTAAGGTGTCAAAGGCTGTCTGACAGTGTTGATCCCAACAAAAACCGTTGTCTTTGGCCAATAATTTGAACAGTGGGGCTGCTATCTTTCTAAAATTAGCAATAAACCTACGATAGTACCCCGCATGTCCTATAAAACTTCTGACTTCTTTTTGTGTAGCTAGTGGAGATAGACTAGTAATGATTTCAATTTTTGCTGGGTCTACCTTAATACCTTCTGATGAAATGTGGTGCCCTAAAACAATACCCTCGGTTAACATCATCTTACACTTTTCATGGCTTAAAGAAAGATTTGTTTCTTGGCACCTAACTAAAACTTTCTCCAGGTTATTTAAGGCTTCTTTGAAATCATTACCGTAGACTGTAAAGTCATCCATATATATTTCCACACAGTCATGGACTAAATCAGCCAAAATACCTAACACTGCCCTCTGGAAAGTGGCAAGAGCGTTACACAGTCCAAATGGTAATACCTTGTAAGCATAAGTTCCCCATGGGCAGGTAAAAGTGGTTTTTTCTTGATCCTCTGGGGCTATTCTTATATGGTTATACCCACTGTATCCATCCAGAAAAGAGAAATACTGTTTTCCTGACAAGGTATCCAAAACTTGATCTATGAAGGGAAGAGGGAAGTAGTCTCTGAGAGTTGCTTTATTTAGTTCACGGAAATCAACACATATTCTCCACTTACCTCCCTTCTTCGGGACAATCACCAATGGAGATACCCATTTGCTATCAGAAATGGGATAGATAAAATCTGCATCCAACAATTTTTGTAATTCATCCTTCACAATGTCTTTAAGCGCAGGATTCATTCTTCTATGTGGCTGCCTTACTGGTCTAATATTTTCCTGCGTATAGATATGATGAATGCATGTGTCGGGGTGAATGCCTTTCATGTCTGTATAGACCCAAGCAAATGCCCCAGACTGTGCTTTAAGTAAATTAACTAACTGATTTTGCTGGTCTTGAGACAGATTTGCATTAATAAACAAAGATCTCCATGGACTAATCTCCATTGTTATAGTTGCAGCTCCAACCTTCTCATCTATGAATAAAACTACTGATGATGAGGTGGCTGAAGGGTAGTACCGTTCTTGAAAATATTCTGTGAAAACATTGTCTAAGTCAGAGAAGGACTGAGGGAACTCAATACTAGTGGTGGCTGAGATAAATTGATCTAGGATATCATCTTCAGTCTAATGTTCCAGCCCCCTAGTTTGACTGATGGACAGTAAGGGTTGTCCCACATCCTCATCCCCATAAGGATTCTCTAACCATAACATGTTTTCCAACACAGGCTGTGCTGGGGGATAAATAATCAGGTTTTGTAGAGAAGTGCCATTTGATATAGTTAAAATACCTTCTCTGCATCCTATAAAGGCATTGGCAGTGGCTAACCAGGGCCTGCCTAGTATAACAGGATGTTCCCCCATTGGGTGTTTGGTTTGGAGTACCAGAAAATCCACTGGATACTCCCAAGAAGCTACTGTGATAGTAATGTCATCTAAGGCCCCCACAGGTTTGACTGTGCTCCTATCAACCAACTCCAAAATAGTAGGAGTAGGTCTGAGGAGATTATGTAACTGAAGTCTCTGCAAGGTGGTCATAGACATGACATTAATGGCAGCCCCCAGGTCAACTAGAGTGTTTCCTATTGGAATCTCATTAATGCAAATGGTCACCACTGGGTTCCCGGGATTTGCAAATTTTGGAGGTAAGGAACAGTCTGAAATATAGTTGGACAGCTGGCCTAAAACATGTATCGTGGGTGGGTCTTTCTGTTTTCGACCAGGTTTCTTTAAGCACAGTTCCCTTACCAGTTTTGAATAGATAGGGACATCTCTAATAGCTTGAAGTAATGGAATCTTGATACAAACATTTTTCAACTCATTTTCCAAATCAAACTGTGGACGAACCACAGGCTTCTCTATTAATAACCTCTCTGGGTAAGGGGGGTTGTTATTTACTTGTGGATGAGCAGGTGATTGGAAATGAGTTCCCAGTGCTTGAGTGTTTTCTGAGGCAATCTGCACTTCTTCTTCCTCTGTAATCTCTTTTTCAGCATTTTCTTCTCCAGTCTCTTCATGAATAATCACTGCTGGAGGGGTTTTATTTAATGTTTTCCCAGACCTTAATTGTATTTCTTGTAAAGGAGCTGAATGGATTACGTAAGTTGGAGCCATTTGAATTTCAGCATTATGAAGAGGCTGGGGAGGTCTGTTATTAGGGTTTGGGATAGGTTGGGCTGGCAACAATGTGGGTCGAGGAGGGTTTGGATTTTGATATTGTTGTGGAACTGGGGGTATAGGAGGAAGTGCAGGTGGTGTAAAGCCTGGTAATAGCTGTTGCATATTTGGTGGCATTGGACAGTAACTAGGAGGGGCTGTTGATTGTGCTCCCCCATAGGGCTGTCCTTGTGGTCCCCCATAGGGCTGTCCTTGTGGTCCCCTATATGACTGTCCTCGCCAGCCTTGCTGCCATGGTTGGGTCTGAGTAGGTTGAGAAGGCCAATTCTGCCACATTTGTGGGCTCCATGGCTACTGAGATTGCTGCATGGGATAGTAATATGCAGGGTTTGGAAAAACAGGTTTTGGGGGCATGTTTTGGGGTCTAGGCTGCCAAGGCCTTCTCGATGCATATGATGGATCCATAGGTTTAGCATTAAGCTTGTAAAAAGCTTGCAGTTCTGGTAAAGAAGGGCAATTGTCAGTGGGATGTTTATCAGAGCAAAGAGCACAGATTGCAATGGTATTAAGAGGGCACTCTTTCAAAGGGTGTCTTTTTCTGCACTTGGGGCAGAATATGTGTAATGCTGCTATGTCCTCCTCCTCTTGCCGTTTCTTTGTTTTCAATGCATCAAATTGGGAACTTAAGGTGCCTAAAATGTCAGTTTTGAAATTTTCTAACAGGTTTCCCAATTCAACTCTTGTGACCCCACTAGTTCCTGCTGTTTTAGAAATGCGGGAAGGACCTTCCCTTGTGCTTTTTCCTGCCTTGGCTCTACTCCTAGAATATTTTCTGCACAGTTCAGTAATCTCCTCAAAGGATTTATGAGATACATCACCTGAGGCCATCAAGTTGAGGATTTCCTCATATTCATCCAGAATCCCTTTCAAAAAAAGAGTTCTGACTACATCCTCCTGTAAGGTATTATACTTAGACTTCTGTAATACAAAGCAGAAGCGTTCTAGGAAGTCCTCAAGACTCTCTTCTTCATGCTGTTGCATTTTAAAGATATCATTTTGGGAGTCTCTAGGTCCACAGTAGTCTCGGTATTTTCTGAGGAAAGCACTCTTCATCTGTTCCCAAGTTCGGATGGTGGATTCCCCCAGGCTCATAAACCATCTAAGCGCAGAATCCATAAGGGTGGCTAGAAATAGTTTAAACTTTTTTGCATCCTGTAGATAATTATAACTCCTACATAAGATGTCAAACTCAAATAGAAAAGTATCCGGATCTTCAGTACTTTTCCCATAGAAGGTAGGTAATGAAGATGCTAGGATATTTTTCATATTGACATCCCGTGTAAGATCCAAAATGGGGATGCCAAAAGTTGTTTCAGTTCATCCCTCATGTTCTCCCTCTCCTTCCATCTGGTGTCTAGTTTCCTGATCACTCATGACAAGAGGGTTCCTAAACCAATTGAAACCTAACATGTCTCTTCTTGGGGATGGAATGAAGTCCCAATGGTCTGGCCTAGGCCAAGATTGAAGATTGAAAGGTAAATCTGTGATAGATTCTACTTGAGAAACCACCGGATTCTGGGTATGTCCAAGAAGGGAGTTCACTTTTTCTATGTTCACTGTGTCAACCAAGTTGGGATCTTCCTTTGGAGGTGAAGCTTGTTGGATCTGTGGGATCTCTACTGAATGTAACTGTTCACTGAGTGTAACCTCAGTTCCTGCTGGTCTGGTCCCTAATTCCACTGAATTTTGAGTGTTGTTGTTTTCAGTTTTGTTGCCGGTATTCCTATCCCTAGGGTTAGTGAAGGGGGGGGGTTTTGTTGTTTCCAATAAGATCGGAATGAATTTTAATGAATCTTCCCTTACTATCTCTGGGTCTCATCAAAACAATTACTGAAACTAACAAGACTTTTTAATCAAATGAATCGAAATACCTATTTGACAAATGGGTTTGAAGGAACCTGTTATAACAGATGCGCGGGTTCTTACCTCTCGTCTTACCGTCCCTTCTCCTCCAATCTGCCAAAAGAAAAACAGTCAAGAAATCAAATAGAGAACAAACTAATAAAAAAAAATGTCTAAATATATCTACTGCTACTATTGCTATTAAAGCAATCACACATCTATGCTACAAATGCTGTGAAAAATGAGCAAGATACCAGTTTACCTTGGAGCAACTCCCCGGCAACGGCACCAAAATGTTGGTTAAAATTAATGTTACTTAATTCACCTCAATTTAATTATCAATCAGAGAATCGTAAACTTTGAGCTGCTACACTATATGTGCAGGCAAGGCAGTTTTAATGCTTGTGCTGACAGAAATGCTAGTCTACTTCAAACAAAGCAATGAAATGGATGAAACTATTGCTATCCTGGATGATCTATACTAAGGACTCATAGATTTGTTCTAAAACAAAAGGAAATCAATTTACTGACTAGCAATCTACAGGCTATAGTAATTCTTTGAAATAGCCCTAATCTTTCAAAGAAATCCTACCTACAACAATGCTTCAAAAGAACAACCTGCTGATAAATTAAACAAACCCTTGAACTACAGCAATCCCTTAAAACTCTCAACAGTCCACACTCAGCTACAGTACTGATGATCTATTCTACAAATGAAAGAGCTTAATAAGTTTCAGAATAAATATGATCAATTAACTTGAAAACTCCACCATTAATCCTACAAGATCTAATGCTTAACTCCACACTAATACTTCTAGAGCTGAAGTAAAACCTGTCACCTTTTAACTCTCACTAATTCAAAAACAGTCTATCAAAGGGCAACTTGGTTTGTTACTGCTGTCTAGATATACTATGCTTGTGTTTTGTGCATATAAATGCACACCAGAGAATGCCGAGGTTATTCAGTTAATATTCATCAATCAATATTAGGGATGTGTAAGAAACATTCACTGGTTTTGGTCTGTATATGTAGACTGTGAAGCTAATGTTGATTTGAGAAAGCAGTATTATAAACCAGTATTCCTTTCCAAACTCATTCAATATCAAACAGCACAATTTCAGCTCTTATCTAATCATCCACTCAAAAGACTTATTTAATAAACCCTAGGTGCTCTGCAAATTAAACTGTTCAAACCTTCTGCCACTGCAATTCTTTTTTAAATTTACGTTCTACAATGCAAGAATACTCTATGGCTCTGCGAGCTCAACAGTCAAAAGGATGGGGCTGTTCACCAATTATTCTAACGCTACAGCAAAAGGAAATAGAGGGTTCAATCTATTCCCTTCAGCAAATCGATTCGTCAGCAACTAAAATCAAGTTCACTACCAGTTTGCCACTACCACGATTCACACTGGAAATCGAAAGGGAACTTAAATACACACCATTCCTCAATCTCATTAAATCAATTCTATGATAAATCCAATCCAAATCATCACACATTTCATCATTGCCGTAACCATTAATAATCACTCACACTAAAAACCAAAGGAGATTTTAAATACAAATCACTCCCAAATCTATTCTCTGCGCTAGATCAAAATACAAATGAAATTAACTAATGACCTGCAGGCATACATTCTATTTCCACTCACGGATCAGCAAAACCATTACTATATCTGAAAACACTGTCAAAATAAGAAACCGTTACATCTACTACTGTAAAATGCACAATATCAAAATACCAGGGGTTGGTGTTGAAGGGGGCCCTACCCTCAACACTTTCCAGCTTTAAATCAAAACCTTAAAGGAGATAAACGCTGATTATATTGATGAAATAAAGTATTACAATCTTCTCTGAGTATCCTCCTTTCATAGGGTTTCAAGAATCCCTTTTATACTGAAAATACAAACTAGAATCGACCGTAAAACAGAGATTGATCCAATAAACAACCCTACAGCTAACTCGGTACATCTGAGCCAAATATGGGAGCTCGAATCCCCTAAAATCTACACAATACTAAAGCAAGAAAGCAATAGCTCCTCAATCAAAGATCATCCCCAAAACAACACCTGAGCAATCTTCTGGCAGCTAAAAGGTGAGGTGAATCTAAGAAAAACACCCCCACTATGGATCGAATCCCCCGAATCGCTGGTTCAGTTAGCGTAAATCTTCCCTGGAGCGCCGAGACCACTGCACAAAGGAAACAACGACCCATCAGTTGACCAGATATTTAAATGGAGATTTAAAAACCCAATTTATGCATAAAACAAGGTAAAGTAAGAAATAAATAATCAAAAATCACTTACCAAACCTTTATCAACATTGGTCTCCACAAAAACATGACCATGCACAAATCAACATTAATAAAACTAACTTATCATGTGGTTTCATAAGTTTTATGCTAGAAAATGTTGTATTGGACAACCAATAATAGGAGACCAACAGGATACAAATGTTTTGTCTTCTAGTCTATTCATATTGTCTATATTGAACAAAGTACACAAATTCCCAAAGTGGAAGAGACAAACAAGGAAGATGATTCATCTTGAATATTGGCCTTCCATGCACAAAATATTGAGCTCCTCAACTACATCAATATGTCATGTCTACAACAAGAATCATTGCACTATGTTATGAAATGCATATCACATGATTGAAATTTATGCCTATGCGACTAGGTCACAAAACCACAAGTGTGTGACAAAGAATATCAGTGTTTTTATAACACACCGTTAATTGCCAAGTTTAATTTGTGTATAATATTCACCATTGCAATGTGCATCGAGCACCAATACCTTTATACTAACATGCATATCAAAGACAACAACCAAATCCACAAGTATGTGCTTAAACAAATTCTTAATGAACCTCTCTCATCAATTAAGTATTTAAGTTGAGATACACTTTTGTACATAATTAAGGTTGTTGGGACTTTAATTAATTGAGATACACTTTTCTAGATAAACTTTTGTACATAATTAAGGTTGCTGAGACTCTATGATCTCGGTGTGCCTATTTAGTCAAATTCAACCATGACTTGCACTTGGGCTTGTCCATTGTGCTGCTTCATCATTGAGGGGAACCATTGATTAACAAAAAAGAGAAAAAAAGAGGAAATAAAATGAAATAAAAATACATGACAATGCATTCAATTTTTTGTAGCTTGAGTATATAGATGCGCTTCAATTTTGGGGTTACTAACTTCTGCAGTCAACAATTTAGTTTAGTCACATGAAGTCAAAATATTACATATTTATTGGAACTAATTTCTCGAAAATTATTTTGGGACTCATATTTTGAAATAGCTCAAAATCTTCAATCCCCTGCATCTTATCTTCATCTTATCTGCTCAACATCATATCTACATCTTTTTGTATCATATACATGAACATCAACTCTAGAATTGTATGATTAGCATTAGATTCATAATTATTAGAATCTTATGCAACATCATCTAAAACCTATACGTCACGAATATTAGCATCATTTACAACTCCTTCATCATCATCTACTTCCTCTACATCACCAACATTAGCATCATTTACAGCTCCTTCAACATCATCTACAACCTTTAAATATTTTTATCACCATCATCAGTATGATCTACAGACAGACTCTCAACACCAACATGAGTACCATCATCATTGCAGTGAATTTCAGTTTTTACATCATCAACATGATCAACACTTCTAGAACGCCGCAATACTCTCTTCCACTAGATTAAATTCACATTTCCCCCATCCTATAGAACACACAATTGCTATGATCAAGTCACCTCCACACTTTCCAACTCCGTTCATCTATGATCAAAGGTAGTATGTCAGGTTTAAATTCTTTTATATTATGCATTCAAATTCTTTAGGATATGCCTGGAGGTAATACGTCAAGTTTAAATTGTTTAGGATATACCACTTGTAATGTCTCTAAAAATGCTAAAATTTTTAAAAAAATTCCTGTGCGGTTACCATCATTGAAAAGTAAATAATTTAACTTCAGTAGCGGAAAAATAAGGAAGACTTATCAACTTGATGCTATTTCACAATTTATATTTCTATCTAAGAGTTTACTACTTGTTTTAATTGATGTGGTTGGTCTCATTTAACTTTGCGGACGCGAGGAAATGGAATGGGGTCTAAATGAACTTCATTGAGTTAATGGGTGATAATTGGTTTGTCGATTATCCTAGAAAATGTACATGTTGAAAATCTAAGGATCTTTACATCAGCAACTTGATTTATAAGATATTTCTTAAATGTCAACTGTGTGTATGTTTTAAGACTGTGGTTTTGGACTGGCTTACTTAGCTCCTTTCATGAGCTTGAGGGGATGGACCTGGTGGTTTTGGACTGGCTTACTTAGCATTTATGCTAAGGCCTATTTCTTCTTTTGTTTTGTAGGTATCTTTTTAAAAGACTACTTAAGATTTACTCCCTAAATTGTTATATCCATGCATATATTTGTTATGATGTTTAGACAAGCATCTAAAAGAATATGCACAGGTGATTAAAAATCGAACTTCAGGTGAGTGACACTCTTAACTAAGGAGTAGTGGGTTTTGGTGGCCTTTCAAAGTACTTGCCCTAGTTTATGCTATCCATCTGGAGCGCAGTAAGGTCCTAAACAACTAGGATGGTTTTGTGTTGGGGTGGAGAGCTCTGGTCTGCAAGTTTGATGTTAGGGTATGGGGCTCTTCAAGGCTACAAAATGAGACCAGGGAACCAGCGTTGGCCATGAGCGTTTCTCCCAGGCCTGCGCTTACTCACACAGCGTGAAGGCGAGCTCTCGTAAGATGTAATCTCTGAATCTTAACTCTGTTCTAAATAATGGTAGTTCACATTCGTATTTGCTGAGAAAAGTACTAAGACTGGGATTTGGAAATGTTGACAGGGTTTAAGGTTTGGAAGAATCGAAATTGGCAAGATGGGTTTTCGCAGCGATGATGGCCATGGTAAGCCTGGTCCATCAATGGCCATTTCCTCCCTTCATGCTTTATGGTTGCCCAAACTGTTTGTTGGCTCAGTTTTATAAGAGTTTTGGGGGATGGTTTAACCATTCGAGGGTTATGGGTTTTTTAAAGTAATACCTGGTTGGACAGAGAAAGGTGTGACCAGACTGTCGTGGAACACTTAGTGTAGTCTACAACATTGATTTGTAGCCTGTATGGCGTTTTCCTTTTTGGGTTAGAGGAGGTCCTCTTTTGACTCCTGTATAGTTGGTTGAGGTTTTGGTGTTCTAGAAGAACCTATGAAATAAATAAATTGAAGTACTTTTAAATGGATTCCTGTCAGAGTTTGTGGATAAATTTAATGGGTTTAAGCTACTGTGGAAATCATTGGTATGTGTAACTCTTTAAAAGATGAAGCTGAGAATGTTTGGGTGAAAATTGATTTTTCTGGTTTTAATTATTTAGTTGATCCTTCTTAGGGTACTTGTAGAGTATCACCTTGTATCCAACGCTTCCAGGAGTGTAGTGATTTTAATTAAATGAATTCTTTCCTTCTTAAGAAAACTCTGCATTTGAAATTAGAGCCTTACTGTTTCGTTGGGTGGAGACTGAGCGTGAAGCTCTTGTCTGTGTTTTTATTTTAATGTGCATTCAGTTTACTTCTTGGCTTTTAGCCTGTGCGTTTTGATCTGGCACATGAATATTTCCTGTAGGGGAAAAAAAAGTTGAAAAGTTTGTTTAGCTTCTAAAACTGGGCAAGGCCCTATCTGGTTAAGCGTTTTTTTTTGTTTTTTTGTAGGGTGACTAGATTCTGCAATACGATTTTTGTTTTAATTAAAAGAAAGAAAGTGGCTAGAAGTCGTAATTATGTTTTGGCTGGGTAAAGAAAATTACTGCGTACATTTTATTATCTCTGCGTTGGTTGTGAGGGAAGAAAGGTCCTGAGTAAAAAAAATCTGTTTTGAATAATCTTTAATTTAGATTTTGTGGGCAAAGCCCTAGCATTAAAATGGCTTTTACTTTTATGGGTTGCGCTAAGTTTTAAAATGGCAACCTATGCTGTAGCATAGTCCATCATGTAATTTGTATAATTAAATGTATGAAACAGAGAACTCGATCCAGTCTTAAATTTTTATTTAAATCTCGAAGATGCCCTAAAAGTTTCAGCCTCTGAATGGCGATTACGTATTTATTTATGTGATGCTATTCTTTATGCTTAAGTTTTATATATAGTGAAAATGCTTTTAAGCTGCATTGGTTTGAGACCCTACGAAATCTCCGTCAGAGATTTTAATTGATTAATAATTCGATTTAGACGTTTTGGAAATTAATAAATGTGGAAATTCTAGAAATAAGAGTATGTGGAAATTTATAAAAATTCACAAATGCATGGTTGATGAGTTCTAAAACTACATTTTAGGACCTACGATACTCAATTTCCTCCCCTACTCGTTTCAAGAACCCCAAGCACCATCCATTATGCACAAAAACTAAAAAATTTGTCCATATGATGCCTATAAAATTCATGTGGTAGTTTTGGATGTTTTGCAAGGTCCATTAGCCTAAAATCATATTTTAGGGCCTAAGCCATCAATATTCCTCCTTGCACCATGCCTAGGGCCCAAGAACCATCCTTTATGTGCAAAAATGTGTGTCATATGACATTGTAGGTCAAATATTCCCTTTATAATCATGTGTGGTGGTTTTGGATGATGTGAATGGTGTATCATCCCTAAAAGTATATTTGCATGCCATAAGATGCTAGTTTTTTTCATTAAACAATCTACAAGGCCCTAAGAACCACTAGTGCAAAACACCATAATTATGCCCAAATGACAAATGTGGGTCAAAGATTATCTTTACAAGGATTGTGTCGTGCTTTTGGATCTTATGCATGGAACATGAGCCCTAAAAGAATCTTTTATTTTAGGCCTATATTTTAGTGTTTTCCTCAAACTATGTCCAAGGCATTAAGAACAACCCACGATGTGTAATAGTTGATAATGGTGCGCCCCATATGACACATGTGGGTGGGATATTCTCTTTGCATGCCATGTGTTGAGGGTTTGGACCCTATGCATGATCCATGGACCCTAGAAGCATCTTCTAGTCCATAATATGTTGAATTCTATCCTTGAAATCTATTTAGGACCCAAAGAAGTATATCTAGTGCAAAAACCCTCATAGGCCAGAGATTCCCTTTTTAGGGTGTAGTGGTTTTCTAATGCATTTTAGGTAACACAAATACAGCTTACAATTGCATACATTTGGGATATCATTCAAATGGTAACATATTTACTTAGATGCAGTTGGCAACAAAAATATTTGTTTACATATATGCATATGGTTGGGCTAACATTCTCATATGCACTGCCCTCTATCCTTTTAGCTTGACTTAACGTTAGTGATCTTGTACTTACCAGGCCTCTAAGGTTCTTGGGGCGAGGCCAATCTTTCATTGCCTCAATTTCCTTAGGATCAACATAGAAACCCTCCCCTCTAACAATGTGTCCCAAGTATTCCACTTCCGAGACACCAAAAGCACATTTGGAACATTTGAAGAACAATTGGTGATTATGGAGAAGTTGCAAGTCTTGATCCACATGTGTTGCCCAAGTTTTGTTGTAGATCAAGATGTCATCAAAGAAGACCAGGACAGAATAGTGTAGAAGGGGTTGAAAGATTTTGTTCATGAGGCTCTAAAAGTGAAAAGGGCATTACAAAGACCAAATTCATGAGTGCAGAAAGTAGTTTTGGAATATCTGCTTCCTTTTTGCAAATTTGGTTATAATATGAGTGAAGAGCAAGTTTGGTGAGAATTGAGTGCCATGTAGCTCATCTAAGAGATTACCAATGATCGGGTTGGGAAATTTATCTTTGGTGGTCAAGTTGTTAAGCGCTTGAAGTTGAGACATAGGCACCAAGTGTGAATTTTCCAAACTCTAGGAGACTACTGCCCTTATGTTCTTAACTAAACAAATCTGTTATTTAGTTGCATAAATTTGAATTCTTCACATAGCAGTAATCACACATATAGCTGGAAAATAAATAGTTAAAGCATAAACACAATACATAGAAAATTAATCTTTCAAATGAGCTTTTCATTAACAATTTAAAGCTTACAAGTAAGTCTCCACAAGTTGTCAAACTAACAGCTATACAGTACACTCAAACAAAACAAATCTGCACACTTATTGAGGAAAACTCTTCCTACCAAAACCAAGAAAACTGTCTGCTGGTCATTGCCTGTTGTATGGCCTGTCTGTACCACTGTATGGACCTATTTCATACGACTATATGGATCTGTTTGTATGGTTGTACAAAATCTAAACGACTGTAAGGATTTATATTTCTCCGCTAGGGTTCTCATCGTTTCACATATATATCTAGGGTTCTCATCGTTTCACATATATATATTTTCGTTTTGATGATGATTCCCATGTCGTCTAGAGTCTGACAGAGCTCCAAAAATTGTCTCCCACTGCGGGAAATCGCAAAGCTCCTTCATTCCACGACACTCTGTAAGATCAATAGCTTATTCTTCCCAGTATTTCCAGTGTTATTCTCATTCAAGTGTGGAATTTATCTCAAGAAAATATTCTTCGTGCAAATAAATCCCCTTTTATTTCCCCTTTCTTCGATTTAATTGCAGAAACCTCAAATTGCAGCATCAAATCGTGCACAGTCCAAAATCGGGCATAGTCCAAAATTGCAACATTTCCATTTCCTTTTGTTATTTTGCAAAGCCTGGACCTAAGTCTTCTATTGAAGTCTTTGAAGACAAGCTTTTCAAGTTCCATGAAGAGAGAAAAAGAGCAAGAAAGAACCATGCAAAATGCCATGGCACATCAGCAAAAAGTTGTTGGTCCAATGGAGTCAGAAAACTCTAATTCAGAGAAAATCAGTAGTGTAACAGAATGTGAAGCCCAGGAAGCAGGGCTTGCCCAAAAGGATAAAGTTGATGAGAGCAGATCACAGGAAAGCACAAAAGGTAAGATAGGGACAAGGACAGGCATTTTATATTGCCAAATATTTTCATAATAATTTTGTAGATTAAAAGCACTAAATTACTCAAGCATCAGTGAGGACTTAGCTTAGGTGTACAAGAGAAGACTATATTTTTTCAGAAGGCTTTGTGCACAAGTGAACGCTATTTTGCTCACACTAATGGTGCTTGCAGATGTTGTTGGTGATGTTGAAACTGACAATTTGGCGGCCTATGAGCCTGCAGACATTTCTAATTCCAGAGTTGGAGAAGGTGAAAGCAACATGGATATTGAGACTTCTCCAATTGCAGCAAAATGTTGCAGAAAGGGTAGATCTAGGGAAAAGGTCAGTCAAAATCAGTGCTCCAGTTTACCTTTATCCTCATCTGCTATGACACATTGTAAATAAAGAATGTTGGAAATTAGTTTCATGTCAATTGAGCGAGTATTCTATCTTGAACAGTTGAAAAAAAGGCCTCAAGTTAGAGGGGCTCACTGCTACGAATGAAGATAATTCACATGCTATGGATTCACAAATATCTGCAGCTAGTGTTCGACCTGAGACAATGCTTCCCGATGAGAACTCAAATGTTACAATTTTGTCACAAGATGGAAGAGGCGAGGTTCAGTCAGAACCTAGAGGCATAATATACGACCCCGCTGACAGATATGAAATTACACCTTTACATGCTGAATCAATGGAAATGGTTGGAAAAGGTGCTCAGGGGTCTTATAACTATTTAGTTTGCTTTTTTCTTTTTTCTCTACAATTTTAATGTTTTATTGTCTATATTTTGTGATATGGGTAGTTTATTTATTTTTGGTTTAATTTCATATAAACATAGGATGTTTGGTCCTGAACATAGTTCTTCTAGTTTGTTGACTTAGTATTGTGACAGGAATGTCTCCTCGTAAGAAGGAAACATCTCTTAAGATTGTAACTGAAGAACTAGAAGAAACAGTAATTGACGAGGAGAAAGAAAATAAGAGCAGGCAAGTCCCTGAAACGCCTTCATCAAGGAGTGTTCGCAGTACACGAAAGAAAGACAAGGTTTGTGTAGTTCGGTTTTCTTCTATTTAGCTACTTTGGTTAAAATAATGCATTTGTAATGCTCTTAAAATCTACTTAGTTTTTAAGTTCCAAGTAACAGATTAAGGTTTTTTCTTGAAATTATGAATTGCCAGGTGCCTCCTACATCTACTAGGATCCTGCGTAAACGATGATATCGGGCTTAGTTGGAGGTCATAGATAATCCATCTACAGACTCAGTTACTATCTTAAGACATGTTGCATACCTTATGAAATGTAATTTAAAAGCTTGTGAGCTATTCTGCTGTTGTAGAAGATTTAGGGTGCAGATGGATTTACTGCCTGTATTTCACAACTTTCGTTGACATGTAAGCTACTTATCTCTGTAGCTCTATTGGCATAGTTTTACATGTATTAATCAAAACTCAGTTGTAATCCATTTGAAAGTCAACTGTAAATTATCAGTTAAATTGTAGGACTTGTTATTGGAAAGTAAGTGATAAATTTGCTTTGCTTACTGGGGATTACTTATTGTATTCTTTCTGAGTAAGAAAGGTTGTTCTCATAAATGAAGGTGAGCAAGTAAATTTGTTTGTGATAGGACTTTTAAAAGCATATTGTTTCACTGTCCACGCTATTGATGTGGGCTCTGCATTTTACGCAGAGATATCTATCGCTTCTTGTGACAATTCAGTTAAACATTAATGAAGTGTTTAGTAGGATATTTTTAGTCTTCCAAAGATCATTGGCATATTTGATTTTTTTTAATTGATAATAACACGTGGGAAGGGGTATATATATATTGATATGCACAAAAAATGTTTTCACCAAGCAAAAAAACTATACTTTTATTATCAAAGTATAAGTAACAAAACAGTTCATTACAGCCTTCAACTTTCAGTCTTTTCTGTGATATCTATCTATAACTCATAAGCCTGTATCCTCCCGAAAAGAATACCAAAAACGTTCATGCCAGAATAACACATATAAACAGCCTACCTAAAGAGAATTTTAAGTGATAAACTTCATCACAACTACCAAATTTGAAATGAGCCTTCTTATAGGATTATCTGAATTGCAAAACTCAGGATATTTCTAGATACATTATTTAGAAATGTTATTGGTCTTTTTTAAAAATGATTATACAGTTTTTTGTCAATCAGGTAGGAATATATTTACCTTGCTATGACATTTTTTGAGATTAGCTTGAGAGCTTTTCAAGTAAGAATGCAACCCAATTTACTCCATATGCTCCATTAGTAGTAGGATCAATTGCACGGTCATTGGCATGTATTATTTGTTTTCCTATTGAATTAGCAAGAACACAGATGCAGGTTAGTTTTGACACCCTTCCTTTCAATTAGCTATGAGCATATTTGATTAGGGGATAGATTAGAAGTGGCCATGAGAGACAATTGCTTTTAAACTTTTCAAACAGAATGAATTATTTTAGTTTGCTTTTAGACAACATGACTGGGTTGTATATGTGTATCCAAAAATTAACAAAAAAATGACCATTGACACATGATACACTTGAGTTAATTGCAATGTCTTTAGATCAATCGTAGTGTAGCTATATTTGTACGTTTGGCTGCTATTTGGTTTGTGTTATTCCTATGAGAGAATGATCTCTCGGTATCCAAATTAGACTGCAACTTTTTCATGCTTTATTTTTTTATACATGATACAATTGAGTTGATTACAATGTTGTCTTTAGATCAATTGTAGTCTAGCTATATTTGTACTTTTGGTTGCTATTTGGTAGGTGTTATGCCTATTAGAGAATGATCTCTTGGTATCCAAATTAGATGGCAACTTTTTCATGCTTTTTCTTTATATTTTGACTATAGTTTTGTGATGCTATTTGTCTTTTGAAGTAGTATGGGCTTATTGTTGGGATTGATCTAAAAAGGACCTCTTTGACCCCCTGGTTACTGTCTTGTTGAGTTACGTTATTTCACTATTCTGACAGAAGTATTTATAACTTGTTTGAATATCATCATTGTCAAGCAATAACTACTTCTTAAAGGGTATGCTAGCTCAATGGTAGAGCACCTGCCTAATTTTAGGCAGGAGATTGGTGGTTCAATTCCTCCGTACCTTATTATAAATTAGTATTATAAATTAGTGACTAAAAAAAGACTAAATTCGCATATATACGACTATTAGTATCTAATTTCCAGTATCTTATAGTATGACTAATGTTTAGTCGTATTTAGTTTAGTCATTAATATGTTATCATTTAGTAGTTTATTTAGTCGTATATTTGGTCATTAATTGTGACAATCAATGACTAAATCAATGATTAAATCAGTGACTTAATCAGTGACTATCAATGACTAAATCAATGATTAATAAGTCAACAAATTAATGACTAGTGAAATACGACTAGAGATAAGATAGTGGAAATTGGATACTATTAGTCACCGACTAAAAAATAGTCGTTTATAGTCAAATTTTAGTCACCGACTAAAAAATAGTCGTTTATAGTCAAATTTTAGTCATTAATTTCTCATTTTGTACTAGTGAATATTGTCTTCAAGGGGATGCCTTTGTTTCCGAGGGTTTGACGCGATTGATAGATCTTGGATCTGTGATAAACATGGGTTTAGTGGGAGCTTTGCAGCATTTATTTGTGAATTGAAAGAGAATGGTGAGCAGTTCAATAATTGATATTGAGAAATTTAATGTCAAAAACATTGAGCTATGGAAGCTCAAAATGGAGGATCTTCTTGTAGACTGAGAACAACGGATTGCTTTGGATCTGGGTATATAACCCATTGGAACGTCGAAAGAAGATTCGGAAAAAATAGAAAGAAGGGAAAGGAATACAATATAGTTGTGATTATCGGATGATGTTTTGTTGAATTTGTCTGGAGAAGATGGTGCGTTAAAGTTGTGGGTGAAGCTAAGGAGTTTGTATCAATCAAAATCCCTAGTAAACAATTTTTTTCTGCCAAAAAAACTGTATCACCTTAGAATGGACGATAACGAGACAATGACAGAGCACCTAAATGAATACAACACTTTAGTAATTCAAATGACCCTATGTTGGCATTAATATGGATGAAGAAGATAAATGTATTACATTATAGTGTTCATTGTAAGATTCCTAAGATAACCTAATTGTAGCAATAGGTAGTGCTAGTCAAGCAACCTTAAAATTTGATGAAATAGTAGAATCTTTGTTGTCATAAGAGATGAGACTGAAATCCATGGATAATAATAACATGGATATTTATCTGTGAGAGGTCTCCTTAGGAGAGAAACAAAAATGAGGGATTTGGAGGCAGATCTAAGTCTAAGAGTAGATCTACATCCCCAGGAAAATTTATAAGAAAGTATTGGGAATGCAGTAAATATGAGCACTAAAAAAAATATTATAGATCTAAGAATGTGGAGAAAGTGAAGGGATACAAGGATACCCCTTCCACAAAGGCAAAGACCTCCTCAAAAGAAGGAGAGGATGTGTACCTAGATTCCACAAGTAATCATTTAGAACATGATATATAGTTGATTGACTTAGGTGTGTCTAGTCATATGGCCCCTCATAGGGGTTGGTTTTGTGAATATGAAAAGTACAATGGAGGAGGTGTGTACTTGAGATATGATTCACCAACCAATGTTAGTGGACATGGAAGAGTCATGTTGAATCTCAAGGACGGAAGGATAAAAAATATCCCTAGAGTACTACACATCCCAAATCTAGCGAGAAAATTGATATCTGTCAGAAAGAGGGATGCTGCTAGTGTACAGACTATGCGTGGAAATGTAAAATGCAAAATGGTTTGAGGATCAATGGTATTGATGAGGGTAATTCAGTTTGGAACTCTATACAAAATATTGGGATGCACCATCATCAATGAATGTAATAGTTATGTTGTGCCCGAGGGAGGAGATAAAGAAGACAAAACCCTAACTGCATCAAAAGGAAATAAAATGCTATGCAATCAAAATTGGGGCATATCTGAGAAAAGGGCCTTCGCGCATTACAAGGTAAAGGTATGGTTGAAGGTATGTCTGATTGCACACTAGATTTTGATTTCTGTGAATATTGCATATTTGGAAAATATAATCAAGTAAGATTTGGATCTGGTGCTACGAAAGAAAAGAGAATTTTAGAGTTAATACATAGTGATGTGTATAGTGATGTGTTTGGACCTATGTCTAGTCCATCATTAGGAATATCTATGTATTATGTTTCATTTATAGATGGTTCTCAAGGAACACATGAATTTATTTCCTTCGAAAGAAATCTGAAGTATTTGCTAAGTCTAAAGAATTTCAGGCTCTTGTAGAGAATCAGATAGAAAATAAAATAAACTTGTTGACGACAGATAAAGGTGGGGAGTTTTGCTAGAATGAATTCAAGGAATTCTGTAAGAAATGCGATATAGAAAGGAAGAAGACTACTGCATACACACCTCAACATAATGGATTTGCAAATATGATGAATAGGATGCTGATGCAAAAGGTAAGGAGCATGCTCAATAGTGCCAATATAGGACAATAATTATGAGAAAAGGAAATAGATATTGCATGTTACTTGGTAAATCAATCACCCACATCAACATTGGTTGACAAAAATCCACATGAGGTATGGAATGGAAAGAAACCCTCTATTAAACATCTAATTTTTTTTGGATATGGTGCTTATGTACATGTTCCAAAGAAGAAAAGGATTAAGTTGGATAATAAATATGAAAAATGTATTTTTATCTGTTATAAAGATGGTATGAAATGTTTCAAGCTTTGGAATCCTGTAACTAAGAATATCGTTTATAATCTGTTGATGCCCCGAAAATTGCAGCATCAAGCAGCAAGGGATTCTCCTTGGTGAACAGTGCCAATTAGATCGTTCACCATTTGGTGTGGGGAATCCGTTCGGTTAACGGTTCCGGCTACCGTGAGATTTAAAGATTTGTATTCTTCTGCACCGGTTGCGGCCCGATCCACCATTTTGTGATTTTATTTTTTAAAGATGATATGCAAGTGCCCTAAGCTAATTTAATCTAAATGCAGAGCTGAAACAAATCTTAATCTGAAACTGAGATAAAGCAAATCTAATCTATCATTGCAAGGAGAAAACTATAAATATGAGCAATACGCTGAAAGAAACATCTAAAGATCATACAGATAGCCATTAAATATGAAGATGCAATCTCAGCAGGAGGTAAAAGATATTAAAGATAACTTTAATTCAAATGCAATACATTCCATTACTCATTTGAGAGAGACATCATTGTACAGGAAAATAGAAAGATCATTCATTACACAGAAAAAATTCATAGCAGCAAAGAAAGATCTCACTGTAGTATGTGAATGACACAAGAGTAGTCCGGCAAGCATTCAACACACAATTCCAGACAAAAATGCCCTCTCCAGGCTTTCATTAGGCAAAATCGAGTTCCTTATACATGCAGAGAAGTAATTCACGTACAAGACAGAAAATGTCTTTCACCTGCAAAAGATCATTTTCTCCTTCTATTCTCCTATTTATCAATTTACAAATTGCTCCTTGAGCTGACAAGTGTACCCTAAACTCTAGAACCTTCTAATTTTTCCTTTAGTGCATAATTACAAAATCCACAGATTCATGGAGAGCCTTCCATATAAGACAAAATCAGAGCCCGCTGTCCTTTTAAAACAGTTATACAATCAAGGAATTTTAGTCTTTTCTCACATTAAGACAAATAAGAATTCCGAGGGTTTATTTATTCTATTTGGCTTGCTTTTGCTTACTCGCTGACTCATCCCCACCAATTGGATCGCTTGTGGATGCTTGGCCATATGCACTTTGGATATGTGTGGCCCATTGAATGATCTCTTTCAAGATAGTTTTGCTTCAAACATATACTGTTGCCTTTGCTGCAATCTCATGCTTGTGCAGATCTGATTTGGCTTGTCCTGCTCCTGGTGCTGCTTCTTGGGAAATTGCTTCCAGAAAGTAGATATGCACAGCGGGTTGGCCAATGAACTGTTGGAGTTCATCTTGGGTTATCATCTCTACCTTTTTAACATAGTTCAATCCTTGGTCCAATTTGCCTTGCAACTCAGCCCACCGATGTTCTCGTTCTGGGAATTCATTGATAGTTTCAGGGAGAACCAAATGGCACTTGCCACGGGATTCTCTGATTTTGGAGTAGAAAGAGTGACATTTGCAGACAGTCTTTCCGATCTCCAAGATTAGCCTGGCACCACAATCTTTAATGAATTCAAGGACTCCTACATCCAAGTCAAATTCTTCTTGGGTGGTGGCGCGCAAGTTTGAGGGGAATCCAGATTTTCCTCTTCTCCACTCAAATGGTTGTTTACTCTTCCACATGTTTTGCAAATTTGTCTCTGTTATTTAAGGCTCCAACTTCGATGGCTGTAATTTTCATGATCATTTCTTTCACGTTGCAAATTTCTCCTGAGATCAGCACCAGCAGCTGATGGCCTTTTATTAGCATGTCACATGCTTGCTTGTGAAATGTGAACATATCTTGCTTGTTTTCCACTGCTTCTTTGAGTTGTTTCAACAACTGCTCCTTTTCTTGGATTAACCCCTCATACTGATCCTTGGGGAGATAAATTTGTTGGGTCCTGCTTGCTTCAAGCTCCTCCACTTCTGATATTTGGGTTTTTAAGTTCTTTTGCTTGTCTTCGGAGATGGCCAACTGCATCTCGAGTGAATTATTCTCATTTTCAAGCTGTAGATCTCCCGAAGTTATCCTTAACTTCTCTTTTGTCAATTCCCTATATTTCTTCTTTAATTCATTTGCTTCTAGAACTTCCCTCTTCCTGTCATCTCTTATTTTGAAGCATTGATCTCTGTAATGTTTTACCTCATTCATTAACCGATCAGTATTGGCTCTACTCGCTTCGACTGATGCCACAGTGCATTGGGCCTGGAATGAAGGGTCAATATCAGTTCCTTGGATCAGCGTAGTTTATGATACCACGAATTCATATACGTCTTCCGCACTTTCCATTTTCCTAACTCTCCTGTCAATGATAGCCCTTTTCTGCTCGTGAAAATATACGGAATCCAGGTTGGCCAACTGGCGCTGCTTTTTAGGGTTGTATGGGGTTAATGCTAATCCTTTAGTAGAAGCAACCCCTTCTCGAGCTATCCCTGGTTGGCCTATCAGTGGCGGATCCAACTCCATGTTTTGCGGAGTAGATGATTCTAGCTCTGGAGTTTTCTCAGTCTGCTCCTTTTGTTGCCTTTCAGCTAGCTCTGCTAACTCCTTTTGTAACCTGTCTGCCTCTTCTAACAAAATCCTCTCTTCTTCTTTTTCCTCTTCCATTTTAGCAGCCTGTTCCTGGAGGATTCTTTCTTCTTCTTCTCTTTGGGCCCTTACTTCCCCTTCCTTCTGAATTCTAGCAGCCTCATCTTCCAAAGCCCTTTTCTCTTGCTCTCTCTAGATTCTTGCTGCCTCTTCTTGTTGGAACTTGGCATCTTATTCATTTTGGATCCTAGCTGCTTCTTGATCCTGCTGACGTAGTATACTGTCATCTTCCTCCTGCTCTATTCCTATCGGATCCCCTGATTGGGACACTGATGCTTCCTGTTCCTTTTGAATTAGGCCGATAGGCCTGGGGTTAGGGCTCTTTGCACCTTTCTTCTTGTAGCACTTTCCTAATTCCGTTAAGTTCCGAGCACTATGGAAAAAATATTCCTCCATATCTTTAAGATGGGTGTACTCGAAGCTAGTTTTGACCTCAAGAATATGTTTGGCAACTTCACCACAAGGGTCATGCCTTCTGAAAAACTTTGTACCGAAATGGAAGATGTCTAAATATTGAACATAGTTGTCTCCTTCCTTGGCCTTTGGGAGGCTGTATGCACCAATAGTGAAAGGCATTGGCAGATACATTCCTTTATTCCTTTTAGTGAGAACTCTGCTGATTCCGCCAATGCTGAAGAGTTGCCTTATGGCTTCCCTGTGAATGACAAAATCTGTAGCATATCTGGGAAGCAAAAAGGGAGCTACGGATCCTCCACTCATTCGGATATAGGTACCTTCTATACTATGATAATAATCGCCAACTGCTTCGATAATGGGCATGGCGTTCTCAGACATGCAATCTAGTTCCTTTACAAAAATAAGCTGGTATAGAGGCATGATGAATTTCTCGCAAACCTGCTTGTAATAGCTTGCGTATTTATTTGCCCATGTGAGTTGATAGGCCTTGAGTAGAGGCATTTCCTTTGGCTTCCATGAGCAGCCCAAGTCTGGGAAGGTATGTTTGCTCAATAAGCAATCTATCAAATATGAAGACATGAAGAAATATGCCTTCTTCTGAGTCATTCCTCCTTAGGCCGTAGTTAACTGTGAGGCCAGACTTTCTAAAACTATGTCGGCCCAATTAAAAATGGTGCCATTCATGGCTATATGAAAGATTACTGGCACCCATCCGATATTAAAAATATGTCCATTGGGCATGCCAAAGAGCCGACTCAACATTAGAACGATGAGTCTATAAGGGGTCTTTAGGAGGTTGCTTTCATATTCATTGTTGTTCCTCCTTCTTATTTGTCTGTCATCTATCATCATTTTCCTGGCGGTGTCTAGCGGGTCCATAGGATGTTCTGCTATCCATTTATCATCTAACCAAGCTCTGGGTTGAGGTAATCTGTAGGTGGCTGTGATATGCCCAGGAGAAAAAGATGCTAGGTTCATCCCATTTTTATCATTTATGAACCTAGTGTCAGTCCTGACGTGAGGGATCAACCAGCCAATGACTTTAGAACATGGGAACAATTCAGGATGAGTCGTTGCGTTATGGAGGTAAGACCTTCGGATGTTTGCATACACCAGAGAATATTCTATGGGGGCTTGAGGATTGTTTTGGTCCATGATAAACCTATATAGCTCACCCCACTGGAATTCTGGGGTAGAGCTCCCAGGGGGCACATTGGTGGTATCTTGTGTGTTAGTGAACATTGTCTCAAGTGAAGTATCCAACAGGATTTCTAGGTCTGAATCTGAGTCGATCTTTTGCGCGGCTTTCTTCCTTGCAGACCTCCTATGCATGATAATCCCGTAGTAAGCATGGCAGTACAAATAAGGCGTATGTAGACATTCAGTCAAAGATGAAAAACCTCTTATAGATCTGTGAAAAAAAACATGACAGAGCTGGCTTTAACTAGGTAACCTTCAAACATTAGCAAAACAATTATAAAGAAATTTAGAAAATGCCAGCTTTCATAATATGGAAGCTGGTTTACAAAAAGATCAACCAATTCACAAATGCAGCTACCGTTTCATAGTTGAAAGTCCTGAGTTTATATATAACATAAATGGCACTATGGTTTCATTATTCTTTGAATGATAGTTCTAGAACCTATGTGACATCTTAGTACCATGGCTATCTTGATTTCATATTTAATTAGCTTATCAGGACAAGGCTAGTTCGTTGTCAATGCAATACAAAAAGTAAAGCCAAGATTTTAGGAGGTCTACAAACAAGGATGACGACATGGTGGCAAGATAGTGAGAAAGCTTCTCATTTGCACTATTTACTTTTGCTCAACATGTAGGTGCTTTCTAAATCAAAATACCCAGCCAAGACAGAATAACAGTGTCTTGACACTCACAGAAATGCGCAAATATCTAAAATGTTTTGTGTGCCTGGAGAAACCATTGGGTTTGCGCCAATAATGCTGGTAAGTACACATGAGTGGTTTATAAGTGAAAGCGGGGACATTCATAATGTTCCCTATAGCAGAACCTTCATTTTTCTCTTATCATGTTCTAAAGGGGGGGGGGTTGGCCGAGCATTCTTTTAGCTTCATGACCTAGGCGCGAACGTATAATCCTCGACGAGTGAATCATACCTAGCTAGCAAGCATTGGTAAATCTTTCTTGGCTCAAAGGCATCGACATAACCACCATGCTTCCCTATGCACACGCTTGTCACAAAATCTAAGTGATTCACAGTGCTAATAAAGCTATTCACCCATTACATACTTAAGTCGCTTATTCACTGTAGGCACGTAGCTGCCATGGCTCATAGCATTCCCTCCCGCGGGGTGAAAATGCACGCGATGTTTCAACCGAAACAACCACTAGCTATAGATTTGGGCTTGGAATGACATCTAAGTGGGCTAACTGTGGCCACTAGGATCTAAATGGGAAAACTTAGAGATGGAACACTGCGTGGGAAACACTTACTTAGGGTGCCGCGCAAGTGATAGCAGGACAAACCTGAGACGAGCCGGTGAGGATAGGGCTCTCCAGGCCCCGGTTCGCATAGGGTGACTTCGTATCCTCATTCTTGGAATAAGGAAGAAGTTAGTTGTTCCATGCCTTCAAAGGTATATGTATAGTGATAGTGAGTTAACTACGGGGTAAAACTTGACTCAAAGCCTTAGGAGATAAGAAAGGAATGGGTGGAGCGCCTACCTGTCAGACTTGCCGGGTCCCTAGAGGGATGCCGGACGTTCCAAGAAGGGCGATAGTTCCCACAAGCGTCCGACAATGAATGTTGAGATTTGTTCTCGGATAGTGAATGGTGAGCTCTGTTCAACTTGGCGAATGACAGAATAACTTTCAAACCCCGTTGCATGCATTTATAATGGGGTGGCATTTATGTCATGTAAGGTGGCGGGTTGGTGAATTGAATGAGCATGGGGCTCAAGAACTTGTGAATTTAAAATGGCACATGGCCGCATTCATGACCTTACTGACTCTGACGTTGCACATGCACCAAAATAAATCGTCGTGCCCAAAGCGGGAATCACGAGATTAAGGTCTACGCTAAGGCGGTGAGCGTAACATTAAGTCCAGTGCAAGAGCGACAATCGCGACGTTAAATCCTGTGATGATAGTGTTACGCCAAAAAATGGGCTCGGGGCTGCGCTACTATGATGGCGGGCATTATAGGGATAAGCCTTGAGCCTTTGGCGCAAGGTTTAGTCACAAAACATGCACTAACGGGAATCGCACCAACGAGCCATTAAGAGATTTTCACGTAGGCATTCATTTAAGGATTGGTTTTGCGTCAATGGCGGTCGAGATATGGTTACAAATCGTGCCAAGCGGCAGAATTAGGGCTAAAAAAATGCGCTGAAGAGAAAATGTGACTTTGCCTTAGAAAAATGATTGAGAAAACTTTGGGAAACAAGTTTTTTGGACCAAACAAAGGAGCAATAGAGCTTTCGCGTCGGCGGATTTAGAGTTAACTTCTGTGTCAAGGTGGGAGATTTAGCATTAGCAGTTGTGCTAAGGCGCAGCCGACTTATAGTTAAAAAATGTGCTGAAGAGAAAAGGTGACTCTGCCTTAGAGAAAATAATCTAGAAAACGTTTAGAAAGCAAGTGTTTGAAATTTTGCCAAGTTAAAGAGAAAAAATAAGCTTGAAAGACAAGGAAAACACTTGTTACAAAACGTGTAGAAGGAGGGTCCCCAAATATCTTCAAAATTTTGGGGAAGGATGTTGTAGCAACAACAATTGGCGAATCGCTGGCGAACACAGATCTCTAAAAAACTCTCTTTCGTTCATAGGAAATTTTAAAAGTTGTTCACCTTATGTGCAACAGTCGGCTTGAGCGTTCGAATCTCAACAAAGGAATTAGTCACTTTATCCGTTGGTCATAGTCACTTTATCCGTTGGTCATTGGGAAAGGGGAGCTTTGATAAAGACATCCTACAAACTTTTCGAGGGCCAAAATATGGGGTTCATTTTAGAATATTCATCTTTCAGACGACCACTATCATCGGACTCCATAGGATTGTAACAACATCTCGTAGAAAATATTCTCTTGTTCCTCATTCCCATGTTGTTTGCATCCTATTGGATGTTCATGTATTTGACAGCTTTTGCTGTTTGAGCCTTCCAGAAATAGTTTCTTTAAAATTACGATCTTTGATTTTGGTTCTTTAATCCATAATGTCCTTTTGTGTGAGTGAGAGATTTTATTTGATTTATCAAGCCTCACGGACGGAGAAGAATCTAACTTGAGCTGAGTCTTTTGAACAGCTTTCTTGACTTGAACATTTTGCTTTTATCTCAGCCATGCTTTGATTGAGGCGAGAATTTCTAGAAAACATACTCGTGATTATAATCCTTTTTGGCTTTAGATTTGCAGCATGGATTCATTTTAATACCCTATGCCTTCGAGATGTGCTTCCTTTACGTGGGTCCAACTACAACGATCTTCTTGAGATGCTTATAAATGCGAGGGTGGATGGAACCCGAAGATAGTGATAAAGATAATCGTAGATATCTTCTATTAAACAAGGGTTAATGCGACCAACAAAACAGGATCTCTTCATTCTGGAGAACGATCAACAAAATCCAAAATGCATAGATAAAATTTCTTTTGAGGATACATTTCCAGCTTCATGAGTTGTGAGATTTCTTGAGAGATCTATCTTCACGAAAGGCCCAATTGTAGGGCTAGCGGGAAAAAACTATACAAAAAAAAGGGGAAAGGGAAAACTCAAATACTCAGAAAAGAGGACAACTTGGTTGAAACAAACAACAAACAATAGACAAAAGTAAAAAATAAAAGAAAAAGAACAAAGCTTTTATTTATGTATAGAAAACCTCAATGAGACTATGCAAAGTATTGTTTCAAGGCAAGGCCGTTGAGGGGAAGGTTTACTTCCTCTCCCTGGAGGTTTGTTAGCTTGTGAGTCGATGGGCCGAGCTTTGCAGAAATTTGGTAAGGGCCTACCCATAAGTGTTGGAATTTCGTGTGCATTCCTTTGCCTTCATGATTATGGTCCCATTTCAGAACTAAATCTCCTACTTCAAAACTTCTTTTACCAGACTTCCTTTTATCGAACCATCTCTTGACTATATCTTGGTGTTGGTGGAATTGATTCTTAGCTTTCTACCGGGCTTCTTCAAGTTGAAGCAGGGTGTCAATCCTGGATTGTAAAACCTGACTACCAGACCCTCGAGAGGCTTGGGACAACTGCAAGGATGGAAGCAAGATGTCGGGAGGGAGGATAGATTCCTTTCCATAGACAGGGGTGTAAGGGGAAACCCCTAATGCATTCTTTGGAGTCACCCTATCTGCCCATAAGGCATTTGGGAGAGCTATATGCCAGCTTCACTGATTTTCAATCACAGTCTTCTTGAGAATTCGGATGAGGTTTTTGTTTGAAAATCTAGCTAGTCCATTTCCCTAGGGGTAGTAATTGGATGAATAATGCAATTTAATTCCCCTTTGATAAAAAAATTCATTTATTTTAAAAGACGACAAATAAGTGGCATTATCAAATACTAGGGAAATTGGAACCCCAAACCTGGTTATGATGTTCTCTTTCAAGAAAGTGATGACTGCATCTTCATTGATCTTGCGCAGTGGGGCAGCCTCTGTCCATCTGGTGAAATAGTCGATGGCTGTCAGGATGTATTGATGTTGTAGAGAAGAATTTGGATTTATCTCTCCGATGACATCTATACCCCACTGTTCGAAAGGCTCTGAGATGATAACCGGTTGCAAGGGCCTTGCTGCCTTTGGTAATTTTCCAGCACTCCTTTGGCATACATCACAGTTTCGTGCATAAGTATGGGCATCCTGGAATAAAGTGGGCCAGTAATAGCCGGCTCTCAGTATTTTGTGAGCTGTTGTCTCCCCTAAATAATGTCCACCGACAGGGCCATCGTGTAACTCTTTGACGACTTTACCTGCATCCTCCTTCTCTAGGCATCTGAGAAAGACTCCATTTTTTTTTTTTTTTTTTTTTTTTTTAATTTTCTGAAAAGTATTCCATCAATGATCTGATAAGCTGTCGACTTTAAACGGAGGGCCCTTCTTTGCTTAGAATTCCAGTGTTCTGGTAGGTACCGTTGTTGCAAGTAATGCACTAAATCCCTATACCATGATTCGAGAGCTGTGAAGATGGGGCATACTTCGACCAAATTCAGCTCGGCTTCATTCCTCCAATCCCGCTCTTCATCAATTGTATGTTCAGTAAGAAATTTACATAGGCCTTGTCCTTTAATGATGGTGGCCAGTTTAAATTCTAAGTCATATTCTTGAAGAGCTGTGACCCAATTTCCCCTTCTTTCTCCCAACTCCTTTTGAATGAAAAGGGATCTGACAGCTGGGTGGGGAACCATAAATTTAGTTTTGTTCTTAAGAATATATGGTCTAAATTGTTTTACTGCTTTGAACATGGCATACGCTTGTTTGTCGACCACAGGATAGTTCAGTTCAGCACCTTGCAGACCAGTGCTCATAAACGAGATTGGGTATTCGTCCCCTAATTCTATCTTTTGCATGAGCATAGCTGCGAGAGAATCATTTGAAGCAAAAGTATACAAGATAAAATCTTTGTCAAAATTTGGGCTTCTTAAGGAAGGAGCATTAGCTATGGCCGCTTTAATATCTTTGAATGCATCTTTCTCCAATTCTGTCCATTTGAACTATGTGTTTTGCTTGACCATTTGCAGCAAAGGTTTAACAGTTTAAGCGAAATCGGGAACAAATCTTCAAACAAATATGATCATAAATGACTGCATGGATTTTTTGTTATGGGGCATGGGAATTTTATTGATAACTTGGACTCTCTCTTGATCTATTGAAATTCCCTTTTTTGAAATGATATGACCCAAAAGTTTACCTTCAAGAACAACAAACACACTCTTCTTGGGGTTTAGAGAAATACCATATTTTCGACAACGATAAAAAATATGCTTCAAATGAACAACATGGTCTTCTCTTTTCTTTGAAAAAACGGTTACATCATTTAGATAGACGATGACACAATGGCCACCCAATCCTCGGAAGGCGATGTCCATTGCTCGTTGGAACGTGGCTCCTGCATTTATTAGGCTGAATGGCATTCTTCGGTATGCGAAAGTTCCTCACTTGGTGCAGAAAGTAGTTTTAAGGTGGTCTTCTCCAGCTACTAATACTTGATTGTAACTAGAGAAACCATCAAGAAGGGAAAAGAGTTATGATCCTGATACCATCTGGAGAATTTGTTCCATTGAAGGGACGGGATAGTTATCGTTATCCAAAGCTCTGTTCAGATTCCTGAAGTCAACACATAATCTTATCTCTCCTGACTTCTTTCTTACGGGAACTAGGTTAGAAACCCACTTGGAATGCCGGACTTTAAAGATTATCTTAGCATCAAGTAACTTCTTCAATTCATTTTGAATCATAGGTTCGAGAGTAGGATGCATCCTCCTCAATTGCTGCTGAAATGGATTGACGCCTGCTTTCATTGGTATGATATGCTGAATAATGCGGGTGTCATATGTTTTTGAATCTTCATAAGTCCATGCAAAAACGTCCTTATATTGTCGAAAAATCTTGATGAACTTATCTCTTTCTCTCGGTGAACAACATTTACCAAGGTTAACAAATTTTGGTTTAGCTTCGATGCCCAGATTTACTAATTCGTGCTGCATCGATGAGCTATTGGTCTTGGTATTTGCTGGCCTTTTGAATTTGCTCTGCAGATTGAACAACATTTCAAGTGACCTCACCCCTTTGGGGATGAAATTTCCTTTAGCCTCATCTTTCTCTTGTAAAACAACATCATGCTTTTCTTCGTCTATCACAGTTTCTTGGAACATGTCTTCATTTGTTAGAAAACTGATGATTTGATCGTCATCATCGAAAAATCTGAAATTTGTGATATTGTCTGGGATAGAAGGCTTGAAAACCAGTTCAATTGAATATTTGTTATTAGTCGGCACCAATCTGGAAGCGGAAGTTGCTAATAAATCAGCCGCAACATTTTGTAGTCTAGGAACAAATTTTATATTAAAAGCATCAAAATGCGTAGTTAAATCCCATACCTCATCCTGATAACCTTTCAAATGAGGTGAAAGACAGTGAATGGTATCTCTTACCTGCCTTACAACTAATTCTGAGTCACCAAAAACTTTCAGGTACTTAACATTCAAACCGATGGCTTTCTTCAATCCGTGGAATAAAGCTTCATATTCAATAGTGTTATTAGTACACTCAAATTCTAATCTACATGACAAGAAGTACTTATTACTTTCAGGATCCACTAGAAAACAACCAGCTCCGGATCCTTCTAGAGTCTTGGAACCATCAAAGTACAAAGTCCAAAAAACATTGTTTGATTTAACTAAGTTAGTATCTTTATGATCTAAGTCAGTGACTAAGATAACTATGTTACAATCAATATCATCAGTCCGAGAAAAATGAAGGAGATTGGATTGTTTATCTGATTCATGGCTAATAGTTTCAGATTGATAATTACCTGAATCAATTTCAAAGAAATAATTTCTGAAGACTGAAGATGAGAAGGTTACAGCTTCATTCTTTCCTTCTAGCTGAGTTACATTTTGTTTCATGTGTGGTTCCCTCAAAATTTTAATCTGATTCTACCTATTCTGATATAGTAACCATAAATGGAACCAATCAGTTGCAAAGTAACCATTTAGTTTTGTGGACCAGTCCCTGCTTAGGATTAAATCGTAGGCCTCAGGAATATCAACTACCATTATATCAATGAACTGACATACCCTAGAATCTGCCGACAACCTAATGAGCACATCCTTCATTTCCCCAATAACTTTAACAACAATCCTATCTAACTGAATAATTTGAGTGGGAGATGAAATTGGTTGACTGTTAATCTTCTTACAGATCAACAATGGCATGACATTTGAAGATGCTTTAGAATCTACCAGAAAATTATGTACATTGTGATTGAAGATTTCAAAAGTTAAAAGGAAAGGCAATGTCTGGGATTTGGATTTCCCGCCGATACTGGCTTCATTAATTTCAGGGTCTTCTTGAGTATCTGTTAATGGAGTGCTGGGATGGGATTGAAGAGCTTGCAACAACTTGTTTCGTCGCTGGGGAAAACTACACATATTGAATATCGAAACATTTGCTTTTACCTTCTTTATATCTTCAATGATGTCATATCCCATATCACATTCTTTTACAACTCTCGTTTGATTGTCTGTCTTGCTCAATGTGACCTTTGGTTGCTGGACTGTTGTGTCAATGTTTGGCTGTTTGGAAGCTGTTGGGTTAGCTTTAGGTTGAGGCGAAATGACTATAATGTGTCTTTCAGGTATCTCTTTGGAAATTTTAGGTTTGGGCGTAGTTGAGCTTGGAACTGGATCTGCAATGGGACCTTTACTGCGAGTGTTAATGTTTACAACAAAGACTGGGCTCTCCACATGATCGTCTTCTATTAATTCAGTTAACGGTACCCAGTCCCATAATACCATAGTGGTATCTGGGGAGGGCTCCTCTACTTCAAGAGTTTGTTCCTTTGGAGGATCATCTTGATCTGGAATTTGTGAATCCAGCATTTGGTTTATTACTAAACTCATAGAATTAATCCATTGTGGGCAACTTTTTTCAGAGGGAGGCTCTTGATGAAAGGTACAGAAGTGTTCCATTCCTATTTCATTTAGATTTAAAAAAGGGGAGTTGTTCATAGGTGGACGAGGCTGGTCATTATCTTCTCTCTTCTTGTAGAATGGTTTGAAAGGCTTTCTAGATGTACTAGTTGCCTTATCTTTCTCAAGATCTACAATTTTATTGGACAATTTTTGCATCATTTTAACTACGTTTTCCATGTCCACCAATGACTCTTCTTTATTCCTAGTAAGCAGCAGGGGTTTTCTATTAGTTGTTGGCTTTGTTTATGCATCTAAGACATGTTTAGCAATGTTGTCTACTTCTTCTTCCACCTTCTTAGCTTCTTCAAAATTTTCTATCAGGGTGGTCTTCTTAGTTCTTTTGACGAACATTGTTATGGGGCCTTCAAGTGTTGTTGTATAATATTCAACTAAAGATTCTTCTACAGGTTTAGTTGCTTCGCTGAAATTATTCAAGAGCGTAGTGAACCTTTGGTTGAAGTCTTGAACTTTTTCTTTCTTTTTCATTCTCATGGACAATAATTCTTTCATGAGTGTAGCTACAGTTTTTTGATTTCCATACTTCTTTAAAAAACATTTTTCAAACACTTCCCAATTAGAAATTGAGCTAGATTGAAGGATAAAATACCAGGAAGAAACTTTCGATTCAAATGTGTATGGGAAAATCCTACAGACTACATCTTCATGCTATACATTTAAAAAATTCAAAGCTAAATAAAAACTCTTAAGATGATCTTTAGCAGATATGCCTTTACCTGGGTCGTATTTGGGCAAAACCTTCTCTGGATTTTTAGGCAGATTGTGGAATGGCCTAGCTAGATTTAATGCTCCCCTTGCTCTCCAAGCAGGTACATCCATGGCTCTATGTGGAGAATCAGGTGGAGAATCGTGTGGTGAATTAAGAGGAGTGTTCTATGGAGTAAAAATTTCTCCAAGATTTTCTGGATCTTCAAAATTTTCTGGATTTTCAAGATTGACTTCTTTCAGAGGTTTTGTGATATCTTCCAAAGATAAATCTACCAGCTCTTCAAAGTTCTGCATAAGAATCAAATCACGGGTGTACTATCTTTCTCTTCTAGGGGTTCTTCTTCTCGGGAGAAAAGTTATTGCATTTAAACCACCGAGTTGTTTAACATAAGCTCGTGTATGTCTCCGTAAAGCAGCTACATTAGCAAAAGGTACAACATACAACGTTTCTTGTTGCTCAGAATTAGAATTGAGATTTTCTTGATTTTCTTGATTTCCTGGGATTGCTGTTTCAAACGGGTTTTCAGTAGGATCTGCTTGATAGGAAGAGTCTCCTCTGTCAACCATGCACTATAGGCCCTCCTTCTAGCGCCAAAAACTGTCGATTCCCCAAAAATCGCAACATCAAGCAGCAAGGGATTCTCCTTGGTGAACAGTCCCAATTAGATCGTTCACCATTTGATGTGGAGAATCCGTCCGGTTAACGGTTCGGGTTACCGTAAGATTTAAAGATTTGTATTCTTCTGTACCAGTTGCAACTCGATCCACCGTTTTGTGATTTTATTTTTTAAAGATGATATGCAAGTGCCAAGAAAATTCCGGTTCAAATGTGTATGGGAAAAGCGTACAGACTACATCTTCATGATGTACATTTAAAAGATTCAAAGCTAAATAAAAACTCTTAAGATGATCTTCAGCAGATATGCCTTTACCTGGGTCGTATTTGGGAAAAACCTTCTCTGGATTTTTAGGCATATTGTGGAATGGCCTAGCTAGATTTAATGCTCCCCTTGCTCTCCAAGTAGGTACAACCATGGCTCTATGTGGAAAATCAGGTGGAGAATCATGTGGTGAATTAAGTGGAGTGTTCTTTGGAGTAAAAAGTTCTCCAAGATTTTCTGGATCTTCAAAATTTTCTGGATTTTCAAGATCGACTTCTTTCATAGGTTCTGTGATCTCTTCCAAAGATAAATCTACCAGCTCTTCAAAGTTCTGCACAAGAATCGAATCATGGGTGTACTATGTTTCTCTTCTAGGGGTTCTTCTTCTAGGGAGAAAAGTTATTGCATTTAAACCACTGATTTGTTTAACATAAGCTCGTGTATGTCTCCGTAAATCAGCTACTTTAGCAAAAGGGACAGCATGCAACGTTTCTTGTTGCTCAGAATCAGAATTGAGATTTTCTTGATTTCCCGGGATTGCTGTTTCAAGCGGGTTTTTAGTAGGATCTGCTTGACAGGAAAATTCTCCTCTGTCAGTCATGCACTGTAGGCCCTCCTTCTAGCGCCAAAAATTGTTGATTCCCTGAAAATCGCAGCATCAAGTAGCAAGGGATTCTCCCCAGTGAACAGTCCCAATTAGATCATTCACCGTTTGGTGTGGGGAATCCGTCCGGTTAACGGTTCTGGCTACCGTAAGATTTAAAGATTTGTATTCTTCTACACCGGTTGCGGTCTGATCCACCATTTTGTGATTTTATTTTTTAAAGATGATATGCAAGTGCCCTCAGCTAATTTAATCTAAATGCAGAGCTAAAATAAATCTTAATCTGAAACTGAGATAAAAAAAATCTAATCTATCCATGCAAGGAGCAAACTGTAAATATGAGCAATACGCAGAAAGAAACATCTAAAGATCATACAAATAGCCATTAAATCTGAAGATGCAATCTCAGCAGGAGGTAAAAGATATTAAAGATAGATTTAATTCAAATGCAATACATTCCATTACTCATTTGAAAGAGACATCATTGTACAAGAAAATATAAAGATCATGCATTACACAGAAATAATTCATAGCAGCAAAGAAAGATCTCAATGTAGTATGTGAATGACACAAGAGTAGTCCAGCAAGCATTCAACACACAATTCCAGGAAAAAATGCCCTCTCCAGGCTTTCATTAGGCAAAATCGAGTTCCTTATACATGTAGAGAAGTAATTCACGTACAAGACAGAAAATGTCTTTCACCTGCAAAAAGTCTTTTTCTCCTTCTTCTATTCTCCTATTTATCAATTTAAAAATTGCTCCTTGAGCTTACAAGTGTACCCTAAACTCTAGAACCTTCTAATATGTCCTTTAGTGCATAATTAAAAAATCCATAGATTCGTGGGGAGCCTTCCATATAAGACAAAATCAGAGCCAGCTGTCCTTTTAAAATAGTTATACAATCAAGGAATTTCATCCTTTTCTCACATTAAGACAAATAAGAATTCTGAGGTTTTATTTATTCTATTTGGCTTGCTTTTCCTGACTCGCTGACTCATCCCCACCAATTGGATCACTTGTGGATGCTTGGCCATCTGCACTTTGGATATGTGTGGCCCATTGACTGATCTCTTTCAAGATAATTTTGCTCCGAACAGATACTGTTTCCTTTGCTGCAATCTCATGCTTGCGCATATGTGATTTGACTTGTGCTGCTCCTACTGCTGCTTCTTGGGCAATTGCTTCCAGAAAGTAGATATGCACAGCGGGTTGGCCAATGAGCTATTGGAGTTCATCTTGGGTTATCATCTCTACCTTTTTAACATAGTTCAATCCTTGGTCCAACTCACCTTGCAACTCAGCCAACCAATGTTCTCGTTCTGGGAATTCATTGATAGTTTCAGGCAGAACCAAGTGGCACTTGCCATGGGATTCTTTGATTTTGGAGTAGAAAGAGTGACATTTGTGGACAGTCTTTCTGATCTCCAAGCTTATCCTGACACCACAATCTTTACTGAATTCAAGGACTCCTACATACAAGTCAAATTCTTCTTCGGTGGTGGCGCGCAAGTTTGAGGGGAATCCAGATTTTCCTCTTCTCCACTCAAATTGTTGTTTTAACTCTTCCACATGTTTTGCAAATTTGTCTCTGTTCTTTAAGGCTCCAACTTCGATGGTTGTCATTTTCATGATCATTTCTTTCACGTTGCAAATTTCTCCTGGGATCAGCACCAGCAGCTGATGGCCTTTTATTAGCATGTCACATGCTTGCTTGTGAAATGTGAACAGATCTTGCTTGTTTTCCACTGCTTCTTTGAGCTGTTTCAACAACTGCTCCTTTTCTTGGATTAACCCCTCATATTGATCCTTGGGGAGATAAATTTGTTGGGCCCTGCTTGCTTCAAGCTCCTCCAATTCATATATCCGGGTTTTTAAGTTTTTTTGCTCATCTTTGGAGATGGCCAGCTGCATCTCTAGTGAATTCTTCTCATTTTCAAGCTGTAGAGATCCCGAAGTTATCCTTAACTTCTCTTTTGTCAATTCCCTGTATTTCTTATTTAATTTATTTGCTTCAAGAACTTTCCTCTTCTTGTCATCTCTTATTTTGAATCATCGATCTCTGTAATGTTTTACCTCATTCATTAACCGATCAGTATTGGCTCTACTTGCTACGGTTGATGCCATAGTGCATTGGGCCTAGAATGAAGGGTCAATATCAGTTCCTTGGACCAACATAGTTTATGATACCACGAATTCATATACGTCTTCCGCACTTTCCATTTTCTGAATTCATAGACCATTGGGTTTGCATCAGTAATGTGGGTAAATATACATGAGTGGTTTATAAGTGAAAGCGGGGCCATTCTTAATGTTCCCTATACCAGAACTGTCATTTTGCTCTTATCATGTTCTAAAGGGGGGGGGGGGTTGGCCGAGCATTCTTTTAGCTTCATGACCCAGGACCGAACGTATAATCCTCGATGGGTGAATCATACCTAGCTAGCAAGCATTGGTAAATATTTTTTGGCTTAAAGGCATCGACATAACCACCATGCTTCCCTATGCACATGCCTGTCACATAATCTAAGCGATTCACAGCGCTAATAAAGCTATTCACCCATTACATACTTAAGTCACTTATTCACTGTAGGCACGTAGCTGCCATGGCTCATAGAATTCCCTCCCGCGGGGTGAAAATGCACGCGGTGTTTCAACCGAAACAAGCACTAGCTATAGATTTGGGCTTGGAACGACATCTAAGTGGGCTAACTATGGCCATTAGGGTCTAACCAGAAAAACTCAGAGATGGAACGCTACGTGGGAAAGAATTACTTAGGGTTCTGTGCAAGTGATAGCAGAACAAACCTGAGACGAGCCGGTGAAGATAGGGCTCTCTAGGCCCCGGTTCGCGTAGGGCGACTTTGTATCCTCATTCTTGGAATAAGGAAGAAGTTGGTTGTTCCATGCTTTCAAAGGTATATGTATAGTGATAGCGAGTTACCTATGGGGTAAAAATTGACTCAAAGCCTTAGGAGATAAGAAAGGAACGGGCGGAGCACCTACCTGTCAGACTTGTGGGGTCCCTGGAGGGTTGGCAGACATTCCAAGACGGGCGATAGTTCCCACAGGCATTCGACAGCGAATGGCGAGCTTTGTTCTCGGATAGTGAATGGTGAGCTCTGTTCAACTTGGCGAATGATAGAATAAATTTCAAACCCCGTTGCATGTGTTTGTAATGGGGTGGCATTTATGTCACGTAAGGTGGCGGGTTGGCGAATTGAATGAGCAGGGCTTGAGAACTTGTGAATTTAAAATGGCACATGGCTGCATTCATGACCCTACCGACTCCGACGTTGCACATGCACCAAAATAAATCATTGCACCCAAAGCGACAATCGCGAGATTAAGGTCTGCGCTAAGGCGATCAGCGTAACAATAAGTCTGGCGCCAAAGTGGCAATCACGATGTTAAATCCTGCGATGATAGCGTTGCGCCAAAAAATGAGCTCGGGGTTGCGTGGCTATGATGGCGGGCATTATAGGGATAATCCTTGCGCCTTTGGCACAAGGTTTAGTCACAAAACATGTGCTAACGGGAATCGTGCCAACGAGCCATTAAGATATTTTCGCGTAGGCGTTCATTTAAGGATTGGTTTTGTGCCAATGGAAGTCGAGATATGGTTACAAATCATGCCAAGCGGCAGAATTAGGGCTAAAAAAATGCACTAAAGAGAAAAGGTGACTTTGCCTTAGAAAAATGATTGAGAAAACTTTGGGAAGCAAGTGTTTTGGACCAAACAAAGGAGCAACAGAGCTTTCGCGTTGGCGGATTTAAAGTTAACTTCTGCGTCAAGGTGGGAGATTTAGCATTAGCAGTTGCGCTAAGGCGCGACCGACTTATAGTTAAAAAATGCGCTGAAGAGAAAAGGTGACTTTGCCTTAGAGAAAATAATCTAGAAAACTTTTGGAAAGCAAGTGTTTGAAAATTTTCCAAGTTAAAGAGAAAAAATAAGCCCGAAAGACAAGGAAAACACTTGTTACAAAATGTGCAGAAGGAGGGGCCCCAAATATCTTCAAAATTTTGGGGAAGGATGCTGCAGTAACAACATAATCGTTGTGTTTAGAGAGATCAAATAAGTTTCCGGATAGGAATTGAATCCAATGTAAAAGGAACCAGAGAAAATAGAGTTTGAGTTAGAAAATAAAGAATTTGACTCAACTGAAGAAACTGAGTCAGAAGAAGAACCTCATACCCTAGTTTTGAGGAGATCATATCGAGAAAGAAGGAAACCAAAAATGTATTCCCCTCCTAATTTTCATTCTGATTTTTCTTTATCAATTACTGATGATGATCATAGAAATTTGAAGGAATCTATTGATTCAGAGGATAACGATTTTTGGAAGAAGGCCATGCTTGAATAAATGGATGCCTTGGAAAAAATGAAGCTTGGGATCTAGTTTAGTTACCAGCTAGAAGAAAAGTTGTTTGTAGAATTAATGGTTGTTTAAAAATAATTTTAATGTAGAAGGTAAAGTGGAGAAGTACAAAGTCCACTTGGTAGTAAAGGGATATTCTCAAGTAGAGGTAATTGATTTTGGTGAGATATTTTCTCCAGTTGCAAAATTAAATTCTATTAGATTCCTTCTTTCTATTATTGTTGCTTTCTATCTTGAAGTAGAGTAGATGGATGTGAAGACAACATTCCTACATGGGGAATTGGAAAAAGAAATCTACATGAAGAAACCTGAAGGATTTACAATAAAGGGTAAGAAGGAGCTAGTTTGCAAGCTAAAAGAACTCCATTTATGGTCTAAAACAGTCTCCAAGGATGTGGTACTAGAAGCTCGACACATAAATATTGGGACTGGTATTTGTGAGAAGAAAACCTACTCAATATGTCTATTGCAAGCAAGTTGGAGCATATTTTGTTTATGTAGTGTTGTATGTTGATGACATGTTGTTGGTTGGAAACAACATGAAGGTTATCAAGGAGGTGAAAATGTAGCTATCCTCCATGTTCGACATGAAGGATCTTGGTGCTGCCAATTTCAAATTGGGGATGGAGATCAAGAGAAACCGTGTAGAAAGGAAACCCTTTTTAAAATAGAGAAAATATGTTGAATCAATACTACACAGGTTTAATATGTAGGAATGTAAAGCAGTAAAAGTACATATTCATATAGGTGTAAGACTATCTGTAGAACAGTGTCTCGAGACTAAATAAGAAAAAAAGACATGTCCTATGTTCCTTATGTTGATGTATATGTAACTTCAGAATGTATTTCATTTATATATTTATTGTACTCCTATAGAGATGTGTTATTCCTCTATACGGAAGTGTTGTCATTTGTATTGACAAGTGTCGCAAGTGTGTTAACTTGCCGATGGGTTACTAGAACACCTTGTAAGGGGTCGGCCCGGATTTATGTAATATATGGTTATTATACCTAGCTAGACAAGTTGGCCCCATAAGGTTATTGGGCAAACATAACAAGTATAAATAGAGATCAGGAGATCTCTATTTGGATCACTCAGAAACTAATTCTTCCTTCACTCGGAAAGTGGTGTACATGTGAGGAGGAGGATCAACTACTAAGAGGAGTCTATCTCTTGTACTTTGATTGTACTTTGGTTGAGCTATTGCTCTATCTATCTCTGAGGAAGTTGTGGGGTTTTTCACCTTAGGGTTTTCCCCATAGAAACTCTGTGTGTCTATTGTCTCTCATGCTTTTGCTTCTTGTGATGATTGACATGCTTATTATGATTGATATGCATTGATATACTGTACATGTTATTCTCTTAGTAAAGATCCTAGAGTATTGTGAATTAATGCTCAAAATTTAACATGGTATCAGAGCTAACCTGAGAAGAAGACATTGCGTAGTGACAGAAACTAGGGTTTTTTGCTTATTGGGTTTCTCTCCATAGATTTTGGAAAAGCAGTATAGTAGATTGACTCTACTCATCACGGAGAATATATCTGTCCAATTAGAATTCAATTCTGAGCATTTTCAGATTTGTCCCTAAAAATTAGGATTTCCACAAAAATAGGAATTTCTAAAATTGGAAGACATAGCTGGAAGCTCCTTGGAAAAATCGAAGTTTAGAGCTTTGGATCAAGATTTTTGGTTGGGTAAATCTCTGGGAAATGTAAACCCTAATTCAGGGTCCTCCCTAGTGAAACTGAGAAGACTAAAAGGCATTTGTGAAGGGTGAAGCTTCGCAGATCTCAAATTCTGATTACACTAGGATGATCAGCTCATCAAGGCACATCTTTCTATCCTTTGAGAAAGTTGAAATTCTCATTTTGAATTTTTATGGTTTTTTCGACAAACCCTAATCCGACACCAGATCCAATTTTTTAGCAAAGCAAGTGGTAAGACCTAAATCTCTTCTATTTCCATTTGAAGTACTCTTTAAAGATGTCTCACCACACCAAGCTTGAGGATAAGCTTGAAGGAGCTGATAACTTCCGAGCCTGGAAGTATTTGGGTTAATCCTGGAAGAAAATGAATTGGACTGCTACATCAGCTCTGAGGTCCCTTTCCCAGAGGATGAAGAGGCTAAGGTATTGCATAAGAAGAACTTGGTCAAGGCAAAGAGAATCTTTGCTGATTCTATCAAAGACCATCTTATACCACATGTGTCATCTCTAAAGACACCCAAGGAGAAGTTTGACTCCCTGACCAAGTTATTTGAAGGGAAGAACATAAATCGGAAGATGACTCTACATAATCAATTGAAAGGGGTCAAGATGTTGAATGGAGAGACCATTCAATCTTACATCTCCAAGGTCTCTCAGAACAAGGAACAACTTGAAGCTGTGGATGAAGTAGTGGACAATGGTGAAGTTGTCATGACCACTCTGAATGGCCTACCTAGGTCATGGGACTCCTTTATTCAAGGAATCTGTGCAAGAAAGAAATTGATCTCTTTCAGTAGACTGTTGTGGGGAAAATGCACCTATAGTTTAGGGGAGAAACTACCAACTTACGGTGATAAAGATAGACTTACAAGCATTCTGCAAGTACAACAAATAAATGAAGAGATTAGGGTTTAGATATGTAGGCACCTTATTTAGAAGGTTGATCCTAGATTTGCCTCCCTCGCTCTTCAATACTTATCCAGTGTCGCAATGCCTAGACCTGCAAAACAACTTGATACCTTTCTCAAATACATTTGACTACACATATAAGACTGATATTCATAATAGAAGAAGACATCAGATTATAAACCAACTGTAATCAAATCTAAGACACATTAATAGGTCATATTTGGAAAGAGAAGAACGTCTGATCTTTATTGATGAATGAAAGAAAGTACATAAATTTATACCTTCCTTCAAGCTTGGCACTTCATGAAACCTAGATTCAAGGTCTCCTGCTTCCGTTCTCCAAGGATTCCAGCCTCTAATCAACTGTGCTAGGGTTTACCATAAACTAAACACAAGAGAGGGGGATGAGGGTCTCCATTCCTCCAGCATAACAATATTGTAGACTTGGTCCCCTCACATGGCCCTTCTACCCTCCTTATATAGTCAGTGAGGAAGAGGAAAAGAAGTTATAATCGAGTAGGAGGTTCCCCAACCAACTTAACTTCCCAAAATTTCGAGATTTTGACCAAAATAGGGGTGTACGCTACTATTTCAAAGTGGAGTAGTGTATAGGAAGGGTTGAGCGCTACTATTTCACAGTGTAGTAGCGATCAGAAGGTTTGAGCGCTACTATTGTACACTAGAGTAGGGTACACATGCTACTATCATGCTTGTGTACCAGCGCTCATGTTAAAAAATGGCCAAAAATAAGCTTTTCTGCTCATTTTCAGGAGATGGTTTGGTCTGGAAAAATGTTCCTAAGGGTCATATATATCAAATGGGTCAATAATGAGGTAATTTCAACCATTTTTAGTGTCCCAAATGACTCCTCCATCCACAAATGTCCTTTTGTGTGACTGAAATTGATCTCAAGAAGTGTCGTCATGCGACCAAGGGATGCAAGTATCGTCACGGACGGAGAGGTGTCATTTCAAGCTATAACAGATGCCCCCTAATGTATGAGGTCAGAGGGAGTGCGGGAAACGATAGCTGAAATACATTATAAATAACAAAGAGTTGAATCATGTAGGAACGGAGAAACCAAGAATCATAGGCTCAAATGAAGTACCTGAAAGCAAAGGCAATGTCAGACAAACTTATCCTTGGGGTAACTATCCATGTTCAAATAGTGGAACATGACCTCCAAGAGGATACAATAATGATCCAAATACTGATGCATATATAATGGCCACTAAAATACAAGCGTGGATCCATGAGGAACATAAGTGAAAACATAGCCACATAAATACAAGGTGGATCTATGTCAAAACTGGAGAACATAGCCATAGAGAACAAGCTGGATCTATGTCTCATCAAGAGCCAAAAAGAGTGTGGCTCAGTCTTGCGCAACTTGGGCGATAACATAAATGAGGTGATGCTATCGAGGATCTCAAGGTCTTAATCCAAAAACAACCCAAGGTACAAACCTATCCATGCGAATAAATGAGTTGATGTCGAACATGGGAGGTATCGTTTGATTACTGGTCATTGATGTATACCATTAACAAACACGAGGGTGTCCACCAATAATGAAAATGGAACCCAAGGTAGCTAGTACATTCAAGCAAGTGCGAATAGATGGTCTTGCCGTCGAACACTTGAAGAATCCATCAGATAGGAGACATTGATGTATTCCCATCTATCCAATAGCGAGGGAAACTACCACTAATGACTGAAATCCCCAAGGTACTAACCAAAACTCTAAACTTTATTCCCAGAGCACAATGAGTTGAAGTCGGAGGGAAGAAGTCCGTTGGAAGGGAGGCCTTAATTCATCCTCCATCATCCAACATGAGGGACACTCAAGAGGTATGAGCTGATTTGGAGTAGGATTGAACACATGATGAAACATATTGACACCGAGGAATGGTTGACACATGAGGTCAAGGCAACTGTAGAATGGCCGACACAGGTTATATCCTTGAACATTGAGCACGACACAAGAGTGACTTATTTTAACACAAAGGGACCATGACGCAAGTCTGCAATGTAGGAAACATTAACAGATTCTCCATATGATTGTAAGACTAACCAAACGGAGGAGTAAGAACTCTGAGATCAGGTTTATCCTAAGGCCAACACTAGAACCCAACTTGTTTGATAAACTCAAAATAGGTGGTTTGTTCAAGGAGATAGTTGACTTGCTGCCGTCATATTGAAAGATATTTTAACATTCTTCCCTTCCCTTCCCTTTTTCATTTTTTAACGAGCTTGACAAAGAACTAATGCATGCTTGACAGTATTTTCATATTTAAGGAGTCGGAAAAACCTAGAAGAAAACTCCATACACCTATCCGTGGATTTTATATCGAGCCCGGATTGGTCTGTGCTCGGCAGTGTTTTCTTGCTTATATAGTTGAAAAACTTAAACAGTCCTCTATACACCTATCCGTGGATTTCACATCGATCCCGAGTAGGTAAATGCTCTCTTGGTGTTTTCACATTTCGAGAGTCTGAAAACCCTAAAGACGACTCCAAAGGTCCTTTTTCGTAAAGTTAGTCTCCTTCCCCGAAAAAGTGTAAAATAATGGAAGAAGAATTCTTCTAGCGCATACCAAAGTATACCTAGAGTATACCTTTTTCGTAAATTATCCACCAAGGCCAAGAAAAGGGGTAATTCTATACCTAAGTGGATGTCGGTTCAGTTATTTTAACGAGCCTGAAAAGACAACTATGCTCAGTAAACTTTTCCTATTTAAGGAGTCTGAAAAGGGCTTAAAAGAACTCCATAGGGATTTTTTCCGTAAAGGTGTGATGAGTCCGGAAAAGTAAACTCATGACCTCCTTACTATTTTTAATGCACTCAAAGGAGATAGGAAAATTCTCATACCTTCCTTACTGTTTTTAACGAGCTCGAAGCGAAGATGAAAGAAATGCTCGTAGCCTCCTTACTGTTTTTAACGAGCTCGAAGGAAAGGTGAAAGAAATGCTTGTAACCTACTTACTATTTTTAACAAGCTCAAAGTAAAGGTAGAAGAATGCTTGAAACCTAATTACTGTTTTTAACAAGCTCGAAGTGAAGGTAGAAGAATGCTCATAGCCTCCTTACTATTTTTAACGAGCTCGAAGGAAAGGTGAAAGAAATGCTCGTAACCTACTTATTGTTTTTAACGAGCTCGAAGTAAAGGTAGAAGAATGCTCGAAATCTACTTACTGTTTTTAACGAGCTCGAAGGAAAGGTAGAAGAATGCTCGAAACCTACTTACTGTTTTTAACGAGCTTGAAGTGAAGGCAGAAGAATGCTCGAAACCTACTTACTGTTTTTAATGAGCTCGAAGTAAAAGAAGAATGCTCGAAACCTACTTACTATTTTTAACGATCTCGAAGTAAAGGTAGAAGAATGCTCGAAACCTACTTACTGTTTTTAACGAGCTCGAAGTAAAAGAAGAATGCTCGAAATGGGAGGAGACGAGTGTGAGGGACATGCAAAACTAGCTCCAAGCGCATGGAACAAAGCTATGCCTGATGCAAGGAACATGAGCAAGATAAGGACACTCAGGGTGTGTCTCCTCCAGGTAAAAGGTGTCAAATTGCGAAGGCAAAATGATACAGGGCTTAGCGGAAATGAGATCAGAGATGGAGGATTATATAACGAGCTAAAAGTGTGGAAGCCGGCTTCAGGCTCATTAGCGCAAGTGGGATCATAACAGATGCATATGCAATTTGAACACAAATATGGGAGCCTTATCAGGGATGGCCAGAAATATATGAGGCTTCTTCTCAAAGTCATGGTAAATCTAAAAAGGCTCCCAAGCCTATGAGAAAAACTCAGCATGGGCACTGGAATGGCATAAGGGTGCTGACTAGGGTGACCCATGTTAGGTAGGCTCTGCTGTCGAACTGGTGCACAATGCATAAAGAGATGGCTAACACACCAATATCCAACAGGTTCGACCTTATGGTGAATTCGGATGGTAAAAGGTTCAAATGCAACATAACAACGGGGAATCCTAAACCTATATGCAAGGTTCCGAATATACCTGACATGGTCGCACAAGGTGTCGAAAAGGGCCAGTAAGCAAGTATACATCTAGCTAAGAATCCTGTGTCCAAGAAACATCAGTACCAAGATCATATCTAAAACATATGTAAAGAAAGACCTGATACAAGTCACTGTGGTAGAAATACTTTCAACTTCACTATCATCAACAACAGGCATAAACAAGGCAGAGTTTTCAAATGAAGACTCTATGGTACCCAAGCCTGAGGACTTATAGTCAACAAGATCAACTTTTGGATGAAGATCAAAGTTGAAGGACATGATGGAATCCGTAGAAACAAATTCATCATCACGGGAGTTGAAAATTCTAGAAGCAGAATCAAACTCAGCAGAAACACCGATTTGCGGATCTATAGGAGAGTCCAAAGACTCAACAGTAGGAAGATTAGACTTTAAGGTCAAACCGGGGCTGGACATAACTGCGACTGGATCAACATCCAAATGAATGGAAGAATGTACTATGGACTCTAGGAAAACTTCATTGGAAGGAAGTATATCATCCCAGATAGAGCACATATCTAAACATTCAGATGGGGGTGTCACTTGGTCAAAAGCTGGGACCAAGTCCCGAGAAGGTAAGCGTGAACTCAAAGACTTATTCTCAGTAGCAGTTGAACTCAAGGAACAATATGCCACATAATTCCCATGTGACATAGTAGTGCCTAATGATGAGGGATCAGACTGGTCTACAGTTGGGTAATAAGGAGGATAAACGAATGCAAGCTAGTCGATGGTGACAATGTTTTTGTTATGAGGGAAATGCATCACACAAAAAAGTGTAGACACCACAACATGCATAGCATAAATGTAATCACGCTCCAGGATCATATCAAAGTCCATAGGGTCCTTTAAAACCATAAAATCAACTAAGAATGTTTTTCCACCCAAGGTAACAGGTGCCTGATGGAGGAATCCAATCGGTTCACTAGGTATTCTATCGAAGGTCAACGACCAATTAACAGCTGGAATAACATTAGGGAAACCCAAATATCTCCAAGCATAAGCAGATAATATACTAACAGAAGCACCTTCATCAACAATGCATCAATTAACCGTATGGTTCCCGATATCAACCTTTATCTGGAAAGGTGTCGAAGAAGGAAGACGAGGCTCGGCTAGACTATTCCAATCAAAGGAAACAATCCTAGGGCTTGGTAGGCATTCACATGGCACAGATGAAGTACCCCGTTTTTCAGAAACATCCAAACTGGTAATGCAGAAGACTTCAGCAGTAGGTACATCAATCTCCAAAGGAATGATGGGATCGGTCGAAGATTGCATTGATTCGATCACTTCACTCTCTGAAGGAAGAGTGGGGTCCACCAAATATTGCATTGGTTCAACCACTTTATCAACCAAAGGTTGATCTGACTGCAGGGGATCCATAGAAAACTCAGGAATAGAGGTTCCTTCAGACATGGACCACACTCTTCGTGCCTCTGGAATGGCAGGGCATCGGTGAGTAAGGTGATCTCCCTTACAAAGTTTACAAGGGAACTTTGGTTTCCGTCCTATAGGTCGAGACTCCTTTACAACGTCAGTACTCTCAGTATGACTAACATTGGCTGACAGCTTGCCCCCAGTGTGACTTGCAGTGGCTGGTTGCTCATAAGCAGAAGACTTTTGAACTAAGGACCACACTTTTTGCACTTCTGGAAGTACAGGGCACAAGTAAGTAAGGTGATCTCCCTCGCAAAACTTGCAAGGGAACTTAAGATTCTGTTTGTTTGGTTTGTCAATAATGTCAACTCCCTCAGCATGACTTGCAATGGCTGATCTGGTGTCTCCAGTATGACTCACAGGAACTGGTGACTTGTCATTAATATGACTAGTAGTGATCAATGACGTGTCCCCAACATGACTGACAGTGGTTGAAGACAAACTTTCAATGTGATTTTCAGTGACTAAAAGTTTTCTCCTAGCATGACCTCCAGAGGCTGGGTAGGTGCCCCCTGCATGACTCACATAGGTAGGGTGTTTTCCCCCAGCATGACTTGCAGAGGCTGGGTTGCTGCCCCCTTGTTTTGGCATCTTCTTCCTATTCTTCCCCCATCTATTTGTTTTAGACTGTTGGTTACTAGTATTGCTACTTTTGCCACATGAGGTAGAAGGAGGGGGAGAAGATGTTACTGGAAAAGAAGGCCCAGGGTTCTGATGCTCTTGATTTGAGGTGCTCACAAAAGAAGTGTCAGGAGCATGCAAGGCATTCGGAGTGGAAAACAACCAAACCGACATCCCAATAGTGAATACAGGAAGATTTAGAGTAGCCATTAAGGGAGTACCCATGTTTCCAATGAATGGAACAACACAAGGATCCCCCGGAATAGGGGTACCTTGATTGGCACTCACCGAAATGATAGACATAGTTTCCTGCTCAAATGAACAAGAAGTTCTCTAAGGCAAACTAAGACAAGTAGCACAAAGAGAACACCACTAAAAAAGGTCCTAGGTAAATCAAGTCAGGCAAACAGATGCCTTCCGGAGAAGAGTCTGGGATGATGAGGGCCTATAACAGATCAACGAAGGATGAAGAACAGTTACCTGGGGTCCACAATACAATGATTAAGGGTGCAAGTGCTGGAATCACCCAACCGCCCTCCCAAAGACCTGCAAAGGATTTCCTCCCATGTCTGTCCTAGGTACAACAGATATACCCTCCGCTGTCACTTGTGTATGAACCTATGGTCAGATATTAAGGATACCACCACACCGAAAACTTCTGGGGGAACAGTCGCTGGTCGAATAAGAAGGCGTGGGCAGGGTAACTGAGCCCGAAACTCAAAAGAGTCCCCAAACGCGATCCAATCCTGGTATATGATCGAAACAGAAAGTAGGAGGAATATTCCCAACAATTTGATCTCACAAGACCTACTGCATAGATCCCATGTAAGCTTTGAATGAAGTGGGTTTACCTGTGATAGTCAAACTACAATTTTTGCGTAATGTGTGATCTTTGGTGGTTTAAGGTGTTTTAAACCCAAGATCCTAACCAAGACTAGTTGGTGTAGTGTAACCTAGAAAAGAAAATGTTACTAGTACATTTTATTAGAGTTCATTTTAAAGGTTACTTGCTTACTCAAAAAGATAGTGGGTGTGTGAGAGTGGTTATAATAGAGATAGAGTACTGAAAATGACATATTTACCACCAAACAAATCTTTTCTTTTCAATGCAAGTCTTAAAATTATGATCTAGAATGCATATGCAAATGCAATTTTAAATATTTCGAATGCAAAAAAGGTAAAATAAAGTCTAAATGTACAAAATTAAACTCAAAACCTAAGAATGCAGCTAATGAAGCAAATAGGTATGCAAAAAAAAACTTGTTCTTTTTGATACAAAGCACTCTAAAATATTTTAAGCCACTTGCAAGGTACTCTATTCAGAAAATGAATTAAAATTATTTATGCTTTTCAATGGTAAGAACCAAAACTGAAACTACCCTACTATCAAAACAAAAACAAAGAACTTTTAGGTTCTCTTTATTGAAATAGTAAAAGCTACCAAATATGACTTTCAAATTCTTATTGATGTAAGCATGCCAAACATTGGGAAAAGAGTACAAAAACTACTTTTAGACCCAAATGAAGCAAATGACCTATGAAGAAGTATGGTTTAGTAAATTCAGGTCTGCACATGAACAATGCAAACAAGGTCTTGAACAACAGCCAAAAAACTTGAGCTTTCACTACAAAAGAAAACTTAAAAGCATAAGGGAGGATAAAAAACCAATCTAAAAGAGAAATTTCACTCAAATAGATACAAGCAGGGTCAAGAAGACTCAAGAGGTTTCAAATCTAGTGGAAATGGGGCAAGCAGGTTCAGTCAGACTCAAATTAGGGTACAAAACACCAAACGGGTCCACAACCCCCCAACTTGGGTCAACAAGCCCCAAAACTTTCCAAACAAGCCCAAATTGATCAAAAGAGGTTCAAATCATGAATGTAGGATCAGTACAAGGATGGAAGACCACTTACAGTGGTTTAAATCAGAACTAGGGTCACCGGGGACCCCAAAAAATGCAGCCACAACCCCCAGATTTGGCTCCACAACCCCAAAACTCAAAAATTTCAAACCCAGACTTTGAGCGCTACTGTGTATGAGGCATACTAGTGCCCATAGTAGGATGGGTGCTACTTTGTTGAGGAAAAGTAGCGTATGGGCGCTACTGTGTTGTACAAACAGTAGCGTACAGGTGGAAAAAGTTGGAAAAAATGGGGTTAAAACCCCCCAACTTGGTCCACAAGGGTTTGCAAGGGCTGGGAAGGGTCTGTAAAAAGCCCAAGAGGGTCAAACAGAGCCTAATAATTGATTCTAATCAAGAAAATGAACAAATACCATCAAATAAGACTGAAGAAATGACCTTGGATACCCCTAAGCAGTTAAGATTTCCCCAATGGAGTCGCCATTCTGTTGTGGAGAAAAGGCACCTATAGTTCAGGGGAGAAACTACCAACTTACGGTGATAAAGATAGACTTACAAGCATTCTGCAAGTACAACAAATAAATAAATAGATTAGGGTTTCGATATGTAGGCACCTTATTCAGATTAGGTTGATCCTAGCTTTGCCTCCCTCGATCTTCAATACTTATCCAGTGTCGCAATGCCCAGACATGCAAAACAACTTGATACCTTTCTCAAATACATTTGACTACACATATAAGACTGATATTCATAATAGAAGAAGACATCAGATTATAAAGAAACTGTAATCAAATCTGAGACACATTAATAGGTCATATTTGGAAAGAGAAGAACGTCTGATCTTTATTGATGAATGAAAGAAAGTACATAAAGTTATACCTTCCTTCAAGCTTGGCACTTCACAAAACCTAGATTAAAGGTCTCCTACTTCCATTCTCCAAGGATTCCAGCCTCTAATCAATTGTGCTAGGGTTTAGCAGAAACTAAGCACAAGAGAGGGGGATGAGGGTCTCCATTCCTCCAGAATAACAATATTGTAGACTTGGTCCCCTCACATGGCCCTTCTACCCTCCTTATATAGTCAGTGAGGAAGAGGAAAAGACGTTATAACCGAGTAGGAAGTTCCCCAACCAACTTAACTTCCCAAAATTTCGAGATTTTGACCAAAACAGGGGTGTATGCTACTATTTCAAAGTGGAGTAGCATACAGGAAGGGTTGAGCGCTACTATTTCACAGTGGAGTAGCGCTCAAAAGGTTTGAGTGCTACTATTGTACACTAGAGTAGGGTACACATGCTACTATCATGCCTGTGTATCGGCGCTCATGTTAAAAAATGGCCAAAAACAGGCTTTTCTGCTCATTTTCAGGAGATGGTTTGGTCTGGAAAAATGTTCCTAAGGGTCATATACATCAAATGGGTCAAGAATGAGGTAATTTCAACCATTTTTAGTGTCCCAAATGACTCCTCCATCCACAAATGTTCTGTTGTGTGACTGAATTGATCTCAAAAAGTGTCATCATGCGACCAAGGGATGCAAGTATTGTCACGGACGGAGAGGTGTCATTTCAAGCTATAACATAGACTGTGGGAGGAATACTCTCAAGAAGAAGCTAGGATTGTGGCACGAGAAGAAAATATGGAGAATGAAGATCAAGCTCTCACAACTCACACCAAGGGAAGCAAGGCTACGAGGGAGAAATCTCATAACAAAAAACATTCTCACTCTTATCACAAGAAGAAAGATCTATCTCATGTTCGATGTTTCGAATGTAATGAAATGGGACACTTTGCTTCAACTTGTCCCAAGAAGAAGAAAGACAACAAATTCAACAACAAGAAGAAGAATAACAAAAGAAGATATCATGCTTATGCTACTGAGGATGATGAACCTCCCAGGAAGAAAGCTAGAGCGGAAAGTGATGATGATGACTCATCAAGCGAAGAAGAGTATGTTCTAATCTCTGCTCTCACAGGTACTATCTCTCATGGTTGTAATGATTGGTTAATTGACAGTGGGGCTTCCAAACACATGACTGGGTTTAAAGAAAATTTTGTAAATCTGTTTGAACATGAATCACCCCATAAAGTGAAACTTGGGGATGATTATCAATACCCTATCAAAGGAAGTGGGGAAGCCTCCTACAACCTAGAATCTGAAAAATCCTTGAAGATGAAAGATGTGTTATTTGTACCTAGACTCAAGAAGAATCTACTCTCCATCTCTGCATTGGATGCAAAAGTTATGAGGGTTGCATTTGTAGATGGACAAGTCCTAATGTGGCCAAAGGGTAAAACTATTGATGATGCAGTGGTGATTGGAGATCAAGAGGGGGGATTGTATAAACTAAAGGGACAACCTGAACATGCCATGGTGCACGAATCCATGGAGCCGAGTGAACTTTGGCATAGAAGACTTGAACATATGCACTACAGAGCATTACCAATTGCAAGTAAGGCTGTAGAAGGTCTTCCTGAAATTAAGACCAAGCATGAAGGTGTTTGCAAAGGATGTGCAAAAGGAAAGAACATAAAGAAGGCATTTCCAAGCAGTGAAAGCAAGGAAAAAAGTATCTTGGAAATTATCCACTCCGATGTATGCAATCCGATGTCATCCAGTTCTCTGAATGGGTATGTTTACTATGTCTCTTTCATTGATGACTTCTCTAGGAAGACTTGGGTTTAATTCTTGAAGAACAAAGATGAAGTATTTGATAAGTTCAAGGAATTCAAAACCTTGATGGAGAACCAAACTTATAAGAAGATCAAAACATTCAGATCCGACAATGGTGGAGAATTCATCTCAGGTGACTTCAAGAAGTTATGTAGTGATTCAGGGATTAAGAGGGAGTTGAATGCTCCTTACAATCCACAACAGAATGGAGTTGCAGAAAGAAAGAATCGAACAATCATGGAAGCAACAAGGGAAATGCTGCATGACCAAGATCTACCCATGCATCTATGGGAAGAAGCAGCTAGGATAGGTAATCTAGGAAGCAAAGATCAAGAGGGAGCACACTCCAACAATTCATGCAAGGAATCAAATATTGAGAGGGAGTCCACCCGACAACAAACAAACAAAGATAAGTATTTGAATTGTCATTTTTTGTATATTTGATTGTTTAAATAATACTGTTCAATGATGTATATACTTATGTTCCTAGACTTAGGTTGTGTACTTTGCATATTTGCATTAATGAACAACATACTACTAATATGCATATGATGGGTAAGTGGCCTATGGAATTGTACAACATTCCATTGCTACTTATCTAGAATGGAACCTCTTTACTGACATGTTGGGAGTTGTGCACACTCTTAACAATGTTCTGGTAGAGATTGGAAGGCATCTAGAAAGTTACGGGATATGGATAAATGTTGTATTGAAGCATTGGCTTAAATAATTGCATGACTGTATGACATATTTCTTTATGTGAAAGAATTTGTTATGAAAATTATGAGATGTTTCTAATCATGCAATTTAACTTGTTTTGTAGGGAAGACCGTATACCTTCACCTACAAAAGAAGGACTACAACATTTGTTCAAGCAACAAAATTATCTATTGAATATATTGAAGTTCCTAGGATACAAGAAGAATGCCATGATCCGTTGATCATCAAGATCAAGCATGCTGCAGATGGTAGCATAGAGAAATACAAAGCGATATTTGTAGCTCGTGGTTTATCTCAGAAAGAGGGAATAGACTATGAAGAGACTTTTGCTCCTGTAGCCAGGTACACTTCCATCAGAACAGTACTTGCTCTGGCTGCAGCAATGAAATGGAAGATACACCAGATGGATGTCAAGACTGCCTTCTTGAATGGTGTAGTTGAAGAGGAAGTGTATGTGGAGCAGCCACTTGGTTTTGAAACACATGACAGGGAGTCATATGTGTGCAGATTGAAGAAAGACTTGTATGGCTTAAAACAAGCTCCTAGAACTTGGTATGGTAGGATGGATAGTTTTCTATCTAGTTTGGGCTTTACCAAGAGTAAAGCGGATTCCAACCTTTACTACAAGGTTGAGGAAGGAAATCCTGTGATTCTACTCTTGTATGTGGATGACCTGTTTGTAACAAGAGATGACAGATTGATTGCCGATACAAAGAGGAAGCTTGCTGCCGATTTCGATATGAAGGACTTGGGGATGATGCACTATTTTCTAGGTATGTAGTTGTGGCAGAGTGCAGATGGGATCTTCCTTCGATAAGGTAAGTATACAGTAGATATCTTGAAGAGGTTTGAGATGATGGATTGCAAGGCCACGGCCACACCTATGGCATCGAACCTGAAGCTTCTGTGTGATGCTTCATCTGAGCCGGTTGATGTCTCTATGTATCATCAGATGATTGGGTCCTTGATGTACCTGACAAACATGAGACCAGATATTTTCTTTGGGGTGAACACATTGAGCCAGTTCCTGATGGATCCAAGGAGTGTTGACCTGATTGATGTAAAGCATAATTCTGAGGTACCTGAAGGGTATAGTTGATTATGGGCTCAAGTATGAAGCGAATCAAAAGTTTGACCTGCAGGGTTATGTTGATTCAGATTGGGCAGGCAGTGCTGCAGATAGGAAGAGGACATCTGGGTGCTGCTTCAGTATGGGATCAGGTGTGATCTCTGGGTTTAGGAAGAAGCAGTCCTACATAGCACTAAGTATAGTTGAGGCAAAGTATGTTGCATCATGTTCAACTAGTTGTGATGCAATATGGCTCCGAAAGCTACTATCTGAGTTATTTGATCTCCCGCTAGAGGCTACTGGTATCTTTTGTGACAACCAGAGTTGTGTGAAGCTGTCTAAGAACCCAGTGTTTCACGACAGGTCAAAGCACATAGAGATCAAATATCACTATATCAGGGATATGGTGTAGAAAGGAGCAGTGAAGCTTCAATATGTTGCAACGGATGAGTAGATTGCAGATGTACTGACGAAGCCACTAGCCAGAGTGAAGTCCAAGTACTTCAAAGAGAGGCTTGGTGTTCTTCAGATTGACGACACTTCGAGGAAGAAGTGATGGAGACATTTGCTGAATCCATTCCAACCATGTTGGAAGGAGGATCCTTCACATGGATGTGGATGTAAGCACTGGATGATGAGCATTAGGATGATTCTCCAGTTACTGCTTTGTATGCATCATGTTGGATGCTGGATATGATCAGTTGGATCATTTATATGTATGTATGTACGCATCATGTTGATGCTAGATTTGATCAGTTGGATCATTTATATGTATGTATGTACGCATCATGTTGATGCTGGATATGATCAGGTAGATCATATATTTGTGTATGTATCAGGTGGATACTTGTATGATCAGTGTGATCATGTACTTATGTATGTATCAGGTGGATACTTGTATGATCACTGTGATCATGTACTTATGTATATCAGATGGATGCATTGTATGATCAGGTGGATCATGTATGATATGTATCAGGTAGATACTGTGTATGCATCAAATGGATATATTGTTTGATCAGGGTGATCACAGATGATGAACTTCAGGATGTTTCTCCAGATGATATGCATCAGGTTGATGCTATGATGATCGGGATGATCACAGATGACGAGCTTCAGGATGTCGCTCTAGATTGTTGATGTATATGTAACTTCATAATGTATTTCACATATATGTATATTGTATTCCTATAGAGATGTTGTTATTCCTCTATACAGAAGTGGTTGTACTCCTATAGAGATGTTATTATTCCTCTATACGGAAGTGTCATCATTTATATTGTAAGTGTTGTAACTTATACTTGATGGGTTATTAGACCACCTTGTTGGGGTCAGCCCTGTATAAGTCATGTGGGTCAAAGGGTTATTAGAACACCCTATTGGGGGTCGGCCATGTGGGTCAAAGGGTTATTAGACCACCCTAGTGGGGGTTAGCCCAGTCAGCATTATGTTAAGTGGTTAAGTTGAGCCCGACCTAGTTGAGTAAAGGTCAAGTCAAGTTAGTGTATAAATATAGAGTGTGTCTCTCTCATTTTACACATTATATTCTCTCACTCACACTTGGGAGAGTGGCGCACTTATGGAGGAGGAGGCTCTGCTGCTAGGAGAAGACTATCTCTTATATTCTGGTTGTATCATTGCTCTATCTATCTCTGAGGAAGTTATTGGGGTTTTTCACCTTTATGGTTTTCCCCATGTAAACTCTGTGTCTCTTGTGTGCTTGCATTATTGTGTCCATGATTGATATGCTGTAGATTTGCTGTACATGTTGTTCTGTCAGTTAAGATCCTATATCATATTGAAGTAAATTCTAAAAATTTAACATGGTATCAGAGCTAGCCTGAAAGAAGGCATGATATGGCATGTATGATACTTTGCACTTACAATGCTAGGGCTTGATATAGCAAAAACCAGTCATTGTAGAACTTTTGCTATAAATCCGTTTTGGCGAAGTTTTCAGATCTACAACTTTTACAGGTCGAAGATCAGATCACCATGTACCTTGTGTCCAAAGGACAACCTCTAATTTGTTGTACTTTGTGATTTATGATCTGTACACTATAGGGTTTCTACCTCTTCCAGATCTGAGTCAAAATCAGGTGACCTTGGGAAAAAGGTCATAACTTGGGATAGGAAGCTCCAAATGAAATTTAGTAAAAAGTGATAGGTAGTACATAGACTGTACTATCTCAGAAAAATGTTTCAGAGGCCGAAGTTGAACCAGTGACACATGGAACGCCGTACAAGTTTGCTCTCCTGTATTATCCCATAAAGAGGTCACGTTGTGACACTTGGAATAACTCTCTCTCTCAGAGAATCCAATTGAGGTCAGACCTGTCGGCATGGAAAGATAACAAGTCAGGATATCTCAGAAAAATTTGTTAGAGGCTGAAGTTTAACCAGTGACATGTGGAACGCCGTACAAGTTCGCTCTCCTGTATTATCCCATAAATAGGTCATGTTGCGACACTTGGAATAACTCTCTCTCAGAGAATCCAATTTAGGTAAGAACTATTGGGATGGAAAGATAACAGGTCGGGCTATATTAAGAACAATTTTCAGACCCTGTGGATCAAAAAGTTCAGAGTTACACCAGAAACAATCAGGTACATATTTCTGTCAAATCATAATTATTTTTTGAGCACCTTCATTCATGGCTTCCGGAATTTAGGGCTTCGGAGAAAGTTGGAATTTTTGTAATCGAAGACCATGGCTGAATGCTACTCATCAAAATCTAAATTTAGAGACCAAGATCAGAATTTTTGGTTGGGCAGAAGGCCGGGCTTGATCAGACCCTAGTTCGGGACTTTGATTAGAAAAGTGAAAAATTAGGGCTTCTACAAAAATGGGAATTTTTGAAATCTGTGACCACGGCTGGAAGCTCATCATAAAAATAGAAGCTTAGAGCTTTGAATCAAACCTTTTGATTGGGTAGAAGAGTGGGCTTCATCAAACCCTATTTCGAGGTCACGTCTAGTGAATCTGAAAGTTTCAAAGGCAAAATTGAGGAGTGAAACTTTGCAGTTTTCAAATTCTGAATATACCAGCTTGATCAGCTCATCGAGGTGCATATTTCTATCCTTTCGGAAGTTTGAAATTCAAATTTTGAATTTTTGTGGTTTCTCTAACAAACCCTATTACAGCTCGAGATCCAGTTCTTGCAAATCAAGTGGATTGGGTTAATCCTAGAAGAGGATGGATTGGTCACCTGCATAAGTGAAGAAGTTCCTGTTTCAGAGGGAGATGAGGCTAAGGCCTTCCATAAGAATATTACAAGCAATCTTGACAGGTATGGCTTACAGGTATGTTTCATGGTTAAGTTTATCATATGTTTGTCTTCATATCATTACAGTACAATCTTGATTAATTACTAGACTTGTCGTATCACCTTAATAGAAGATATTCATTGATTAAGGTTTTGACACTTATGAATGTACTAATGCATTGTGATGTTGTATGAGGTTTATGTTGTTCGCTAACATAAAAGGTACACCAAGAAAGACAAAGCATGTTCTACTTCAAGAACATATGATCATGGTGACATGAATACAAAGATTCATCCATTGTCATGGATCACATAGAAGATCTACTTTCAAGGTATGTATAACTTGGTCCTACAATGGTTAACCTATGAGACATGCAGGTTACTAGCACAAGTCACTGAAGAGAACCAGAAGACATTATGCAGGTATGTTAGACATAAATAGCTAGCATGCTAATCCATGTATGTTTTTCCTATATCAAGCTAGAATCCTACCTTGTGTTAGGATCTTATACTGTTGTGTTGTTGATAATGATTATTCATGAAGCCATAGGTTTGAATAATCATGGTTGTATGCATATTATGTTTCTTACCATAATTGATGATATGACTAACCAGAAGAATCATGAAGGTATAGGTTTGAATAATCACGGGTTTTATGCATATTATATATCTTATCTTGATTGATGATTCAACTAAACAGAAGAGTCCTATGATCAAATAAGAATATGTATGAGTAAAAGAAGACTTCCCTGAAACCTTGAATACTAATGTTTATTATCTGTGTTTGAAATGATCCTAACTATACATGCTTGAGATTATTGTGTTTTGATAGTATTAAGATTATACTAATAAATGTGTGGTTATGTATGAGACCTCAAGGATAACACAATGATGATACTAATAAGCATGCATAGTGATTAAGGATGGATGTAAGTTCAAGGATAGGTAATCCAGGAAGCAAAGTTCAAGAGGGAGCACACTCCAGTTGTTCCTGCAAGAAAGCAAAGGAGCACACTTCAGTAGTTTCTGCAAGGATGCAGATATTCAGAGGGAGTTGACCACTTCTCACAGTCCACATCAGAATGGAGTCCACCCAACAACCAAACAAATATAAGTATTTGAATTGTCATTTCTTACATACTGTTATTCAATGATGTATATGCTTATGTTCCTAGAATTAGGTTGTGTATTATGCATATTAGAATAGTTGCATTGATGAACAATATACTACTAATATACATGGGTAAGTGGCCTATGGCACTGTACAACATTCCATTGCTACTTATCTAGAGTGAAACCTCTTTGTTGACATGTTAGGAGTTGTGCACACTCTTAACAATGTTCTGGTAGAGATTGGAAGGCATCTAGAAAGTTATGGGATATGGATAAATGTTGTATTGAAGCATTGGATAAGATAATTGCATGACTGTATGACATATTTCTTTATGTGTAAGAATTTGTTCTGAAAACTATGAGATGTTTTCTAATCATGCAATTTAAATTGTTGTGTAGGAAAGATCGTATACCATCACCTACAAAAGAAGGACAACAACATTTGTGCAGCAACAAAGTTATCTATTGAAAATATTGAAGATATTGAAGTTACCAGGATACGGGAAGAATGCCATGATCCGTCGATCATGAAAAACGATGTTTGGGATGCGGTCCCAAGAGCTAAAGGGAAGTATGTTGTGACTTCCAAATGGAACTATCAGATCAAATATGCTGCAGATGGCAGCATAGAGAAATATAAAAGTGATGAAATAGAAGATACACCAGATAGATTCCAAGACAGCCTTCTTGAATGGTGTAGTCATATATGTGTGCAGAACTTGGTAGGATAGACAACTTTCTATCCAGTTTGGGCTTTACCAAGAGTGAAGCGGATTCCAACCTTTACTACAAGGTTGAGGAAGGAAATCCTGTGATTCTACTCCTGTATGTAGATGACATGTTTGTAACAGGAGATGACAGATTGATTGCCGACACACAATGGAAGCTTGCTGCCGAGTTAGAGATGAAGAACTTGGGTATGATGCACTACTTTCTTGGTATGGAGGTGTGGTAGAGTGCAGATGGAATCTTCCTTAGACAAGGGAAGTATGCAGTAGAGATCCTGAAGATGTTCGGGATGATGGACTGCAAGGCTATGGCCACACCTATGGAATCAAACCTGAAGCTTCTGTGTGATGCTTCATCTGATCCGGTCGATGTCATGATGTATCGTTAGATGATTGGGTCCTCTATGTACCCGACGAACACAAGACCAGATATTTGCTTTGCGGTGAACACATTGAGCCAGTTCCTGACGGATCCGAGAGATGTTCACCTGGTTGCTGTAAAGCATATTCTGAGGTACCTGAAGGGTACAGTTGATTATGGGCTCAAGTATGATGCGAATCAAAAGTTTAACCTGCAGGGTTATGTTAATTCAGATTGGGAAAGCAGTGCTGCAGATAGGAAGAGCACTTCTGGGTGCTGCTTCAGTATGGGATCAAGTGTGATCTCTTGGTTTAGCAGGAAGCAGTCCTGCGTAGCACTGAGTACAACCAAAGCAGAGTTATTTGCGACGGATGAGCAAGTTGCAGATATATTGACCAAGCTATTGGCCAGAGTGGAGTTTGAGTACTTCAGAGAGAGGCTTGGTGCACTTTAGATCGAGGTTCCTTCCAAAGGGAAGTGATGAGTCCGGAAGATGCAGATGAACATGAGCTTTTCTGACATGGTTGATGTGTTCTCCCTTGGTCGTGATATAATTGCTGAGCCATTTTTCACATGGTGGTAGATGTGTTCTCCCATGGTGAAAAAGTAAGGGCTAGAGCCTTCTCCGAATGGTGGTAGATGTGTTCTCCCATGTTGGTGGTGTAAGTACTGGATGATGTGCATCTGGGCTGTGCTTCGTGGACGATGAGATGATTTGAAGAGGATGATGCTATGATGATCAGGAGGATCATGGATGATGAGCATCAGGAAGATGCTGAAGTTACTACTCTGTATATGCATCAGGATGATGCTGGATATGATCTGTTGGATCATTTATATGTATATGTATGTACGCATCATGTTGGATGCTGGATATGATCAGTTGGATCATTTGTATGTATTTTGTATATGCATCATGTTGGATTCTTGGACCATGTATCTGTATATGTATCAGGTGGATACATTGTATGATCAGGTAGATCATGTATGTTGATATGTATCAGATATGACCAGGTGGATCATGTATTTGTATTTGTATCAGGTGGATACAATGTATGATCAGGTGGATACAATGTATGATCAGGTGGATCATGTATGATGATATGTATTAGGTAGATACTTGGTATGCATCACGTGGATGCATTGTATGATCAGGATGATAATGATGACAAGCTTCAGGATGTTGCTCTAGATGATATGTACCGGGATGGTACAGTGATGATGATCAGTGTGATCATGAGCATCAGGATGATGCTTTGTGCGATGATGATCCATGGGATCATGAGTATCAGGTTGATACTTGGAGGTCAGAGATGATATGTGGCAGGTTGTGCAAATAACATGTAATCAGTCCTGGGAGATCTTGTCGATCGTGCTGCAGCACATAAATGTTCCTGGGATACTCTTTCCGGTATTGCTATGTAGTATGTAATCAGTCCTCAGATATCCGATAGGTTGAGCTGTGTGCTCGTAATCAGTCCTGGGATGAGGTATTAGTACGGAGACATGTAATTAGTCCTAGAGATCCGACAGGTTGAGCTGTGTGCTCGTAATTAGTCCTGGGATGCTCTTTAGAGATCTTGCCAGTCGTACTGTAGCACATAAATGTTCCTAGGATGCTCTTTAAAGGTTTTGTCTATCCACATGTAATCAGTCCTGGAGATCCGAGAGGTTGAGCTGTGTGCTCGTAATAAGTCCTAGGATGCTCTTTAGAGATCTTTTCGGTCGTGCTACGTCACATAAATGTTCCTGGGATGCTCTTTAAAGGTATTGTGGAGGAGATGCATGTAATTAGTCCTGGTAGATCTTGTCGGTCGTGGTTAGGCACATAAATGTTCCTAGGATACTCTTTCTGGTATTGCATCCACACATAAAATTAGTCTTGAGAGGCCACCTCTATCAGACCGTTCACACAGATGAGAAAGACCTACAGGTGGTGGGCCTACATCCAGTATGAAAAAGGACTGGCTCTGTAGAACTTCCTATGACAAGTAGATTTAGACATTGATTGAGATAGTAGCAACAGTGACGATGATGATGACTCGATGATGATTATCCAGTGACGATGATCTAGAGAAGATGACTTGTGCTAGAAGACCTGTGTCGAGAAATACCTTCCTAGTTAAGAGGGAGTGTTGATGTATATGTAACTTTGGAATGTATTTCACATATATGTATATTGTATTCCTATAGAGATGCTATTATTCCTCTATACAGAAGTGGTTTTATTCCTATAGAGATGTTATTATGCCTCTATACAGAAGTGTCATCATTTATATTGTAAGTGTCGTAACTTATACTTGATGGGTTATTAGACCACCTTGTTGGGGTCGGCCCTGTATAAGTCATGTGGGTCAAAGGGTTATTAGACCACCCTATTGGGGGTCGGCCATGTGGGTCAAAGGGTTATTAGACCACCCTAGTGGGGGTCGGCCCAGTCAGCATTATGTTAAGTGGTTAAGTTGAGGCCGACCTAGTTGAGTAAAGGTCAAGTCAAGTTAGTGTATAAATATAGAGTGTGTCTCTCTCATTTTACACATTATATTCTCTCACTCACACTTGGGAGAGTGGCACACTTGTGGAGGAGGAGGCTCTACTGCTAGGAGAAGACTATCTCTTGTATTTTGGTTGTATCATTGCTCTATCTATCTCTGAGGAAGTTATTGGGGTTTTTCACCTTTATGGTTTTCCCCATGTAAACTCCGTGTCTCTTGTGTGCTTGAATTATTGTGTCCATGATTGATATGCTGTAGATTTGCTGTACATGTTGTTCTCTCAGTTAAGATCCTAGATCAGATTGAAGTAAATTCTAAAAATTTAACACAGATGATATGCATTAGGTTGATGCTATGATGATGATCAGGTTGATCATGTGATGATGTACATCAGGATGATGTATGGTGAGTATCGGTTTGATACTCTGTGGCCATGGATAGGTTGTGCAGGTAGCATAGAAAAGATCCTAGGAGATCCTATAGTCTGTGCTAGGATTCTCTTTCGAGGTTTTGCTACAGGTAGCATAGAAAAGATTCTTTAAAAACCCGACAGGTAGAACAGTGTGCTCGCAACATCCTGGGTTGCTCTATCGAGATCCTATAGTCTGCGCTAGGATGATCTGAGTAGGTTTTGCTATAGTTTCGCATAGAAAAGATCCTTTAAAAACCGGATAGGTAGAGCAGTGTGCTCGTAACATCCTAGGTTGCTATATCGAGATCCTATAGTTTGCGCTAGGATTCTCTAAGTAGGTTTTGCGAAAGTTCACATAGAAAAGATCCTTTAAAATATGGACACGTAGAGCAGTGTGATCGTAACATCCTGGGATGCTCTATCGAGATCCAGACAGGTAGAGCGGTGTGCTCATAACATCCTGGGATGCTCTGAGTAGGTTTTGTTAAGGTCAACATGTAAAAGAACCTATAATCTGCGCTAGGTTTTTTTGACTCATGTAATCAGTCATGGGATCCACAATATGGCCATTGATGATGAAGACCTGTAGGTGGTGGGCCTACATCCAGTATGAAAAAGGATTGGCTCTGTAGAACTTCCTATGACGAGTAGATTCAGATATTGGTTGAGATAGCAGTAGCAGTGATGATGACGATGATACATGCATCGATGACGATGATCCAGAGAAGAAGACTTGTGCTAGCAGATCTGTGTCGAGAAATACCCTCCTAGTTAAGAGGGAGTGTTGATGTATATGTAACTTCGGAATGTATTTCATTTATATATTTATTGTAATCCTATAGATATGTGTTATTCCTCTATACGGAAGTGTCGTCATTTGTAGTGACAAGTGTCGCAAGTGTGTTAACTTGTCGATGGGTTATTAGACCACCTTGTAAGGGGTCAGCCTAGATTTATTTAATATATGGTTATTGCACCTAGCTAGATAATTCGTCCCCATAAGGTTATTGGGCAAACAAAACAAGTATAAATAGAGATCGGGAGATCTCTATTTGGATCACTCAGAAACTCATTCTTCCTTCACTCAGAAAGTGGCGCACATGTGAGGAGGAGGATCAGCTGCTAAGAGGAGTCTATCTCTTGTACTTTGGTTGAGCTATTGCTCTATCTATCTCTGAGGAAGTTGTGGGGTTTTTCACCTTAGGGTTTTCCCCATAGAAACTCTTTGTGTCTATTGTCTCTCATGCTTTTGCTTCTTGTGATGATTGACATGCTTGTTATGATTGATATGCATTGATATACTGTACATGTTATTCTCTTAGTAAAGATCCTAGAGTATTGTGATTTAATGCTCAAAATTTAACACCTTATGCTAGTGCAGATGGAATTTTGATGTATGCCATGGTATGCACTATTTAAGACATTACCCATGCAGTGGGATTTTTGAGGAGGTATATGTCAAAATCGGGAAAGGAACACTAGACATCTGTGAAGAGGTTGTTCAAGTATTTGCATGGAACTACATATAGTGCAATCTATTATCAATGAAGAACTGGACATAACACAATGTTGAATGTACATGGATTTTTTAATGCTGACTGGGTTGGAGATATGGATCGTAGAAGATCTACAAGTGGGTATGTATTTAACTTATTTGAAGTTTCTATCAATTGGATGAGTAAGAGACATGATGTAGTGGCACTATCAACTACATAAGTTGAATACATGGAATCCACGCATGCAAGTAAAGAGGTTGTATGGTTGCATAGATTGTGTTCAGACATTAGGTTTGAACAACAAGCTATAATGTTAGATTGTGACAGTCAGAGTGCAATATTTCTAGACAAGAACCCTGCTTATCATTCTGAAATGAAGCATATTGATGCGCAATATCACTTTGTAAGGGACATGATTGGAAGCAAGAATTTTTTAGTGGAGAAAGTTGACACTTTGAAGAATATTTCAAATTCATTGACAAAATCTATGATCATTGAGAAGTTATCTTGTTGTAAAGAAGAAATGGAAATTTTTTCCTTGGATTTTTGATCCAATAAAATATTGCACCCCTTGTTTGCAAAGAAAACAACAAGTGTCATACTGTTGGGTATGTGTTATATTCTTTCCATATGTGTGTGTGGGGGGGTGAATCTATTGAGGTGCACTTGATGACCGCCACCATCTCGTATTTGTCAGGTGTTATGCGTAGCACTAGATTAGGGAGGATTAGAGGTGGGGATGTCGGTGCCCTCCCCTTTCGCGAAGCGAGTTCAAAATGTTTTGGGTTATTTTCGTCCTATTTTTGGGTTTTTTCTAAAAATATGTAATTTAATTTTGGTTAAGGGATTGAAGTCTATTTCTAGTCTAGGTTAACGTATTAGCATTTTCGATACTGTAGAATACCTATATTTGTATTGTGAGTGGTTAATAATCAAATGAGAAAATAAGAGGTGAGAATCTAAGTTTTGTTGGTTTTTCTAGTTAAGGGTTTCCAAGGTAAATCTATGTGTATTATGTGTGAATGTTGTGGTGTAATATCTATTTTGCTTAAAATAATTTATATGCTTTGCTTCTCTGCATAGGTTTAAAACTTACAAGTCCTGCATGCAGAATGTTCTGTGTAATTGCTTTCCTAGCATAATGGCCTCTCACAACTTCTTCATGGGCCTCTTTCGGTATCATAGGCATTTCATGTTCTAAGAAAAATCATCACAGAATCCCATATGCACCTAACTTATACAAATTTCCTTTTATCGGCTGATAGTCTACTACTTTCACCACTAGTTTCTTCTTTGGTGTCACCGTGTACTCAGGTGGGGCTGCTATGATACTTAAGAACTGCATAATATCTAAAAAATAATGATAAACCATATGAACTGCAAATAGGTGCACATATTGTAGACTATCATCTATGTTCCCTGCATCCTCTCTAGTTCATATGCGTGACAAGTGGTTAGGTACTAAGGTCAAACTCCCTAATTTCACTACCACTTCAAAATCATATTCTTGAAACAATAGTAACCATCTGCATATCTCCCCACAAACAATGGCTTGTTTACCATGTATCGCAATGCAGAATGGCTAGTGCACATATTAAAATGAAATCCTAATAAGTAGAGTTTGAATTTCTGTAGTGGATACATCCTTGCCAAATCCTTGCACTCTGTAGTGGTATAATTATTTTCTATAGTCAACAACTTCTGGCTTGCAAATGCAACAGGGTGATCTAAGTCTCCTTCTCCTGGTTGCACTAAAAATGCACCCAATTCTATGGATGACACATCCACACGGGCATGAAATTCCTTCTTCCAATATGGCAAGACTAAGATTGGTGCAGTTACCAACTTCTTCTTTAAGATATCCAAACTCTATTGACACTCTCTTGTCCATTGAAACTTCACATCCTTCTTTAACAATTTTTCCAGTGGGGATATGATCTGTGCATAGCCCTTGCTGAAATTTGTGTAATAACCTGTGTTCCCTAGTGTAGCATTCAAGTGTCGCACTGAAGTAGGTGGTGGTAAGTCCACAATATCTGCAATCTTTGTCAGATCCACCAAAATTCCTTGTCTTCAAACTACATGACCCAATGAAATACCAAATGGTTCACAAAAAAAATCATATCTTCATATTCAAGGATATCTGAAGTTTTATGAATCTATCCAACATTAAACACAGAACTTCAATGTGATTTCTTAACAGATTGAATATTGTCCAGTCATCCAAATATACTTCTAAAAAAATATGGATGAACTCTTTGAAAGTTGCAAGAACCACTATGGAGAATATCGTTTGCACATTCTTTAGTCCAAATGACATCACTACGTATTGATAAAAACTGCATTCTGTCGCAAAGGTTGTCTTATGTCTATATTCTGGTGCAATCTTAATCTGATGGTACCCTGATAATCCATCGGTGAATGAGTAGGATTCCTAGGTCCCTACATTCTCCAACACTTCATCTTGTGAATGGTGTAGGAAATGGATCATGTAGACAAGCATCATTCAACTTGTGCAAGTCCACACAATTTTTTATTTATGTTGTCTTATTATCTTGTACCACCATTAGGCTGATCCATTGTGGTTCTTCAACCCATTCTAGGATCCTAGCTTCCAACATCCTGTCAATCTTAGCCTTTACCTTCTCCTTGTATACTATATTTAGTCGGCATGGTACCTGCCTCATTGGTTTAGCATCTGGCTTCAAAGGTATCTTCATATCTCCTAATTCACTAGCAATCCCTTCATCTATGAAAACTTAAAGGGAAAAAGATCTTGATATTCGTGCAGTAAATCAACAATCTTTTCAATCGTTTCATAATTTGAGTAGTTGCCAATGTTTTCAAACTTGGGATTCTTCTTTGTGTCAATATTCACCTTGTGGGTCTTTAATGGTTATTTGTAATTGGCATATCCCAACTCCGGTCATTCTACTGCACGCTCTCCATTGGTTTCTGGTATTTGCACATTTGATGGATTGTCATCTTCCTAGTATTCTTCAAATAATTTATAACACTTCAAATGTTCCTGAATTGTTGCAGATGATATATGTGCACTACATATAGGTATAGTTCATGCTGCATCTTTGGGTGAAAATATCCATTCCTTGATAGTATTCAACGCTGTATCTACTGAATCTCATATTCAAAGCTAAATATTGATTTAAAATTTTGCGTCATCTCCTCCCAATCCATTGTTCCTTGGCATAATTCTTTCTCTATATAAAAATTCTTAGGAATGGTCTCCAATGTGTGCAAAAATAGATGTGTCCATTATTTCATCGGCACTGCACTCCATGTTGTGATACACTATGCAGCATGTTCTGATGGACAGGGAATCCCCCATGTTGTGATACTTTTTCATCGCTTCCAGTCACTCATTTTCTCCTTATGAACAACCCAATTGTGTGTGGGTGTCACTTTCAGCGTGATTTCTAATGCTAATAACCTTTTTTGTTCTAGTATCTAGACTTTAAATCTCATTACAAAAGAAGCTACACTTGTTCAAACATCATACTTCAGAGGATCACATAACTTTGTTCCAATCCAACACAGTAAATTTGTGATGCATGCACACCTTCTCATATGTACTTCATGCATCCTTCGCCTCCAATATTCAAGAGCTTCTTCAGAGTCCAACATGGAAGAACTAAAGCTGCACCAACATATCACACCATCATCAATAGGGTTCGCATAGTCCTCCATTCTTCTATTCATGTTGTATAGGTTTTCTAGTTCTCCATTTCTAACTAGATCCGCATATCTTTTCCCTTTTGTTGGATCCAATGGCATAATGACTCTTAACTTATTCCCCTCAAAAATGATTTATCTCTTATTGTGGTATATAATGGACTGGTTAGCAAAATCCCATCCATGTCCCAATAATGTAGGATATGGTTTGTTGTCATCAACAATCTCTATAACTTCAAAATAAGTTGTGTTGTGCACCCCATCCACATCAACGGTCACCCCGGTTAGCCATTCAATTGGAACAATTCTATGTTGGCTGACTATCCATAATTGAATGTTATACCAAATCAACTTTGGCCTACCCATCATTTCCCATGTTTGTTTATGCAAAACATTTACATTCGAGCCCAGATCGAGAATGATATAATCCAGATCATAATTTGTTATTTGTGCACTCAGGAGGAACTCCCTATTTGTCCTTCTATTGCATTGCACCTGGTTAACTGCAACCAGTTCTTCCCTCTCTTGCATGCATCGATTAATCATCCAACGTAGTATACCCAAAGCCTGAGATTCATCCTTTATCAATTCTAAAGAAATTTTCAAGAATTTTTTCGCAGTGCTTACCATATCATCTGAACCCTCTAGTACTGAATAGTCATATGCTTGGGGCATATCATATACAGGTGGTCTACCATATACTTGTCATGAGGTTAATTATCCCACATCTGGTCTTAATAACTCTTTCCTTGCTTGCTGGTATGCATCTTTCTCCCTATGAGGATCAAATAATGGGATTTTTTCTACATCTCTCCTTACCCATTGTCTGGTGCGTAATTATTTATCTGTCATGGAAGCTCTCGTCCTTTCTCTATCGTGTGTAATAGTTTCTATCCTTGGTTGGTCTTCATTCTCTTTTGTTGCAACCATATGCACATTTTGATTTGGGTTCTATTTCAGAATCCAATTCTAGTTTTGATTTTGATTTTGATTCTAATTCAAATTCAAATTTTGATTTTGATTTTGATTCCTCCTTTGCTGCCATTTTGCAACCAGTAGTGGGAAATATTTCGTCACATGGTCCAACCATCGGTGTTATGTGCATGTTGTACATGGATTTTGTAGTCCCACGCAAAATATTCCTACTAAATTGTAGCCAAAAGGTAACCCTACACCCTGAGAACCCTTACATATTTATACATCGTGATAAGGGCTCAACCTGTTACAAAGTGGACACAAATATCCAACTAACTCCTAAGTATCTTCTAAATAAATTCATTCTTTTGTGCACTTTGGTCCATTCACTAAGTTGTCACACAGTCCCTTTTTGGTGTGCAACATCCAAGATGGGACCAAAATCCTACTTCGACAATGATGATGATGATGATCATGACATTGACTGTGATGATATATGATGATGACAATGATGATGACAATGATGATGACTATGGTGATAATATCAATTTATATGATGATTATTACGATAACAGAGATGACGACGATGAAAATGAGGATCGTGACAATTACTAATTATTAATAGCCATCTTAGTTAAGTGGGGGAGAATGTCCTTTATGAAATTATTGTACTATAGTAGGATGCCTTGTTCATCATCACAATGTTGATGGCATGGCTGACTATAATTATACTATATGATAATGAAAATTATGATGATGATGATGTTGATGATGGTGATGCAATATATGATTTTCATGATGATTATTAGGACAATAATGAGTAAAACAATGTCATTGTCAATGATGATGATGCATGTGATAGAACTATCTAATATTGATTGATCCTAATGGAACATAAATGACCCTAATGGAATCTAATTGACCTAAATGGAATCTTAGTGAACCTAATGTCATCTAAGTGTCCCTAAGAACATTTGAGTGACCCTAATTGAATTCGAGTGACCCTAACAACATGATGATGATGATGATGATGACAAGGAGGAGGAGGAGGAGGATGCATTACGAAAATTATGATGGCATTGATACTGATTTGATTATAATATTATAACGATGACAATGATCACTATAATGATGATGAGGGCAATGACGATGAAAATGATTGATTAAGTACGATAACCCATCTATAGTACTCAGAATGTGCTAATGATGCCTACACTATTCCCACTTATAGGCCAAAGCTAATTTAGCGATTTCATGTAATTAGTTAGTTGGATTCCTTGTTCATCATCAAAATGATGATGATGATGATGAATACAATGACTATGATGATATCTGATGATGAGAATGATGACAAGTATGTATAAAATGATGATGTCTATGATGATGAGGGGGAGGAGGAGGAAAAAATTTAGTAATTAAGATACATCACATTTAAAGGGAAAATCCCCTTTATAGAATAAATGTAATGTAGTAGGAAGTGTTTTTCATCATAAAAATGATGATGACAATGACTATGAAAATGACGACAACGATAATGTTGATGTCTATGTAATTGATAATGATGAGAAGGACAATCATGTTAATGTTTTTGATGATGATGATGATGTTTTTGGACCAGTCCATTTAGAGGCCAAATCTCCTATATCAAATTCATGTAAGGTATTAAGATGCCTTTTTTTATCATCAGAATGGCGATGACGATGGCGATGATGATGATGACGACGATATTGATAATGTTGATGTGTATGATTTTGATGATGACGATGATGACAATGTCATTTTTAATGATGATGACGCATATGATCGCACTATTTGATCCCTATTGATCCTAATGGAACCTAAATAACAACGGTTGCATATGAGTGACCCTAATGTAACCTAAATGACACTAATGGCATCTGAGTGTCCCTAACAACTTTTGAGATACCCTAGTTGCATTTGAGTGACCCTAACAACATGACGACGATGACGATGATGATGCATTATGACACTAATGATGGCGTTATTATTATTTTATTATAAGATGATAAAGTTGGTATTTGTTTCCTACATTTTCACTAAAAGGACAAATCCATTTTATGAAATTCATGTAATTAGGTGGTTTGATTCCTTTTTCATTGTCATAATGATTATCATGATGATCATGATCATGACATTAATTGTGATTATATATGATGATGACGATGATTGTCTGGGGTGTTAATGTCGATGTCTGTGATGATGATGATGACGACGATGCTAATAGAGATGATGATGATGATGATGAGGATCATGAAAATTACTAATTATTAAGACCCATCGCAGTTAGGTGAGGGAAAACATCCTTTACAAAATTATTGTAAAGTAGTAGGATGCCTTGTTCATCATCACAATGTTGATGTCATGAATGACTATCATGATGATATATGATAATGACAATGATCATGATGATGATAGTGTTAATGTATTGCATGACATTGACAATGATGATTAGGATGATGATGATGGAAATGATTTTTATGCCAATGATGATGATGCATGTCATAGCACTATTTTACCCCTTTTGATCCTAACGGTACCTAAATGAACCTAATGTCATTTGAGTGTCTTCAATGGCACATTAGTGACCCTAATGGTATTCAATTGTCCATAACAAGATTTGAGTGACTCTAATGGAATTTGAGTGACCCTTATAGCATGACAATGATGATGATGATGCATTATGACAATGAGTATGATAGTGCTGATGATGATTTCATTGTAATACAATAGTGATTTCAATGAGCACTACATAAATGATGAGAATGATGACGATGACTATTACTGATTAATCATGTTTACACATTTATGGTGAGATTAGAACATGCTAATGATGCCTACAATATTCCCACTTAGAGTCCAAATCTACTTTACCTATTTAATGTAATTAGTTAGTTGGATTCCTTGTTCATCATCACAATGATGATATCATGATGGTGTTGATGACTGCAATGGCTATGATGATATGTGACGATGACAGTGATGAAAACTATGTCGAAAATGTCGATGTATGTGGTGATGATGATAATGATAATGATGATGGTGATGGTGATGGTGATGATGAGGACAACATTTACTAATTAATAACCATCCCAGTTAAAAGGGAAATTTCCTTTCTAAAATTCATGTAAGCTATTAGTTCACACTCATACAATCCTCTGGTGTAAAAACCTCCTCCATAGCTTTCCTAATGAACCAGTAGTCACCCCCCATCATCTTGCATAACATATGGAATGGGACACCCTTATCTACATCACAGTATCTCAAGCTGTCCCCATTCTCTTCTAGTTCTCTATCATAGGTTGGCCATGGAGTCTCCATGTTAGAATTCCAAGGTCATCAACTATTAGCTATATTATGCTCATAAGGGCACCAAGTGGTAGCTTTTCCTCTCGAGTACTAGAATCTAGGATCATGAAAAATGATGGATAGAATCATGCACTCCATTGTATTACCAATATTTTATATGCATGTTGAGAATTGGCCATGTGGGACACATAAGAAGCCAAGTTTTCCTATATAATCCAAAATTTGGATAATTAATAAATAAAGGTTTATTAACCCACTTTCATAAACATGGATTTTGTTTCCTTGTGATAAAATCACTATCTAATATTTTACAAGGATAAGGCCTTTATTAATAAGTAACTAAGGTAATATCCTCATTAGGCCCCCCCTTAACATCCCCCTCTTGTAGAATCATAACCCTCCCTTGACATCTCATCTTTTTCCTTCTTCGCATCCATTAGGGATTTTATATGAATGATCAAATGTACATATTTACAATAGGGGGGGTGCACAAAGATGCTCCCCAAAAGTGTTGCAATGGGGGCATGCTAGCGGGAATAAAACGACCACGCACCCACGCCTAAGGAAGCGCGCACACGCTGCTAGGTTTGGTACACGGGGGCTTCACTCAATAAACCGCTATCATAGCACGTTCGTTCGTGGCATATGAAACAATACCCCTCATTTCACTAATTATTGGAAAATACCTTCCAAAATCATTTTTTTTAACCCCCTCCCAATATGCCTTCCCAATTTAAAAAAACCCCTATTTTCACTAGATATTGTATGTATCAATTTTTTCATTAACATTTTTTATACCCCTTTATATTTCTACCTAGTATATTGATATGATACCCCTCTTATGACCCCACATGCATTCTACAATGCACCTTGCTTCTTTCGATGTATAATGTGGATGCACATTGATTCACCCACAATGCAATTACTCAACCACATATCATTATGATTTGCAACATCTAATGGTCTAATGAAGAGATAGGAGATCACTTCTTGTATGTCACTAGAGCCAATGCACATAGTACAACATTTAGATTGCATGTTGCAGTTCCCCAATCGCTAACTAAGCCTATCGTGGGCTAGGTATCCAAACCCCCAGGGCCTGTAACAAGCTCTAGGAGGCTGACTAAACCTCCCAAGGCCTGTAATAGGCACGTGTGGTTGGGTATTCAAGCCCCCAAGGCCTATCGAGGGCCTATAACAGGCCTTGCAGGCTTAGAGCCTCCCAAGGCTATTGGTAACAACTGGCTAAGTGCTATTGGTAACCATTGGTTGTCAATGACCACTTTGTCTCGACTATGATCGACTGGAAACCCACTTCACCATGAAACCCCCTAGCATCAAGCATGCCTCAAGACGTGATTTACCTGCGTATCGGTAAGCCCGAGCCTTGCCTCAACCTGATTTCTCATCCGACCATGATCACGCCATCTCCATTTGCCAGATATTTGTCAACTCGCCCATATAAAAAAGACCCCAAAGTATTTTTGTATTGTTACATTAAAAAAAAAAAAACCTTTTCCCCTTAACATATAAGCAATATAATTTTTAGGTTTTTATGAATATTTAATACTGCAATATGAATGAACATGGTATTATATTGCCTTTAGTGAATCCCCCGTGGTTCGGTACCGAACCAGGGCGCGTGTGCATTTTTTCCGTGTGCGCGCTCAGATGCGCGCACGCACTCCTGTTAAAAATTATAAAAAAAACAGGGCAAAATGTTTGTCATTCCACCATTTGCATCCGAGCGCGACTGCTTCTCCGCGTGTGCGTCATTACAAGCCACCCGACTCACTCTTTGCACTCCACAACGATCCAAATCCATCCACCAACTCATCAATAAGTTAATTGGTAGGTAAATTCCATTCTTTTTGTCATTTTATTCATTGTTTTTGTCATTTAATTCATTATTTTTGTCATTTAATTCATTATTTTTGGTTTTTTAAATTTGTAATAATTCCCAAATTATTAAAACAATAGAGAAATTTTCAATTGCAGATTGTAAGCCCACACAATGAATGAACAAAACATTAGCATGGAGTCCGGTGGAACACAAGAAAATACTAATCCTGGAACCAATAAAAACCCTCAACAAAATACAAATGCCCAATAAAATCAAAACCCCCAACCAAATGTTGACCAAGATGAATTGAACTATTATGTAAATGAAATGAGAGTGCACACTCAAGATCTGAGAAACACTGGGGAACCATCTCAAGTGTCCCTTACCACCTCAATTGAGATCTCAATTGACTCCCTCATACACGCACATCGCCAATTAACTGACATGACTAAATATAGAGCTAGGATGCGAAAGTATTATTCCAAGGGCATTTCCAAGGAGGAAATAAATATTTGAATATTACAAAGGCCCAATTGTACAGTATGTTCATCGATCCAAGAACACAAAAACCACCCAAGATTAGAAATCCATGTGTCTGCATGGATTGGTGTCATTTCCAACCATGGAGGGACAATTGGATGCATAGGTGGTTCATGGTTTACGATAAACCTCCCTGCAATAATAGAGAGGTTTCACATTACTTCCTTCGGCACTTGTGGGTTGATTTTTCCCTCTGTTTACATGTAACCTACTTTGACATAATCGAGTTCCAAGGTATTGGGCGTGGCTCTGCCCAAGATCGACCTGCTGCTAGGAGAAACCCATTGATAGGGCCACCACCTCCTAGGCACGAGCCCAACCCCTCTCCCCATCCGCCTCAGTTACCCCACAAACTTGATAAGATCGAGGGCGCGGTGAGGAGTGTTGCACGAGGACTGTTTAGACATACTTCCTTTGTAGCAGCTACTACAGTGGAGAGATAGGATGATCCTGATAGAGAGGCAGGTGCAAGGCCTTCAGGATAGGGTCAGGATAGATCTGTGACCAGTGGTAGACATGTTGGGCCTTCTATTTCCACGGGGAGAATGCCACATCTTTGTCCCCATTGCAGGAACAATTTCCCTGGATCGATTAAGGGCTTCTATATGGAGCAGGTTAGCACTTTTTTAAATGTGTTTTCAATCATCACTTGATAATTTATAAAGTAATTTTAAAGTATTTGTGATTGACTTAAACTATTATTTCAATGTACAACTATTTAGAGCTGAGATGCCGTCATGGGAGAGCGCAGCATCTTCCAACCTGGATACAGCAATGGCAGCTGCAATTGAAATTGCAGCACCTCACACATAGGTATTTTCAGTACCCCACACAATATTTTTATTAATTATGGCATTTCTATTTTTATGTATTTATATTTATGACATACATGATGATAGTTCGTACAATATTTTTTAATATTTTGATTGACTGAATAATCACTTCTTTAATATTTTTGTAATGTGCATGCGTTTTGGTGTCCACAGGTATGCACACAGTACTCTAACCAGCCATCTCCGCTCGGCGTCGACAGATCTCCATATACACAGGTACAATGTGTAGTTAAAAGCATGATTTTAATTTGAAATGTTATGACATACTATGGTTTAATTTGATTTTTGTTTACTAAACTATTATATTACAAATTTGCATGCAGGGGCCACCAACAGCTACAGGACACCTTAGTCCCATGTTTCCACCCTCTCCCATGAGTCGGCCCCCTTGCTTCCATCCAGACCCCTCCCTCTGTCCACTCCCTCCCTTCCATCCACCCTCCCCTCTCGATCCATACTCCCCCCTCCGTCCATCCTCCCCCATTCGTCCACGCCCCCCATCTATACATCCTCCCCCATTCATCCATGCCCCCCATCTATCCATCCTCCCCCATTCGTCCACACCCCCCCCTTCCATCCAACTTCCCTTCTTCGTCCACAACCTCCCTTCTATCCTCCTACCTCCATCCAATACCACCCCCCCATTCACCACATCTCAACATCCCCCCTATCCCTTTTGGGTTGATACCCCCTATCATACAACCAATAGGGGTTCATCGTCCATGACATTCTCCTCCACCCCATACCACCATGTAGTCTTCCACCATATCATCTCCACTTCCCGCCACTATTGTGGGAATCAATATTCCATTATCTTCCCATGTGTCTACTGTGGTTGAACCCATAGTTGTTGCATCTACATCTGTGCCCCCCCACCCATGACTGCATCGGAGCAGGTTGTCCAACCAACTGCTCCACCTGCTAGCCCAGAAGCTCAGTCTCCTCCATTTTTTAGGTTGTTCACGGTGAGCATCAAGTTAATTTATGAAAATGTTTTGATACATTAACCAAAATTAATTTAAGCAATTATTATTTTTCAATGAAATGATTGTCGTAAATGTTGTAGGGTGGAATTGCTGAGAGGCTCAGCAGATCCAGGACACCTGCTTCTCGTCTCCCACTCGCATCAGCGGTGAGTTATTTAAGATTTGAATTTTACATTCATTTTATAAATGTGGTAATTGTTACAAATGCTTGAAACTAATGGTACCTTATATCATTTGTTTCAGAGCGTGGAGAGATGGTCTAGTCCTAGACGGAAGAAGACCCAGGGTAGTAGTAGCTCCAAGAAGAGAAAGATCAATTTTGGAGATGCACCAGGGAGTGACTGAGGTGGTCACAATGCTTGACACGCCATGTTATCTACATTAGCCATGATGTGGCACCTTTGGGCACTAATTTCCGTATACTTTGTATCTACAACACAGGTTGCCATGTATTTTGGATCTACGGCACGAGTTGTCAGATTTTGTATAGGGCACTAGTTTCCATGTATTTTGGATCTACGACACGAGTTGTCGGATTTTGTATAGGGCACGAGTTTTCATCGTATGTAAATTGGGAACCATGTTCCACTATTTGCCTGAAAATTTATATATTTGTTCGAGTTTTGTTCCACTATGGTTTTATCTCATGGATTTATATATAGTTTTGTTTGAGTTTTGTTCTATATATGTGTATAATGATTTGGATTCAAATGTATGTCATGGCGATTTTGGATGAAACCTAGAGCACCATTTTAGGGTTTTTATTGCAACGATAACAATTATTTAGGCCAATATTTCAAACAAGATGTAATTTTGGATGTGTAATCAATGCACTCTAGTGTTTTTCACTCTATAACTACCCACAACACAATGTTCACAACAACTTATCTTAAGAGGAAAACATATAAATTTTGGGGTGTTGGAGTTAAACACATAGAAAACCATGTAAAGACTAAATTATGGATCTCAACAATCCATGGGAATGTTGTGGATGAGTGATGCATGCTTTGAACTTGTCATCCTTGCATGCCTTCATTTAATGGTCATTTTGGTGTCCAATAATTCTAAAGAAATTCACTTTAGATAAATTATAGTATAAATTGGTTAATCCATACATAACAAGGAACCTTGAGATAAAAAAGAAGCACTAAACACTCTATATTGACTCCCTTACTTGCATGTTTCACAACATCTTCATCATCATCACCATCATCATCATCATCATCATCAACAACATCTTCATCATCATCATCATCAACATCTTCATCATCATCATCATCATTGTCATCTCTAGGTTCCTCATCAACATCTCCATCATCATCATCGTCTTCATCATCATCATCACAACCATCATCATCATCATCAACATATTCATCATCATCACCATCATCATCAACATCAACATCAACATCAACATTTGCATCATCATTGTCATCTCTAGGTTCCTCATCAACATCTCCATCATCATCATCTTCTTCTTCATCATCATCATCATCTTCATCACCATCACCATCACCATCATCATCACCATCATCATCACCATCATCAACATCTTCATCATCATTGTCATCTCTAGGTTCCTCATCCACATCTCCATCATCATCATCTTCTCTATCATCATGATCATCATCTTCATCACCATCACCATCATCATCACCATCATCATCATCATCAACATCTTCATCATCATTGTCATCTCTAGGTTCCTCATCAACATCTCCATCATCATCATCTTCTTCATCATCATCATCTTCATCACCATCATCACCACCATCATCATCAACATCTTCATCATCATCCCCATCATCATCATCATCAACATCTTCATCATCATTGTCATCTCTAGGTTCCTCATCCACATCTAGCCATAACTTCCTAGTCGACGATTTTGGAAATTTGACCCCAATGTGCAAAACTTGCACACTCTGTTACTGAGCAAAACCCTAGTTTCCAAAATGGACCTACAAGATGACACTGAGCAAAAACCTAGTTTCCAAAACCCTAGTTTTGTTAAGATTTAATATGCTAAGACAGAGAATATCAGTATTACATTCCATTTCACAACAATAGCATATACAGGATCACTGAAAGAACAACAAGGAAAACATAAACACAAGAGACACAAATTTATTCTGGGAAACCCTCATGGGGTAGAAAACCCAGCGAAGCTTCCTCAATATAGATGACCAACAAATACAAATATGTAAACCCTAAACATGAGATCCTTCTCCTCCATAGCATATCTCTCTCTCACCTATGCGCCAATCACAAGTGAGTGTAATGATGAGCAAGTGTGTTAAATGAGGAACACACCTCCTCTATTTAGACACTACTCAGATTTATCTTTTACATTAACTAGGTTGGCCCCAACTTAACCACTTAACATAATGTGACAGGGCCGACCCCACTAGGGTGGTATAATAACCCTTTAACCACATTCTCCATGGAGGAATAAAACATCTCCGGATATACAATAAGGTCTTCACGGAGGAATAAAACATCTCCGGAATAATAAAGTACAAATATAATATTCTTAGAAGTTACAATATCTCAACACTCTCCCTTAACGAGAAGGATATTATAACAACATCTGTATGAGCAAGGAGTCATCAACTACATGATATACATCTATAAATCATTGGAAGCATTATTTATACATCATCAGTAACTCAAGCAGTTACTGGAACATCTTCAATACTAGAACATCAACATCTTCAGTACTGAATCTTCATCTTCTGTAGCACCCGATCAGCCACATCAATATCATCATCCGGATCCTCTCGATCAACATCATCCTCATCTGGATCCTAACGATCATCATCATCGTCATCTGGATCCTCACGATCAACAACATCGTCATCTAGATCATCACGATCAACAACATCGTCATCTAGATCATCACGATCAACAACATCATCATCTAGATCATCACGATCAACAACATCGTCATCTAGATCATCACGATCAACAAAATCGTCATCTAGATTATCACTATCAACAACATTGTCATCTAGATCATCACGATCAACAACATCATCATCTAGATCATCACGATCAACATCATCGCCATCTAGATCATCATGATCAACATCATCGTCATCTAGATAATCACGATCAACAACATCATCATCTAGATCATCACGATCAACAACATCATCATCTAGATCATCACAATCAACAACATCATCCTCTAGATCATCACAATCAACAACATCGTCATCTAGATCATCACGATCAACCACATCGTCATCTAGATCATCACTATCAACAACATCGTCATCTAGATCATCACGATGAATAGCATTGTCATCTAGATAGAAGCATACCCTGCAACACGCATGATCTAATTATGAGATGGTCAATCCTTCTCAATTTTGGACATAAGTTTAAGGACGATGAAATCCTACCACGTACATTTTGAACCAAGGGTTCTGGGATGATACAATCCTCATCATGTGCATTTTGAACCAAGGGTTCCGGGATGATGCAATCCCCATCACATACATTTTGAACCAAAGGGTTCCGGGATGATGCAATCCCCATCACGTACATTTTGAACCAAGGGTTCCGGGATGATGCAATCCCCATCACGTACATTTTGAACCAAAGGGTTCCGGGATGATGCAATCCACATCACGTACATTTTGAACCAAAGGGTTCCGGGATGATGCAATCCCCATCACGTACATTTTGAACCAAAGGGTTTCAAGATGATGCAATCCCCATCACATACATTTTGAACCAAAGGGTTTCGGGATGATGCAATCCCCATCACGTACATTTTGAACCAAGCATTTAGGGACGATGCAGCCCTATCACATACATTTTGAACCATGCATTCATGGACGATGCAGTCCTATCACGTACATTTTGAACCAAGCATTCAGAGACGATGCAGTCCTATCATGTCCACTAGGGACCACTTTTTGGATATATATGTCTACGGATCAATTCAGGGACAGAAGTCTGGGGATGATACAATCCCTCTTGTCCACTTAGACCAAGTCTTAGGACCACTTATCAACCTTATTGTTGATATCATTGACCTCATCATCGAGACAGGTAACCTCATCATCGACCTTGCAGTCGGAACAGGTAACCTCATCATCAATACATGTATCCTCATCATCGATACAAGTATCCACATCATCAATGCAAGTATCCTCGTCATCGATACAAGTATCCTCGTCATCGATATAGTATCCTCATCAATATAGGTATCCTTATCATCAACCTTACCATCGATATAGGCAATCTCATCATTGATACAACTATCCACAATGATACCAATATCCAAATATCACCATCAACCATATCACTCCCCCTTTCGAGGAGGGTCCTTCTGAACTACACCAAGCTTGTCTCATAAATACTTAAACTTTACTCGAGACAGAGGTTTGGTCAATACATCAGCAACTTGTTCGTCAATGCTCACATACTTGAGCTTGATACCTCCTTTCTGCACCATATCCCGTATATAAGAATATCAAATCTCTATGTGCTTTGACTTATCATGGAACACTGGATTCTCTGTCATCTTGATACAACTCTGGTTGTCACACAGGATCACAGTGGGGTCCATCTCTAAGTCAAACAAACCTAATAACAACTTCCGAAGCCATATCGCTTCACAACTAGCGAAGCAAGAAACTATATATTCTGCTTCAGCTATGCTGAGAGCCCCACTAGACTGCTTCCTGTTAAACCACAAGATCATGGCAGATCCCAGACAATAACATCCTCCCGATGTGCTCTTCCTATCTGATACATTTCCTACCCAATCAACATCTGTGTAGCCATACAATCTAAAGTCATGATCTCCAAGATAGCATAGATCAAAGTCCTGTTAAATTTTTAGAATTTAGTTCAATCTGATCTAGGATCTTAATTGAGAGAACAACATGTACAACAAATCTACAGCATATCATTCATGGACACAATAATGCAATCACAGAAGAGACACCGAGTTTACTTGGGGAAAACCATAAAGGTGAAAAACCCCAATAACTTCCTCAGAGATAGATAGAGCAATGATACAACCAGAATACAAGAGATAGTCTTCTCCTAGCAGCAGAGCCTCCTCCTCCACAAGTGCGCCACTCTCCATAGTGTGAGTGAGAGAATAGAATGTGTAAAATGAGAGAGACACTCTCTTTATTTATACACTAACTTGACTTGACCTTTACTCAACTAGGTCGGCCTCAACTTAAACACTTAACATAATGCTGACTGGGACGACCCCCACTAGGATGGTCTAATAACCCTTTGACCCACATGGCCGACCCCCAATAGGGTGGTCTAATAACCCTTTGACCCACATGACTTATACAGGGCCGATCCCAACAAGGTGGTCTAATAACCCATCAAGTATAAGTTATGACACTTACAATATAAATGACGACACTTCCGTATAGAGGAATAATAACATCTCTATAGGAATACAATATACATATATGTGAAATACATTCCGAAGTTACATATACATCAACACTTCCTCTTAACTAGGAAGGTATTTCTCGACACAGGTCTTCTAGCACAAGTCATCTTCTCTGGATCATCATCACTGCTGCTGCTATCTCAATCAATCTCTGAATCTACTCGTCATAGGAAGTTCTACAGAGCCAGTCCTTTTTCATACTGGATGTAGGCCCACCACCTACAGGTCTTCGTCATCACTGGCCATACTGTGGAAATCTCAGGACTTATTACGTGCGTCACAAAACCTTAAAAGAGTCTCTTGACTAGCAAGAACCCTAAAGAGCATCTGAGGCCTTTTTCATCCTGTCCAGATCTCCAGGACTTATTACATGTGACCCCACCACAAAACCTTGAAAGAGAATCCCAGGACTGATTACGTGCACAAGGCTCAACCTATCAGATCTCCCAGGGCACAAATTACATGTGGTCACCACAAAACCTCGAAAGAGCATCCCAGGACTGATTACGAGCACAAGGCTCAACCTATTGGATCTCCCAGGGAACAAATTACATGTGGTCATGGAAAAAACTCGAAAGAGCATCCCAGGACTGATTACGAGCACACTGCTCAACCTATCGGATCTCCCAGGGCACAAATTACATGCCATAGGACAAAACCTCGAAAGAGAATCTGCCAGATATCCCAAGGCACAAATTACATGCCATAGGAAAAACCTCGAAAGACTATGTGCAGATCTCCCAGGGCACAAATTATATGTCCTCCCAAGCAAAACCTTGAAAGAGCATTTGCCAGATGTCCCAGGGTACAAATTACATGCCATAGGAAAAACCTCGAAAGACCATCTGCAAATCTCCTAGGGCACAAATTACATGCTTATTTGCACAACCTGTTCCACGGCCACAGAGTATCAACCTGATACTCACCATACATCATCCTGATGTACACATGATCATCCTGATCATCATCACTGCAACATCCTGCTGCCTGTCATCTGGAGCAACATTTTGAAGCTCGTCATCCATGATCATCCTGATCATACAATGCATCTACCTGATGCATACCAAGTATCTACCTGATACATATCATCATACATGATCCACCTGATCATACAATGTATCCACCTAATACAAATACAAATACATGATACATATCACCATACACGATCCACCAGATCATACAATGTATCCATCTGATACATATACAGATACATGGTCCAAGCATCCAACATGATGCATATACAAAATACATACAAATGATCCTACTGATCATATCCAGCATCCAACATGATGCGTACATACATATAAATGATCCAACTGATCATAACCAGCATCCAACATGATGCATACATACATATAAATGATCTAACTGATCATATCCAGCATCCAACATGATGCGTACATACATATACATATAAATGATCCAACTAATCATATCCAACATCCAACATGATGCATACATACATAAAAAATGATCCAACTGATCATACAAAGAAGAAACCAGAACATCATCCTGATGCTCATCATCCAGCGCTTACATCCACAGCCATGTGAAGGATCCTCCTTCCAACATGCTTGGAATGGCTTCAGCAAATGTGTCCATCACTTCTTCTTCGAAGTGTCATCAATCTGAAGAACACCAAGCCTCTCCCTGAAGTACTCGAACTTCACCCTGGCTAGTGGCTTCGTCAGCACATTTGCAATCTGCTCGTCTGTCGCAACATACAGAAGCTTCACAACTCCTCTCTGCACCATATCCTTGATATAGTGATATTTGATCTCTATGTGTTTTGACCTGTCATGAAACACTGGTTTCTCGGACAACTTCACACAACTCTGGTTATCACAAAAGATACCAGTAGCATCCAACGGGAGATCAAATAACTCAGACAGTAGCTTCCATAGCCATACTGCCTCACAACTAGTTGAACAGGATGCAACATGCTCTGCCTCAGCTGTACTCAGTGCTACGCAGGACTGCTTCTTGCTAAACCAAGAGATCACACCTGATCCCATACTGAAGCAGCACCCAGATGTGCTCTTCCTATCTGCAGCACTGCCAGCCCAATCTGAATCAATATAACCCTACAGGTTAAACTTTTGATTCGCCTCATACTTGAGCCCATAATCAACTGTACCTTTCAGGTACCTCAGAACATGATTTACAACAACCAGATGAACACTCCTCGGATCTGTCAGGAACTGACTCAATTTGTTCACCGCAAAGCAAATATTTGGTCTTGTGTTCGTCAGGTACATCAAGGACCTAATCATCTGACGATAGAAAGAGACATCAACCGGCTCAGATGAAGCATCACATAGAAGCTTCAGGTTCAATGCCATATCCTCGCAGTCCATCATCCCAAACCTCTTCAGGATCTCTACTGCATACTTTCCTTGTCCAAGGAAGATTCCATCTGCACTTTGCCACACCTCCATACCTAGAAAGTGGTGCATCATACCCAAGTTCTGCACATATATGAATCCCTGTCATGTGTCTCAAAACCAAGTGGCTGCTCCACATACACTTCTTCTTCAACTACACCATTCAAGAAAGCTGTCTTGAAATCCATCTGGTGTATCTTCTATTTCATCACTTTTATATTTCTCTATGCTGCCATCTGCAGCATGCTTGATCTTGATAGATCCATATGGAAGTCATAACAAACTTCCCTTCAGGTCTTGGGAACACATCCCAAACATCGTTCTTCATGATCGATGGATCATGGAATTCTTCTCGTATCCTGGGAACTTCAATATCTTCAATATTTTCAATAGATAACTTTGTTGCTGAACAAATGTTGTAGTCCTTATTTTGTAGGTGATGGCATACGATCTTTCCTACACAAGAAGTTAAATTACATGATTAGAAAACATCTCATAGTTTTCAGAACAAATTCTTACACATAAAGAAATATGTCATACAACCATGCAATTATCTTAGCCAATGCTTCAATACAACATTTATCCATAATCCGTAACTTTCTAGATGCCTTCCAATCTCTACCAGAACATTGTTAAGAGTGTGCACAACTCCTAACATGTTAGCAAAGAGGTTTCATTCTAGATAAGTAGCAATGGAATGTTGTATAGTGCCATAGGCCACTTACCCATCACATGCATATTAGTAGTATACTATTCATTAATGCAATCATTCTAATATGCACAATACATCTCCTAAGTCTAGGAACATAAGCATAATATTATTTAAACAAACAAAATAGGCAATAAATGATAGTTGAAATACTTATCTTTGTTTGTTTGTTGGGTGGACTCCCTCTGAGTCTTCGCTTCCTTGCAGGAGCTGCTGGAGTCCTAATATGAAGTAGCTTCTTCTACACCTTTCTGTTGTGGAATGTAGGTCGATGGTCAACTCCCTCTGAATATCTGCATCCTTGCATAAACCACTGGAGTGTACTCCCTCTTGATCTTTGCTTCCTGGATTACTTGTCCTTGAACTAATTTTCATTCTCGATCCCTATGCATGCTTGTTAGTATCATCATTGTGTTATCCTCTAGGTCTCATACATAATCAAACATTCATTAGTATAATCTTAATATTATCAAAACACAATAATCTCAAGCATGTATAATCAGGATCAATTCAAACACAGATAATAAACATTAGTAATCAAGGTTTCAAGGAAGTCTTCTTTTATTCATACATATTCTTATTTGATCATAGGACTCTTCTGGTTAGTTAAATCATCAATCAAGAGAAGAGATATAATATGCATACAACCCATGATTATTCAAACCTATACCTTCATGATTCTTCTTGTTAGTCATATCATCAATATGGTAAGAAACATAATATGCATACAACCATGACTATTCAAACCTATGACTTCATGAATACTCATTATCAACAACACAACAATATAAGATCCTAACACAAGGTAGGATTCTAGCTTGATATAGGAAAAACATACCTGGATTAGCATGTTAGCTAGTTATGTCTAACATACCCACATAAAGTCTTTTGGTTCTCTTCAGTGACTTGTGCTAGTAATCTGCATATCTCATAGGTTAACCATTATAGAACCAAGTTATACATACCTCGTAAATGGATCTTCTATGTGATCCATGACAATGGATGAATCTTTGTCTTCATGTCATCATGATCTTGAACTAGAACATGATTTGTCTTTCTTGGTGTACCTTTCATGTTAGTGGACAACATAAACCTCATACAACACCATAATGCATTAGTACAATCATAAGTGTCAACACCCTAATGAATGCATTCATACTTTTGTTAAGGTGATACGACAAGTCTAAAATCAATATTATTTTAACCGTAATAACATGAAGACAAACATATCATAAACTTAATCATGAACAAATATCGAGACATACCTGGATGAGTCATACTTGTTGAGATTGCTTGAAATCTTCTTATGTAAGGCCTTAGCCTCATCTCCCTCTGAAACATGAAATTCTTCACTTATGCAGGTGACCAATCCATCCTCTTCTAGGATTAACCCAATCCACTTGATTTGCAAGAACTGGACCTGGAGCTGGATTAGGGTTTGTAGAGAAACCCCAAAAATTCAAACTTTGAATTTCAAACTTCTGAAAGGATAGAAATATGCACCTTGATGAGCTGATCAAGCTGGTATATTCAAAATTTGAAAATTGCAAAGTTTCACCCCTCGAAATTGACTTTTAGATTTCCGGATTCACTGGGAGGACCCTGAATTAAGGTTTGATTTTCCCGAAGCTTCAACCAACCAAAATATTTGATTCAAAGCTCTAATCTTCGATTTTTCTGAGGAGCTTCCAGCCGTGGTCACAGATTTCCAAAATTCCAAGTTTTGCAGAAGCCCTAATTTTCCATCTTTCCAATCAAAGTCCCGAACTAGGGTTTAATCAAGCCCGGTCTTCTGCCCAACCAAAAATTATGATCTTGGTCTCTAAATTTTTATCTTGATGAGTAGCATCCAGCCATGGTCTCCAATTACAAAAATTCCAACTTTCTTTGAAGCCCTAAATTCTGGAAGCCATGAATGAAGGTACTAAAAAATAATTCATTTTTGACATAAATATGTACCTGATTGTTTCTAGTGTAACTTCAAACTTTTTGATCCATAGGGTCTGAAAAAGTTTCTTGAGATAGCTCGACCTGTTATCTTTCCATCCCGATAGGTCTGACCTCAATTGGATTCTCTGAGAGAGATTTATGCCAAGTGTCGCAATGTGACCTGTTTATGGGATAATACAGGAGAGTGAACTTGTATGGCGTGCCACGTGTCATTGTTTCAACTTCGGCCTCTGAATTTTTTTTTCTGAGATATCCCTACCTGTTATCTTTCCATTCCAATAGGTTTGACCTCAATTGGATTCTATGGGATAATATAGGAGAGCGAACTTTTACGGCGTGCCACGTGTCACTGGTTCAACTTCGTCCTCTGAAATTTTTTCTTGAGATAGTACAGTCTGTGTAATACCTGTCACGTTTTATGAAATTTCATTTGGAGCTTCCTAGCCCAAGTTATGACCTTTTTCCCAAGGTCACCTGATTTTGACTTAGATCTAGAAGAGGTAGAAACCCTATATTGTACAGATCATAATCACAAAGTACAACGAATTAGAGGTTTTCCTTTGGACACAAGGTACATGGTGATTTAAGCTTTGACCTGTAAAGGTTTCAGATCCGAAAACTTTGCCAAAACGAATTTATAGCGAAAGTGCTATGATGACTGGTTTTTGCTATATCAAGCCCTAGCATCATAAGTGCAACAAGTGTCATACATGCCATATCATGCCTTCTTTCAAGCTAGCTTTGATAACATGTTAAATTTTCAGAATTTACTTCAATCTGATCTAGGATATTAACTGAGAGAACAACATGTACAGCAAATCTACAGCATATAATTCATGGACACAATAATGCAAGCACAGAAGAGACACCGAGTTTACTTGGGGAAAACCATAAAGGTGAAAAACCCTAATAACTTCCTCAGAGATAGATAGAGCAATGATACAACCAGAATACAAGAGATAGTCTTCTCCTAGCAGCAGAGCCTCCTCCTCCACAAGTACGCCACTCTCCACAGTGTGAGTGAGAGAATAGAATGTGTAAAATGAGAGAGACACACTCTCTATTTATACACTAACTTGACTTGACCTTTACTCAACTAGGTCGGCCTCAACTTAACCACTTAACATAATGTTGACTGGGCCGACCCCCACTAGGGTGGTCTAATAACCCTTTGACCCACATGGCCGACCCCCAATAGGGTGGTCTAATAACCCTTTGACCCACATGACTTATACAGGGCCGACCCGAACAAGGTGGTCTAATAACCCATCAAGTATAAGTTACAACACTTACAATATAAATGAAGACACTTCCATATAGAGGAATAATAACATCTATGTAGGAATACAATATACATATATGTGAAATACATTCCGAAGTTACATATACATCAACAAGTCCATTGTACCCTTTAGGTACCTCATCACATGCTTTGCAGCTATCAGGTGAACATGCCTAGGTTCCACTAGATACTGACTCAAGGTGTTCACAACAAAGCATATATCTGGCCTGGTATTCGTCAAATATATCAATGACCCAATATATGTCTGTACAGAGTTACATCCACTAACTCTGATGAGTCATCAGCTAACAACTTGTAATGTCCCTTGTTAGGAATTTTATTAAAATGGCTATTTTTCACTTTTTTCCCTAGTTTGACCTTTGACTAGTTTTGATCTCTAGGTCCCAAATTTGCTCCAAATGATCCCAAATATTCTGAGAAGGTATATGAATGATATTAGAACATAAATATGTGTTTCATGGATGCCTTTGGACCTTTAAAATACTTATTCAAATCCTCTTTCAATTCTGATCAATGTAGGTAACTTTACTAGTGATTTCCCTTTGACTAGTATTGGTCTCTAGATCTTAAATTGACTCCAAATCCCTTCAAATATTCAAGGAAGGTGTATTAATGATATTAGTACTTGAATATTATGTTTAGGGATGACATATGGCCACCAAAAGACCTCTGCAAACTCTCTTAAGATTCTGGACCAAGTATGCAATTTTACTAGTAATTTGGGGTTCAAATCCCCCTGAGGTAAGTATTGAAAATGGCTTACCAAATGCCTCCAAACCCACTCAAATTTATGAACAGAGGTATGTAATGTGTTAATTATGTTATTAAGGTATCATATGCACCATTAATGGTTTATTACAACTGTTCTCACCCTCTCCCATTCAACTGCAAAAATCCCCAATTCGACCCTTGGGGAAATGGCACTATTTCACCTCCCAATACAACTAAACTGAGTAAAAATGCTTCAAATGCTCAATTACAGTACATGAAACTTGTATAAGACATCCATGGAAGTATATTTATCACAAATATATCAGAGAATCATCCATTCATTCGAAATAATCAGCATTACATTGATTCACAACAAGGTAGTGGGGAAATGACACTGTTCTTTCATTAAAATTGAGATTTATACATTTCTACTTGGAATTTCGACCTGAAACTTTTTGGAGATGAAGAACAGAGTATTTAATTCATATTACAAAATAAATGGGGAATTAGAATCTCCTCAAAAGAGTACAATAGCTCACCAAAAACACCCTCCCTCAAGGATCAAGAATATGCTATAAAAAACGGAAATGGTTGAAGGAGTGAGCTGCAATAAAAGAAACCATGAGCTGCCCTGTAGCTTACACCTGCAAATAAAGACTCCATTAAATCTCCAAATGAAAGGTCTGAATGGCCTTTCCAATTACCAACTTGGATGGGAATCTTTCACCCTTGAAATTGGCTAAGGCAAGAAACTAGTCATCCACTAGCTCTCCCTCTACACAAATGCAATTCCAAATTCTACAAATGATAAAAAACTATTCTCATACTTCATTTCTACATTTTATAACCAACATTATCCTTCTAAGGTTCAAAATCCTCTCAATAGATTCAATAGATTTCCATTTAGGAAATATTCCACATTTGCCACTTGTCTCCTAGTTCCAACCTTCCATCTTCTCCCAAATTCGATTTTGAGTCTCTTTGGCTTCTCCAACTCCCAAATTAGTCTTCTTTGAGCCTATTTTTGGGGCTGACATGTCATAGTGGTAAGATGTTAGAGGTCAGGTCTGCAATTTGTCATAGTTGTCATAGATGCTCCATCATTGGTGTCATAGGAGCTAGGGAATCTAGCCCAAGTGTCCACAAACTTTCACTTTGACTCTTTATCTTCCATGGAGGTTACCAATCCTTTCCAATTCGACCTAAGATGCTCAATGAAATCTTTTATGACTTACCAACTCACCCAAGAGTGTTCACATTCCCATTAATTCGAATTTGCAAAAGAGAGATACCATGTATTATGAAAAATCAAGCTAGTGTGGGTCCCACATCCTCCATATGTCTCCAAAACCATTTGTCACCTAGGATTTCTATTGAATTTCTTTATTCACTCTATTTATTAAATACTTGAACCCTTCTAATGTCTAAACATCATTTATTATCCCCATTATTCCAAATCCCAAAGCTTCCACCCCAAACCTAGGAAACTAGTAATTTTCCTCCTTGGCAATTATTTGAACTTTAGCATCAATTTGACAAACTCTACTGAATAGGGACAATGTGATTAGGCCATTGTGACCCAATGCCAAATTTGGGACATTACAAATCCTCCCTTCCCAATATTGCTTGTCCTCAAGCAATTTTAAACATGGGTGTTAAAGAACCTGCTTTCTGTATAATTCTTTGAAGTTGCCATTGAATTGCCCAACCTTGAGTATTTCAGTTTCCATGAATATTTTAGAGAGGAACCACCATGCTTCCACTCTGATACCACTGTAATGTCCCTTGTTAGGAATTTTATTAAAATGGCAATTTTTCACTTTTTCCCCTAGTTTGACCTTTGACTAGTTTTGATCTCTAGGTCCCAAATTTGCTTCAAATGATCCCAAATCTTCTGAGAAGGTATATGAATGATATTAGAACATAAATATGTGTTTCATGGATGCCTTTGGACCTTTAAAATACTTATGCAAATCCTCTTTCAATTCTGATCAATGTAGGTAACTTTACTAGTGATTTCCCTTTGACTAGTATTGGTCTCTAGATCTCAAATTGACTCCAAATCCCTTAAAATATTCAAGGAAGGTGTATTAATGATATTATTACTTGAATATGATGTTTAGGGATGACATATGGCCACCAAAATACCTCTGCAAACTCTCTTAAGATTCTGGACCAAGTATGCAATTTTACTAGTAATTTGGGGTTCAAATCCCCCTGAGGTAAGTACTGAAAATGGCTTCCCAAATGCCTCCAAACCCACTCAAATTTATGAACAGAGGTATTTAATGTGTTAAGTATGTTATTAAGGTATCATATGCACCATTAATGGTTTATTACAACTGTTCTCACCCTCTCCCATTCAACTGCAAAAATCCCCAATTCGACCCTTGGGGAAATGACACTATTTCACCTCCCAATACAACTAAACTGAGTAAAAATGCTTCAAATGCTCAAGTACAGTACATTAAACTTGTAGAAGACATCCATGGAAGTATATTTATCACAAATATATCAAAGAATCATCCATTCATTCGAAATAATCAGCATTACATTGATTCACAACAAGGTAGTGGGGAAATGACACTGTTCTTTCATTAAAATTGAGATTTATACATTTCTACTTGGAATTTCGACCTGAAAATTTTTGGAGATGAAGAAAAGAGTATTTAATTCATATTACAAAATAAATGGGGAATTATAAGCTCCCCAAAAGAGTACAATAGCTCACCAAAAACACCCTCCCTCAAGGATCAAGAATATGCTATAAAAAATGGAAATGGTTGAAGGAGTGAGATGCAATAGAAGAAACCATGAGATGCCCTATAGCTTAAACCTGCAAATAAAGACTCCATTAAATCTCCAAATGAAAGGTCTGAATGGCCTTTCCAATTACCAACTTGGATGGGAATCTTTCACCCTCGAAATTGGCTAAGGCAAGAAACTAGTCATCCACTAGCTCTCCCTCTACACAAATGCAATTCCAAATTCTACAAATGATCAAAAACTATTCTCATACTTCATTTCTACATTTTATAACCAACATCCTCTCAATAGATTCAATAGATTTCCATTTAGGAAATATTCCACATTTGCCACTTGTCTCCTAGTTCCAACCTTCCATCTTCTCCCAAATTCGATTTTGAGTCTCTTTGGCTTCTCCAACTCCCAAATTCGTCTTATTTGAGCCTATTTTTGGGGCTGACATGTCATAGTGGTCAGATGTCAGAGGTCAGGTCTGCAATTTGTCATAGTTGTCATAGATGCTCCATCATTGGTGTCATAGGAGCTAGGGAATCTAGCCCAAGTGTCCACAAACTTCCACTTTGACTCTTTATCTTCCATGGAGGTTACCAATCCTTCCCAATTCGACCTAAGATGCTCAATGACATCTTTTATGACTTACCAACTCACCCAAGAGTGTTCACATTCCCATTAATTCGAATTTGCAAAAGAGAGATACTATGTATTATGAAAAATCAAGCTAGTGTGGGTCCCACATCCTCCATATGTCTCCAAAACCATTTGTCACCTAGGATTTCTATTGAATTTCTTTATTCACTCTATTTATTAAATACTTGAACCCTTCTAATGTCTAAACATCATTTATTATCCCCATTATTCCAAATCCCAAAGCTTCCACCCCAAACCTAGGAAACTAGTAATTTTCCTCCTTGGCAATTATTTGAACTTTAGCATCAATTTGACAAACTCTACTGAATAGGGACAATGTGATTAGGCCATTGTGACCCAATGCCAAATTTGGGACATTACACAACTTCAAGTCAGAACACATGAAAGTGTCCATGGTTGTACATTCCAATATATCAAATACTTTCCCTGGTTGAGAAAGATTCCGTTTGGGCCTTGCTATACTTCCAGTCCTAGGAAGTAATGCATCAATCTGATATCTTTCATCTCAAATTATATAGCTATATTCTTCTTGATTTCCATGATCTGTTTCTCATTCCCTGTCAGAAAGAGATCATCCACATATAGTAAGAGTATGACACGTTCATCATCCATAACCTTAAGGTAAAGTTTAGGATCAAATTTACTTTCGGTAAATCCCAAGCTTGTCAAGAAGCTATCAATTCTCCCTCTGTGACTAAACATCATTCAAACTCTGCTCGAGTGATCTTCTGCATATCTATCTGTGCCATCTCCCGTCAGATGGGTCTAATGATATGAGCCCCAAGATCATTCGAACTCTGTGGTGAGTTCCTTCTAGCATCCATCTAAGAGAAGAATGTCATTTGTATATAGACACCATCTTCAACCTTGTAGCAAAGGTTGAAATCCGCATCACCCATGATGATCATTAAGCTCATCAAATGACTATCGATCCTGGGTACCCATACAGAGATTTCTTCAATTGAATCGTAGGAGTTTTCTCGATTCGTAATTCTTCTTCAATTACACCATTAAGAGAATGGTATTATCTAGCCACTTGGAGGAAACATCTCGTCATGATCCTCTTTCTCTTTCTAAGAGAATATTCTAGCCATGAGCATCTATAGTATGTTTGATTTGTAAATATTCTTGTTGAACATCCGTCACTTGTTCAGTGTTCATCATTCTTCATGATTTTTCCTACAAATCAAAGTTAATTACATGATTAGTAATACTTCATAATCATCAAATCATGTTGACATGATAACCTATTATGCATACAGAAATGATTCACATAGTTATGCAACTATCTTGACCAATACTTTGGCACAAAACTTTCCATATCCTGTATGCATACAGTGGCTATCTAGATGCCTTCCATCTCTACCAGAACATACTATCAAGAGCGTGCACAACTCTGAGCATGTTAGCAAAGAGGTTTCATTCTAGACAAGCAACAATGGAATGTTTGTCCAACTTACCAATCATATGCATTTTAGTAGTATACTGTTCAATGCTATATGAATGCTTACACTCAACATGATATATTCTAGGAATACAAATATGCACACAACTATTACGAGCAATATCATTGACTGTTTCAGAGATTCAAATAACAACTCAAATACTTATCTTTTATGTTTGTGTGGTTGCCTCCCGCTTGATCTCTATATGTCTCTGAACTTCTATTCATTCTGTACCACTATGCATGCTTAAGTGTGCACTAGTGTCATCCTCATGATCTCATACACAAACATACATTCATTAGTATAATCTCAATACTATCAAAACATTATAATTATAAATAATCTTAAGTATGTATGGTCATGATTATTTCATACATAGGTACACTTACCTAAGATCCTAACACAAAGTAGGATTCTAACTTGATATAGGAAAACACACCTGGATTATCATGCTTGGTTATGTCTTATCGTACCCAAACAATATCTTATTTGTTCTCTTCAATGATTTAGAGACCTTGTACTAGAACCTGCATATCTCATAGGTTAAGCAAAGTAGAACAAAGTCATACATACCTCGTAAGTAGAGATTTTATGTGATCAAATACTATGGATGAGTCTTTGTCTTTATGTCATCATGGTCATAGAACTTGATTTGTCTTTCTTGATGTACCTGTATCTTGTTAGCAGACAACATCATCCTCATACAACACCATAGGTGCATTAGTACAATCATATAACCCTAATCAATGAATGTCTTCTATCATTCACATGCATTCATACGTTTACTAGGGTGATAAGACAATTCTAAGATTAATCAAGATTGTACTAACCTCAATAATATGAAGAAAAACATATCATAAAATTAATCATGAACAAATTTCAACACATACCTGTATCTCCTCAAGTCATACCTGTCAAGATTTCTTGTAGTCTTCTTATGTAAGGCCTTAGCCTCATCTCCCCCTGAAACTGGAACTTCTTCACTTATGTAGGTGTCCAATTCATTCTCTTCTAGGATTAATCCAATCCACTTTGATTTGCTGAGACTGGAATTGGAGCTGGGTTAGGGTTTGTTAGGGAAACCCTAAATATTCAAACTTTCGAATGGATGGAAAGATGTGGCTTGCTGAGCTGATCAAGCTAGTATACTTCAATTTTGAAAACTGCAAAATTTGACCCCTCAAAATTTCCTTTGAAACTTCTGGATTCACTAGACAGAACCCCGAACTAGGGTTTGATAAAGCCCACCCTTCTTCCCAACAAAAAGGTTCGATCCAAAGCTCTAAACTTTGATTTTTCTGAGGAGCTTCCAGCCGTGGTCACAGACTTAAAAAATTTCAACTTTTGCAGAAGCCCTAATTTTCCATCTTTCCGATAAAAATCCCAAACTAGGGTTTGATCAAGCCCGACCTTCTGCCCAACCAAAAAATTCGATCTTGGTCTCTAAATTTTTATTTTGATGAGGAGCATTCAGTCATGAAATCCAATTCCAAAAACTTTAACTTTCTTCGAAGCCCTAAATTCCCGCAATAATGACAAGCCAAGAATGACGGGGCTCAGAATCCAAATCTGTTTTGAAAGAAATATGCACCTGATTGTTTCTGGTACATATCTGAAACTATGAATCCACGGGGTTTGAAAATTCGGCCTGTGGTATCCTGACCTATTATATTTCCAACCCCATAGTTCTGACCCCAATTGGATTCTCTGAGAGAGATTTATGCCAAGTGTCGCAACATGAACTATTTATGGTATAAAACAGGAGAGCGAACTTGTACAATGTGCCACGTGTCACTGGTTCAACTTCGGCCTCTGAAAAACGTACCTGAGAAACTGCAGTCCGTGCTCTACCTGTCACTTCTTACGAAATTTCATTTGGAGCTTCCTATCTAAGTTGTGACATTTTTTCCTAGGTCACCTGTTAATGACTGAGATCTGGAAGAGGCATAAACCCTAACTTGTACTGATCATAAATCACAAAGTACAATGAATATGAGGCTTTCCTTCAGACACAAGGTACAAGGGGATGTTATCTACGACCTGTAAATTTTTCATAACCTGAAACTTCTCCAAAATGAATTTATAGTGAAAGTTCCATGATGACTGGGTTTTGCTATATAAAACCCTAACCTTCAAATTGTCGCAAGTGAAGCAAGTGTCGTAAGTGCCATTCATTGCCTTCCTTCAGGTTAGCTCTGATACCATGTTAATATTTAATATGATAAGATAGAGAATATTATTATTACATTCCATTTCACAACAATAGCATATACAGGATCACTGAAAGAACAACAAGCACAGCATAAACACAAGAGACATAGATTTATCCTGAGAAACCCTCATGGGGTAGAAAACCCAGCAAAGCTTCCTCAATATAGATGACCAGCAAATACAAATATGTAAACCCTAAAGATGAGCTCCTTATCCTCCATAGCATATCTCTCTCACCTATGCACTAATCACAAGTGAGTGTAATGATGAGTGAGTGTGTTAAATTAGGAACACACCTCCTCTATTTATACACTACTCGAACTTATCTTTTACATTAACTACGTCGGCCCCAACTTAACCACTTAACATAATGTGACACGGCCGACGTCACTAGGGTGGTCTAATAACCCTTTAACCACATTCTCCACGAAGGAATAAAACATCTCCAGAATAATAAAGTACAAATATAATATTCTTAGAAGTTACAATATCTCAACAACTTTTGCTCAGTGAAGGCCATGCCAATCTTGTTGAAGGGGGGGATTTATCATCCGAAGGGTCCCGGGCATCCGTGGCCACCGTGGACATGTCCACAATGGCCATACGCACATGTGGGAGATGGTGGAACCCAGGTTTGCTCGTCGGTTTGGGTTCCATGCCCCAGGAGCAAATCCTCAAAGTGTCCATGAATGGCCCTGGGTGCCATACCAAGATGCCCGCAACACCCAAACTGTAGCTTGAATCATGAATCTACTAATTCCAATAGATCCGAGACACCATGTTTTAGCTAGGGAATCCCCCAGAGCATGCAGCCAACCCCCAAAAATGGTGATGTTGTGCCATCTCCGGAGCTAGGGTTTTGCTCAGTGAAGGCCATGCCAATCATGCTCAAGGGGGGCATTTCTCGTCTGAAGGGTCCCGGGAATCTGTGGAAACCATGGACACAATGGCCATACGCATGTGCGAGAGATAATGTAACCTAGGTCCGCTTTTCGGTTTGGGTTCCGTGCCCCTAGAGCAAATCCTCAAAGTGTCCCTGAATGGCCCTAGGGTGCCAAACCAAGATGCCCGCAACACCCAAACCATTGCTTGGATCGGGAATCCCTCGATTTCGGTGGATCCAGAACGATGGGTTTCAGCTAGGGGTCTCCCCACAGCGTGTCGCCAACCCCCGAAAATGATTCTATTGTGCCGTCTCTGCAGCTAGGTTTTTGCTCAGTGAAGGCCATGCCAATCTTGCTCAAGGGGGCCATTTCTCATCCGAAGGCTCCCTTGCATCCATGGCCATCATGGAAATGTCCACAATGGCCATATGCACGTGTGGGAGCTAACAGAACCCAAGTATGCTCGTCGGTTTAGGTTACGTGCCCCCGGAGCAATTCCTCAAAGTGTCCCTAAATGAACCTAGGGTGCGGGACCAAGATGCCTGCAACACTCAAACCATGGCTTGGATCGTGAATCCATCGATTCCGGTGGATCTGGGACACTAGTTTTCAGCTATGGGATCCTCCATCGCATGTCGCCAACCCCCCGGAAACACTACTATTGTGACATCCTCGGAGCTAGGGTTTTGCTCAGTTAAGGCCATGCCAATCTTGCTAAATGGGGCCATTTCTCATTTGAAGGGTCTCGGGCATCCGTGGACACGTCCACAATGGCCATATGCATGTGTGGGAGATGGGGGAACCCAGGTCCACTCATCGGTTTGGGTTACGTGCCCCCGGAGCAAATCCTCAAAGTGTCCCTGAATGGCCCTAGGGTGCCGAAGCAAGATGCATGTAGCACCCAAACTATGGCTCGGATTGCGACTTCGTCGATTCCAGTGGATCCGGGATGCCGCGTTTTAGCTAGGGGACCTGGTGACTTGATACTAACAATCGTGTACATAAATTACCCGTTGACTCGATATTAACAATCCCCATTATCACAAGGGGATACATAAAGTTGACAAAGGAAATTAAAGAAAACATATAAAGGGATACGTAAAGTTGAAAAATAAAAATAAATAAAACATATAATTTGCAGTGAAAAAATAACAGGGTACGAACTGAACTGAGGAGATTTGAACCTGCGACCTATGTCTAGTCTCAAGGCGACCACCTTCAAGCTTGAAGTGCAGCTGATAATGGAAGACACAATTGTAGTTTATTACCACCGTGTGAATTTAATTTGACTTTATCAATCAATTCCCATCGCCATTTCCTCTCATATGACGTCCCACAGCCATTTCTCTCGCCACCCACTCTTCCTTCATTCTACATCATTTCACTATGCAACCATCTCACATTCTCACTGCGTTTTCCCTCAATTAGTTTCTCAAATCAGTATGACCCATGCCTGCCATCCGAGGAGTGTTTCCAGTAGTCTTGAGTTTCATCCTGGAAACGGTGATGATTCATGGTATTATGTTTCCCTTCGGCTTCAATATCACAAACTCATAGTTCACTACGAAGGTTTGTTTGACAAATGTGACGGCTTGGGTTCCGTGACCCCAGAGAAACTCCTCAAAGTGTCCCTGAATGTTGTCGGGGTGCTGGACCAAGATGCCCGCAGCACCCAAACCATGGATCTGATCGCGAATCTATTGATTCCGGTGGATCCGAGATGTTGGGTTTCAGCTAGGGGACCCCCCATTACGTGCGTCCAATCTTTCGAAACGGTGTTATTAGGTCATCCCCGGAGCTAGGGTTTTGCCCAGTGAAGGCCATGCCAATCTTGCTCAAGGCATAAATTTCTTGTTCGAAGGGTCTTGGGCATCCGTGGCCACCATGGACATGTCCAAAATGGCCATACACATGTCCACAATGGCCATACACATGTGTGGGAGATTACAGAACCCCGTTCTTCTCACCCGTTTGGGTTCTGTGCCCCCAGAGAAAATCCTCAAAGTGTCCCTGAATGGCCCCAGGGTGCCAGACCAAGATGCCCGCAGCACCCAAACCATGGCTCTGATCATGAATCCATTGATTCTGGTGGATCCAGGACACCGGGTTTCAGCTAAGCACCCCCCCCGCGTGCCTCCAACCCCCATAAACAGTGTTATTGTGCCATCTGCGGAGCTAGGGTTTTTCCCATTGAACCCTAGCTCCTTCATTGAGCAAAACTCTAGCTTCGGGGATGGCCTAATAACACCGTTTTGAAGTGTTGGAGGCACGCGGTGGGGAGGCCCCTAATTGAAACACAACGCTTTGGATCCAATGGAATCAACAGATTCGCGATCCGAGCCACGGTTTGGGTGTTGCGGGCACCTTGGTCCGGCACCTCGGGGCCATTTAGGGACACTTTGAGGAGTTGCTCCATGGTCACGGAACCCAAAATGGCGAGCAGAAAGGGGTTCCGTTAGCTCCCACATGTGCATATGGCCATTGCGGACATGGCCACAGATGCCTACGACCCTTTGGACGAGAAATGGCCCCCTTGAGCAAGATTGTCATGGCCTTCACTGGGAAAAACCCTAGCTTTGAGGATGCCCTAATAACACCATTTCCGAGGGTTGAAGGCACACGGTGGGGGGGGGGGGCTAGCTGAAAATTGGTGCCCTGGATCCACTGGAATCGACAGATTCACGATCAGAGCCACGGTTTGGGTGTTGTGGGGATCTTGGTCCAGCACCCCGGGGCCATTCAGGGACACTTTGAGGAGTTGCTCTGGGGTCACAGAACCCAAACCGGTAAGTAGACCTGGGTTCAACCATCTCCCACACATGCGTATGGACATTGTGGACGTGTCCATGGTGGCCACGGATGCCCGAGACCCTTCAGACGAGAAATGGCCCCTTTGAGCAAGATTGGCATGGCCTTCATTGAGAAAAACCCTAGCTCCGGAGATGGCACAATAGCACCATTTTTGTGGGTTAGAGGCACATGGTGGGGGGGGGGGCTAGTTGAACCTCAGCATCTCAGATCCACCGGAATCGACGGATTTGTGATCTGATCCAAGGTTTGGTTGCTGCGAGCATCTTCGTCCGGCACCTCGCGGCCATTCAGGAACACTTTGAGGAATTGCACTGGGGCACGAAACCCAAACCGGCAAGCGAACTTGGGTTCCGTTAGCTCCCACACATGCGTATGGCCATTGTGGACATTTCCATGGTGGCCACGGATGGTCGTGGCCCTTCGGATGAGAATTGGCCCCCTTGAGAAAGATTGGCATGGCCTTCACTGAGCAAAACCCTAGCTCTAGAGATGACACAATAGCACCATTTTCGGAGGTTGGAGATATGTTGTGGGGGGTCCCCTAGCTAAAACCCATCATCCTGGATCCACCAGAATTGATGGATTCATGATCCAAGCCACGGTTTCGGTGTTGCGGGCATCTTGGTACGACACCCCAGGGTCATTCAAGGACACTTTGAGGAATTGCTCTAGGGGCATGAAAACCAAATCGGCGAGTGGACTTGGGTTCCGTCAGCTCCCACACGTGCGTATGGCCATTGTGGACGTGTCCACGGATGCTCGGGACCCTTCGGATGAGAAATTCCCCCCCTTGAGCAAGATTGCCATGACCTTCACTGAGCAAAATCCTAGCTCCGGAGATGGAACAATAACATCGTTTCAGGGGGCTTGCGGCACGTGGTGGGGGGTCCCCTAGCTGAAACCCGACATCCCGGATCCACCAAAATCGACAGATTTGTGATTGGATCCACGGTTTGGGTGCTGCAGGAATCTTGGTCCGACACCTCGGGGCCATTTAGAGACACTTTGAGGAGTTGCTTCGAGGTCACGGAACCCAAACCATCACATTTGTCAGACAAACCTTCGTAGTGAACTATGAGTTTTCCATATTGCAGCTGAAGGGAAACGTAATACCATGAATCATCATCGTTGCTAGAATGAAACTCAAGACCACTGGAAACACTCCTCGGATGGTGGGCGTGGTTCATATTGAATTGAGAAACTAATTGAGGGAAAATGTAGTGAGAATCTGATACGATTGCATAGTGAATTGCATGCAGAATGAATGAAGAGTTGGTGGTGAGAGAAATGGCTGTGGGACGTCGTATGAGAGGAAATGGCGATGTGAATTGATTGATAAGGTCAAATTAAATTCTCATGGTGTTAATAAACTACACTTGTGTTTTCCATTGTCAGTTGCACTTTAATATTGAAGGTGGTATCCTTGGGACTAGACATAGGTCGCAGGTTCGAATCTCCTCAGTTCAGTTTGTACCCTGTTATTTTTTCGCTGCAAATTATATGTTTTCTTTAATTTCCTTTGTCAACTTTACGTATCGCTTTATATGTTTTATTTAATTTCCTTTGTCAACTTTATGTATCCCCTTGTGATAATGGGGGTTGTTAATATCGAGTCACTGGGGAGATGGCACATTGGCACCGTTTCTTGGACTTCGAGGTTTATGATTAGGGTTTTTTTTATGAAACCCTAGGTGCATTTTCTAAATAAGAAGAAGAGAAGTAGATGTATTGCATTGGACAACTTGTTTTAGTGATTCATGCATGTTATATCTCCTTGTAACGTCAAATAGACCACATTTCTTGCAAAGCCAAGGATTGATTTACATTATATGTGTGTGATATCCATCAACAGAGAGTAGAGCTGAGATTTTTTGTGTGTGATATTAACATGTTCATGTGCTCTTGCATGTACCCCAACGTTCCAAGAAAAAGAAATATTTATATTTATTTGCAAGGAAAATTTAAGGATTTGGAGGTGATTGCAACATTTGTATCTCATAATCAGAAGCCACTAACATCATTGAAATATGAGATCATGGTAATGGAAGAAGTTACAGAGGTGTTAGAGGCCTAAATATTGAAATATTTCAATCCCAACATAAAGCATCTCATTCTTATCACCAACCAAATGCATATTAGGGTTTGATGCTAGAGTATAAGACATAGGGTTTGAGGATTGAAATACCAGGATGGACATGTAGACTTGAATTCAATAACTTGAGTTATGTAGTGGTGTACTTGTGTAACATGAAAAACCCTTCTAATAATGATCCTATCCCACTTAGAGTCTGAATACCCCCTATTGAGGGTACATGTGGTGGTTCACGGATTCTAGGGCTAGATTAGGTTTCTAGGATTCTAGATCAGTTTCATAGTGTTATATTAGTGTTTCTAGGGCTAGTTTAGGTTTCTAGGACTATATTAGGTTTCTAGTATTCTAGTGTTAAATTAGTGTTTCTAGGGTTAGTTTAGCTTTCTAGGATTTCTAGGGCTAGATTAGGTTTGTAGGGTTATATTAGTGCTTCTAGGGCTAGACTAAGTTTCAGCAGTGCTTCATCCATGGAATGGGTAGAATTGGCCTCCATATGAGAATATTCAAATATGATTAGGAGGTTATGAATCACATGGCTATAAATCATAACTTAATCATAACTCAAACATCAAATAAACGATATAAGATAACGATATCAAATAAACTATCTAACATGAATAACATTAATCATGCATGAATAAACAATCACATGGTTATAAATCATAACTTAATCATAACTCAAACATCAAATAAACAATATAAGATAACTATATCAAATAAACTATCTAACATGAATAAAATTAATCAAGAATGAATAAACAATCACATGGCTATACTATGTACCTCAATCAATTACGCCTTCTGGATCCTCTCATTTTTTTATTGTCTCGAACAACCTCTCGTGCTCTGCATGAGGTAGTAAGTACCGTACCTTGTTTGATGTCTTCATTGACATTGTTTGTAGTTGGATGTTTGTACCAAAGATCAAGTGCGTAAAGTGATACATCCATGAATCTGGTCTATAATCTGTGTATGTGTAGCCATTGCTCTTAATTTGGTCCCTTTCCATCTACTGTAAGATATTCCCCCTGAACAACCATCGAGACAGTCGGAAAGGTAATGCCTTCACTATTAGTTAATGATGCGAGGAGGGTTTGTTTCCCCTGGATGCATCATTCCAAGCAATAATTCATCCCAATTGCACTGTCTGTTGGGGCGACAACTACGTAGATGTGTCCTGCAAAAATGCATTTTACAGTCATATTCCAACAAGTAGTGGTTTGATAACTTGGATAATTACAAAAGCAAGGAGGGAACTGGGATATGCATGCATAAATGTTTACCTAGATGTACAAGATCATATATATGATCATATTCATTTGAAATAGAGGATTGGCCTTCCTCTAACTGGATTGTTTCAACAACTGCACGTGGGTCCACTGCAAGTGATACATGATCCCATTCATCAACCCAATCCATTGATTCGCACTCATTCCACTCACAATTGGTGCAAGGCCCACAAAATCAAGCAAGTTTCCATGTCCATATTTCAAATAAGGGTTTTTTTGAGCTTCGAACCGAATGAAATCCACGAGTGCCTTTCACAGTACTACAACTATAAGAACGTGATCGATCTATATCAACCACATGCCAGAAATTTCTAACAACATGTCCTTTACCTATTGGTTTGTGCTGCTCCATTGTTCGATTTGACATTTTTCTAGAGCACCATCAAACTATGGATTTTGCATCTCGAATATGACGGTTTGACATGCACCTCATCTCCCCCCTTCATAGGGAAGTTTTGAGACATGCTCCAGCCCCATCATGCTCTCCCTTTCCATGCTTGGTCTCAAAATAGTTCCATATATGCAGCACATCATAAGTCTTGTGCAAAATACTCAACCACTGGAATACATGTGCATTTTTGAACTGGCCTGCACAACCATCTGACCATATCCAATGCTGATCCATCTATATACCTTTCTCCTTCAGCTGATCATAGAAAATTCTAAAGCAATGTTGTACATAATGCAGGTCGTGGCACCTGTTGTCACTGATGTAGAAGTTGGTCTTTTTTAATATTATCCTCATGTCATTGTTGCTCTCTGGCACATTCCTATACGTGATATGGACCATTATGCTAACTTGGTCTGAATGGTAGTATTGACTTTGAATCTCATTCTGTGGCTATAGGGTGTAGTTTTCAACAAAGTCCACAACTGACAATATTGTGCCATTGGGAAAGGTGTCCCTGCACTGCGTGTATTGTTCATCTTGCCATTGTGCTACATGGACATGCTGTATATACTGCTCGGTCTTTTGGTAGGATTCCTTCATGAAATCAAAAATTTGTACCTGTTGCCACAAAACCAAGGGCATTAATACAACGTGACATTTTCAATCTGAATATATATGTACAAATTCAACAAGTACAGTATGAAAGTATGCAAACTTAGATTACCTGTGACTTCAACAATGCAATTGTTTTGCTTTCCTTCGCACTATCTACTTGATAGGTTCTGTACTTGAAGTTCTACATCTCTACTGACATCCTCCCAAATTTGTGCTCCTTGGTTTCATGGATGCATTGGCTCAATAATGCAAATCCACTGCAACTAGAACATGTCCCATATAAACATGATCTTTTATAATATTTTTGTCCTTTAGGTCTTGGACACATTATGCCAGGTATAAATTCTCTAGATGCATTCGGTGGTTGTAACGATGGGCATTCCTGCACAATGTTAGTATGCAAATCAAAAAATATATGTCTATATGTATCATAATAGTAATCAAATTCTACATGGTATCTACATCAACATGTGTTGCGATCAATGCAAATTCTAACATACCAAGGTTTGCATTTTTCAAAGGACCTTTGGCCCAAGTTCAATTGTGTGTGCTCATTCTTGAACCTCTCATAGAGTTCCATTTGTGTTGTGTCAAGGAAGTGATTGACATGGGGTTTCACACCACTTAACGCATTTTCTCAACTTTAACACATTTCTTTGATTCGATGACGGTCTAGTCTTATCATGCCAAAAATTTTGTACTAGTTCTTTAACATCATCAATAAGATTCATGTCTGAATGAGGTAACCTACCAACAAAGGCCCAATAATCTTTTTGGCCTGAGGTCTCAAGTTTTTCTCTAATAGAAGAATAATTTTGAAGAGTCTTTCTATCTACTTTAAAGATTTTACATGTGTGTGATAGCAGGCGATGTTGACTTGTGGATTTGTCTACAATCGATTCCGACAGTACATGACGGGCTGCATTAAAATATTTTGTACGAGAAGTTTTTCCAATCAAATTAAATGCATATTGTAGATTTCTAACAACATGATCGTTGGCCTCTGAACTTCTAACTACCTTTATGCCCAAAATTCTCCTAACATGAGCTAGACAATGTGATTTTAACAAAGCCAGAAAACAATTGACATTTTGCTGCATCGGTTTTGGATTCAAAAAATTCTTTGATTATCCTGCTACAATGGAAATCAATATTGAATTTGGGAAACTTACCTTCAAGTCCTAAAAATGAACTTTCATCCACATGAATACGTATGGTACTTCTTCGTTGTTTGCTTGATAGTCGAGGAAAGGGAGTCGGAAAGGAAGTACGAGTCTCATCACCGGTTTGTTGTGGCCCTTTGTTCACAATTTGGTCCTGCAAGGGAGTGTGTTTGACATGTGTGTGCTCTTCTTGGGGAGGTTGCCAATTAGAAACCTGTTAAACATCCATACCTTCATACTCGACATCAAGCAAGATTTGATTGACTTCAACCACTTTGTCATTGCTTGTTGATGGATCTAAGGCACTAACATCTTGATGTCTATGGTTTTCCATGTACAACCTGGACTTTTCTCTTATCTCATGGACCTTTTCAGGGGGGCGACTCCTTCCTTCTATACTTTCTTTTGTTATTACGTCTGTTTCCCATATTCAATACGTTTTAAAAAAAAACAACAATATCACCCATGTAAGAATGTACAACAAATAAGATATTCAAACTCGATGTGCATGACTATTAAAAATCGATGTAGCAATTGATTATGTACAACAACATCTACTAAGAATGTTTTCATATAATCTTAAAAGCTATTGAGAATGCCCTAGATATAACAACAACATCACCTCTAGGAACTCAATTGGATGGTATTGAATGGTGGTATGGGATGCTAGTAGGAGCACATTTCCTACAAAAGGAGAAGCTTCTACTCACTTCATTTTCATGTTTTGGATGAGGGAAAATAGCCCCAAAAGATTAAGAGTTTGATTCTTTAGGTGTTTGTGTGAGTTGTTGTATTGAAATCATGAGGAATTCAACAAATGTTTGTGTACTAGATGGGGTTATGTGATTATGAAACCTTATTGGCAGTGATGCAAGAATTTTTTTTTTATTATCTTCATGAAAGGTTCAAAGCATTGCTTGGTGCATGTTGTAGTTTTTTTGTGGTAAGATGTTTTTATTGTCTATGTTGAAGTTTAAGAAGACTAAAATACATCTATCATAGAATTCACGAAGAAAAACTAAAATAGATACAATTCAAACAAAGTGAATGAAGACTAAAATACATTTAACAAGAGGAAGATGTCACCATACCTCAAGGATTATGATTGCTCTTTGCTTCAAATGTAGAATGTTCTTTTGATGTATCCACTATATGTAAGAAGAGTTAAAGTGTGTCCAAGCAGCATGAGAATTCAATCCAAGGAGTTAAATAGAGTCCAACTATTGTGTATTCAATAAATGAGTCAAATAGAGCCCAACTGGTGTGTATCCAATCCAAAGAGACAACTAGAGCCCCAACTCTTGTGTATTCTATCCAAATTGTCAAAGAAACACCAAATGGTGTTTGTATTCACGCTAAGATGCAAATGGTTGTCAGACTGTACTTGAAAACAGAGAAAAAAATGTGTGGAATGAGAGAAAAAATGCAGGATAATTGTGCGGGTTGTTTTCTGAATTTCATGCTCAACAGGGACGCGCATGCGCATCTAGTGCGTGCACGCTAGATGTGTGTGCGCGCTCCTAGCGTGTCCGTGCTCCTGTTGAATGTTAAATAGTTTGGTGGGTAACATTTACCTCATTAATTGCCAGATAAATTGATATGTTTCGGTTTGTTCCTAGAGCCCCTCCCCCATAAAGGCCTTTAGGCCCTCTTCTAAACATTAATTCCTAAGTGCATAAGTGCGCAAGATGATGATGAGGAAGAGAGTGATGACATTGAAGATGATCATGATGTAGATGAAGATGATAAAGATGATAATGTTGATGAAGATGAAGATGATGGTGATGATGATGAAGATGTTGAAGATGATGATGAGGGTGATGAGGATGATGATGATGGTGATGAATAAGATGATGATGATGATGGAGATGTTGATGGGGAAGGGGAAGATGACAATGATGATGAAGAGAAGGACGATAACGATGATGAGGATGATGATGATGATGATGAAAATCATCATAATCATCATCATCATCATCATCATCATCATCTTCATATTCATTAGCATCATCTAAATCGTCTTCATCATCATATGTAGCTTCTCTAATGTTGATAATGAAGATGTTGATGATGATGATGATGGTGATGAAGATGATGATGAAGAAGAAGATGATGATGATGCAGATGTTGATGAGGAACCTAGAGATGAAAATGATGATGAAGATGTTGATGATGATGATGATGGTGATGATGATGAAGACATTGATGATGATGGTGATGGTGATGGTGATGGTGATGAAGATGATGATGATGAAGAAGATGATGATGATGGAGATGTTGATGAGGAACCTAGAGATGACAATGATGATGAAGATGTTTATGATGATGATGATGGTGATGATGATGAAGACATTGATGATGATGGTGATGGTGATGAATATGATGATCATGATGATGGAGAAGATGATGATGATGTAGATGTTGATGAGGAACCTAGAGATAACAATGATGATGAAGATGTTGATGATGATGATGATGGTGATGGTGATGAAGACATTGATGATGATGGTGATGGTGATGAAGATGATGACGATGATGATGATGATGGAGATGTTGATGAGGAACCTAGAGATGACAATGATGATGAAGATGTTGATGATGATGATGGTGGTGATGATGATGAAGATGTTGATGTTGATGGTGATGGTGATGATGATGATGATGATGATGATGATGATGATGATGGAGATGTTGATGATCATGAAGATGTTGATGATGATGGTGACGAATATGATGATGATGATGAAGATGATGACGATGGAGATGTTGATGAGGAACCTAGAGATGACAGTGATGATGAAGATGTTGATGATGATGATGATGATGATGGTGATGGTGATGTTGATGGTGATGGTGATGAAGATGAAGATGATGATGAAGATGTTGATGATGATGATGATGGTGATGAAGATGATGATGAAGAAGATGATGATGATGGAGATGTTTATGAGGAAGAAGAAGATGATGATGATGGTGATGATGATGAAGATGTTGTTGATGATGATGATAGTGATGAAGATGATGATGATGAAGAAGATGATGATGGAGATGTTGATGAGGAACTTAGAGATCACAATGATGATGAAGATGTTGATGATGATGATGATGATGATGGTGATGGTGATGAAGATGTTGATGATGGTGGTGATGGTGATGAAGATGAAGATGATGATGATGAAGAAGAAGATGATGATGGGGAACCTAGAGATGAAAATGATGATGAAGATGTTGATGATGATGATGATGGTGATGGTGATGAAGATGTTGATGATGGTGGTGATGGTGATGAAGATGATGATGATGATGATGATGAAGGAGATGATGATGATGGAGATGTTGATGAGGAAACTAGAGATGACAATGATGATGAAGATGTTGTGATGATGATGATGATGGTGATGATGATGAAGATGTTGATGATGATGGTGATGGTGATGAAGATGATGATGATGATGATGAAGAAGATGATAATGATGGAGATGTTGATGAGGAACCTAGAGATGACAGTGATGATGAAGATGTTGATGATGATGAAGATGATGATGATGATGAAGATGTTGGGGATGGTGATGATGGTGATGAAGATGATGATGATGATGAAGAAGATGATGATGATGATGGAGATGTTTATGAGGAAGGGGAGAGACGACAATGATGATGAAGAGGAAAACGATGACGATGATGATGATGATGATAATCATCCTCATCATCTAAATCGTTTTCATCGTCATAAGGAGATTCTCTAATTTTGGATATAAGGAGGATATAAGATGATGATGATGATGGTGATGATGATGAAGATGTTGATGATGGTGATGATGGTGATGAAGATGATGATGATGATGATGATGGAGAAGATGATGATGATGGAGATGTTGATGAGGAAGGGGGAGATGACAATGATGATGAAGAGGAGGACGATGATGATGATGACAATGGTGATGATGATGATGAAGATGATGATGATGATGATGATGATGATGATGATGATGATGATCATCATCTTCATCCTCATCATCTAAATTGTCTTCATCATTATAAGGATATTCTCTAATTTTGGATATAAGGAGGCTATAAGATGTTGATGATGATGGGGGTGATGATGATGAAGATGTTGATGATGATGATGATGGTGATGAGGATGAAGATGTTGATGACGGTGATGATGGTGATGATGATGACAATGAAGATGTTGATGATGGTGATGATGACAGTGAAGATGTTGATTATGGTGATGATGATGATGATGATGATGATGATGATGATGAATATGATGGTGATGACGATGATGATGATGAGGAAGAAGATGATGAGGAGGAAGAGGTTTATGAGGAAGATGATGATGATTATGAGGAAGAGGGTGATGATGATGATGATGATGATGATGGATGATGATAAGATGGTGATGATGACGATGACGATTATGATGACGATGAATATGAAGAAGATGATGATGATGTTCATCATCATCATCATCATCATCTTCATCCTCATCATCTAAATCATCTTTGTCATCATGAGGAGCTTCTCTAATTTTGGATATAAGGAAGATATAAGATGATGATGATGATGGTGATGATGAGGAAGATTATGATGATGGTGATGATGATGATGATGATGATGAAAATAATGATATTCGTCATCATCCTCATCCTCATCGTCCTCCTCATCATCATCTTTGTCATCTTCATCTTCATCTTCATCATCATCATCATCATCATCATCATCATCATCATCGTCATCACCATCTTCATCACCATCATCATCATCATCTTCATCACAATCATCATCATCACCATCATCAACATCTTTATCATGATCTTCATCATCAACATCAGCATCATCATCATCGTCATCACCATCTTCATCATCATCATCATCATCATCATCATCATCATCATCATCATCGTCATCATCATCGTCATTACCCTCTTCCTCATCATGATCTTCATCATCATCATCGTTATCACCATCATCTTCATCGTATTCATCATCATCATCATCATCTTCATCATCATCATCATCATCAACATCACCATCATTGTCGTCATCTTCATCATCATCATCATCTTCATCTTCATCATCTTCATCACCATCATCTTCATATTCATCTTCATCATCATCTTCTTCATCTTCATCATCATCATCATCATCATCATGTTCATCTTCATCATCTTCATCACCATCATCTTCGTCTTTGTCTTCATCTTCATCATGCTGAAGGTGATGATGAAGATGTTGACGAGGAAGAGGGAGATGACAATGATGATGAATATGAGGAATATGACAATGATGATGAAGATGAGGACGATGATGAGGATAAGGATGATGATGATGATGATGAATACAATGAAGATTATGGTGATGATGAACATGAAGATGACGACGACGATGATGAACACAAAGATGATGATGACAATGATGAACATGAAGATGATGGTGATAACGATGACAACGATGATGGTGAAGATAATGGATATGATGACAATGATAAGGGTGGATAGAGTGGAAGAGAGTGGGGGAGATTGGGTGGATAGGAAGAGAGGGGGGTGGGGTTATAGAGAGGCGGGGTGCCCCAACCTTAGAGGCAATCTCATCTTATTCAACAAAAATAGTGAATGAAAATAGTTTGGAACTTTTATGTCTAGAAATGGAAATTATATTTTATAGAGAAACAAGCAACACGTGCATGCATATCTTTGTGTGTGCTTCTAGTAATGCGTGCGCGCCCATCTGCGTGCACGCTTCTAGTAACGCATGCATGCATATCCACATGCATGTGTCTGGATTCAAATTGTTTTTGGCACCCTTGTGGCTTGGAATTAGCTTCATATTGCCAAACCTTGAGGGTCAGTCTGATTTATGGCAAAACACATCAAATGATGTAACTTCATGTTTTTCGTACCTAGTTCCGCATATGCTCCACTAGTGCAATACAGATGAAATTGCACACACTTGTCGAGCTCTGTGTGCAGATTCTAACTATGTATTTTTGGAATAGATCTGTTGTTGTTTTCTATTTTTAATTCATTTTTAACTGCACTCATGTCAAATTTGTAAAAACCATAGGTCGTTTATTTGGCCTATAACTTTTGATTGGCTTACCTATTTCGAGAACGGAAAAGAACCCGCACAAGAGTACAAGAATACCTAGAAGTTAAAAGAAAAAATAGGTTTTCGATTATTTTCAGACCATGATATGGTGGACCAACTCTTGACCATGTCGTTTTAAGGCTTCACTGACTTTCGTAATTTAAAAAAAATATAAAATTAAATTTTAAAATTTTGAAAAAATAGCCTTGCACAAGATTTGTCTGTTGCCTTTGCCTCTATATATTTTTTTCCTCATAAATTGACAATTTACATAAAAAACAGGTGGCTCAACTAAAACATGTGCATTATGTTTTAGAGAAAAAATAATATACCAATCTTAAAATAATGACATTTTGGGGTGGTTATACCATGTTTCCATAAATAAAAGTTATATATTTCGGAAGGTCATCCGTTTTTCTACGTTTCATCTCTTTACACCTAATTCAAAAAAACATTGTAGGTACCTCTAATAATTCATTTTCATGATAATATTTCTGTTTTTCCAGCATGTCATTGCAACTAACGTGTCATAATTGGGTATCATTACCTTGCACCAGCCCAACATCATTGGTCATCATGGACCATTTTTGTTCAACTTCTAACTATTGCATCATTACATCATAATTATATCATAGAATAAAAAATGGGGGTGTTACATTGTAAGTAAATCCAAATGGTACTCTAGGGAGAAATTAGAGGGAAAATCTGTTCACCTATTCCATAAAATTGTTTAGGACCAAAACCCTCCCTAAATAGGGAGGTATGATCCAATATGGATCATTATATTCTTTTTCAAATATTTGGTACTTTTTAGGTGGAAAATATGGATGTATTTGCTTGTAGGGTCCATTTTATGGGTAGCCCCCATTTGTGTGGTTTGTGTTAGTTTTTCTAGCATTTAATTCAATCTGATTTAAGATCTTAACTGAGAGAACAACATGTACAACATATCAACACAAGAGACAAGAGACACAAAACATTTCACCGGGGAAAACCAAGAAGATGAAAAACCCTGCAACTTTCTTAGAGATAGAATGAGCATTAATACAAAGATCACAAATATCAAACCCCACAACAAGAGATATTCTCCTCGCAGCTGCTCATCCTCCACTTGTGCACATTCCTCCTCTCTCTCACTAATGCAAAGTGAGTGAGTGTGTGAATGAACAAATGAGAGAGTCACACTCTCTATTTATACTTTACTTTGAATTGCCTTTTACTCTAACTGGGCCGACCTCCCTTAGGAGAGTCTAATAACCCATTCCCACTGGTCACTGGGCCGACCCCACTAGGGTGGTCTAATAACCCTTTGACCCACACAACTCATACAGGGCCGACTCGACCAAGGTGGTCTAATAACCCATCAAATATAAGTTGTGACACTTACAATAATACTTGCGACACTTGCAAATACAAATGACGACACTTTCAATCGGAGGAATACTACATCTCTGTTGGGGATACAATAAAGTACAAATGTAGTACATACAATATACAAGTGAATATCTTTTGAAGTTACAAATACATCAAAACTCCCTCTTAACTAGGAAGGTATTCTCTTGACACAAGTCATCAGTACATATAGACACAAGTCTTCAATATTGGAGCTGGATCATTGTCACTGGATCACTAGAGCATCATCGTCATTGTTGTTGTAATCTTCATCTCGACCACTGGTGCTATCTCTCAATTCTTCTCGTCATAGGAAGTTCTACAGAGCCAACCCTTTTTCATGCTAGATGTCATCCTAGCCTCCTGTAGGCCTTCATCATCTCTAGCCATCCTGTGGAATGTGCTTCAACAAAACCTTGAAAGAGCATCCCAGGAATTTTATGAGCACACAGCTCAACCCATCAGATCTCCCAGGATCTTTTACATGTGACCACCACAAAAACTTGAAAGAGCATCCTAGCTCAAACTATTGGATCTCCCAAGATATTTTCTATGTGGTCAGGAAAAACCTTAAAAGAGTGTCTTGCAACCTGCAAGATCTCTAAAGAGCATCCTAGGACTTTTACGAGCACACAACTCAACCTATCAGATCTCCAGGATTGATTACATGCCTCCTATAGCAAAAACTTGAAAGATTATCTGAGCTCAAACTATCGGATCTCCTAGGATCTTTTCTATGCTACCTGTAGAAAAACATCGAATGAGTATCCGAGTTCAAACTATCGGATATCCCAGGATATTTTCTATGCTACCTGCACAATCTGTCCACGGCCATGGAGTATCGACCTGATACTCATGATCCACCTGATCATCCTTGCATGGAGCATCCTCTTGATGCTCATGATCATACTGATCATCATAATACAATACATCAACCTGATGTACAACATTTGGAGCTGATGCTCATCACATATGATTGTCCTGATCATCATCATACAATACATCATCCTGATGTACAACATCTGGAGCATCGACCTAATGCTCACCACACATGATCGTCTTAATCATCATCATAGCATCATCCTAATAATATATCATCACATGATCATCCTAATCATCATCACAACATCGTCCTGATGCATATCATCTGGAGCATCATCCTTATGCTCATCACACATGATCATCCTCTTCAGATCATCTCATCGTCCATGGAGCACAAAGAAGATGCACATCATACATCACTTACACCACCGACATGGGAGAACACATCTACCACCATTCGGGGAAGGCTCCAACCCTTAATTTTTCACCATGGGAGAATACATCTACCGCCATGTGAAAAATGGCTTCACCCCTTACATCTACACCATGGGAGAACGCATATACCACCACGTGAGAATGGCTCCAACCCTTACACCTATACCATGGGAGAACACATATACCACCATGTGAGAATGGCTCAACAATTACATCACGACCATGGGAGAACACATCTACAACCATGTCAGAAAATCCCATGTGCATCTACGTCTTCCGAACTCATCACTTCCCCTTGGAAGGAACCTCGATCTGAAGTACACCAAGCCTCTTTCTGAAGTACTCTAACTTCACTCTGGCTAGTGGTTTGGTCAACACATTTGTAATCTTCTCATCCGTCGCAACATACAGGAGCTTCACTGCTCGTCTTTGCACCATATCCCTGATATAGTGATATTTGATCTCGATATGCTTCGACTTGTCATGGAACATCGGGTTCTCTGAAAAATTCACACAACTCTGCTTGTCATAATAGATACAAGTAGCATCCAACTAGAGATCAAATAAATCAGACAGTAGCTTCCTTATCCATACTGCCTCATAACTAGCTGAACAAGCTGCGACATACTTTGCTTTGGCTATACCCAGTGCTACACAGGACTGCTTCCTTCTAAACCAAGAGATCACACCCGATCCCATACTAAAGTAGCACCCTGAAGTACTCTTCTTATCTGCAGCATTGCCTGCCTAATATGAATCAACATAACCCTCCAGGTTAACCTTTTGATTTGCATCATACTTGAGCTCATAATCAACCGCACCCTTTAGGTACCTTAGAATATGCTTTACAACAATCAAGTGAACATGTGTAGGATCCATCAGGAATTGGCTCAAGGTGTTCACCGCAAAGCAAATATCTAGTCTCGTGTTCGTCAGGTACATCAAGGACCCAATCATCTGACGATACATTGTGGCATCAACTGTCTCTGATGAAGCATCACTCAATAGCTTCAGGTTTGATGCCATAGGTGTGGCCATGGCCTTGCAGTCCATCATACCGAACTGCTTCAGGATCTCTACTGCATACTTCCCTTGTCCAAGGAAGATTCCATCTGCACTCTGCCACACCTCCACACCTAGAAAGTAATGTATCATGCCCAAGTCCTTCATCTTGAACTCGACAGCAAGCTTCCTCTTCATGTCGGAAATCAATCTATTCTCACCTGTCACAAATAGGTCATCCACATATAATAGAAGTATCACTGGATTGTCCTCCTCAAACTTGTAGTAAAGGTTGGAATCTACTTTACTCTTGGTAAAGCCCAAACTGGACAGGAAGCTGTCTATCTTGCCATACCATGTCCTGGGTGCTTGCTTTAAGCCATACAAGGCTTTCTTCAATTTACAAGAATTTAAAATTTTTTGATATAGATTTTAATGCATAATCTAACTATGCGGAAATATAATAAATGTTTATATGTCGTCTTGCTATTCTAAATGCTGTGTTGGTCAAAAGTATAATGTTTGTGACAAGATGATTAATATCTACGTTTCGATGTTAAACTTGCTCAACTGTATTTTCACATTTCTTTTGTTGTTGATTCAATGATATAAATTTTATAAGTGTTAACTATTGTTCTTCTATTTGAGGATGAAGGGGTCCCACGGATGCCCCGAGGCTTACTTAGCATTCGTGCTACAGTATTTGAATCGTCTTTTTTCGTAGATTACAGGTAATATATTTAGTGTTTATGACATGTGACCGAAGAGTTTCTAACCAGTTTTCGTAATCTCCAAAGTCTTAATGGTTTAAGGGACAAAATGTTGAAAATGCTATCGGTGAGAAACTTTAGTTAGCCTAGCTTATAAAATAGAAGTATGTGAGTTGTAATATTCATAACCCTATACTAACCTTTTTAATACTTTGTACTATCAATAGATAGGATCCATATATCAATATTGTGAGATTCTATTTCATGCAAACTATAAGGATAAACAAATTCTATATGTAATGGCTAAGTACAAATAGCGTGCAAAATCTATATGCAATTCCTTGTATGCTCTAGAGTATAAGAATTACATGCAATATTTTATTTAACTTCTAACTTAGAAACTATTTGCAAAATCATATTCAAATTCTAGCCTAGGAACTATTTGCAAATTCATGATCAATTTCTAGCCTAGATACTGTATACAAATTCTATACTATATTGAAATATATATATGTAGAGTATTATACATAGTCCTATGAACAAATATTATATACATTTTGTGTGTGCATCACGTGACCCTTTAACATATTGAATTCCTAGCATAAGAAACTATTACAATCCTTGACTTACCGCAAGGTGTTATAACATACTTGAGTTGTGCATTTTATCAACGGCTCGATACATTATAAGAATGGGTAAAATTAACATCATGGTGGTTTTGTGTTGGCAGGCACTTTGGTTTCCTTTTGCATTTAATAATACAACCACTGAGTCAATGGAATGTCTTCGTGGACATCGTCGTGGTGCTAGGCACCTGAAGGTATGGTGATGGGTCATTCAACGTGACGAGCTGTAAGTGTTTTGGTTCGAAGTTTATCCGAGCTGTCCTCCTTGGTGGCTAAGGGTATTAATGGTGTCTTTACTATGGTTGTTGCCTGGGATTACATGATACCCTTCGGGTGATCTCCACCGTTGATCAAGCAAGATTTTGGGCTTCGGGATCTAACCCTAATCACCACTATGTTTTTCAAAGTTATTGTTCCTTGGCATTCGGTGTAGTGGCTCTGAGGAGAGGTCGACAGGCCGAGAGCCTTCAGGGTTTTGATAGCAGGTGTTTGTGGTGAGTTCCCTTGGTTCAAAACTGTGACCTACTGATAGCTTTAAGGTCGATACTCTTATGGGTGTTTCACAATAACAACTTTGTATTAAAAGTTATAGGGTGAGTGACAAATTCTCTGTGGAAGTTGATTCGATACTCGAATTTTCTTGTCTGTCTAGTGGTATTTTTTACAGAGTTTTTTTCCACCCTTCTTTGCATTCGGTGGTGGAGTGATGGTTATAGTTTGCAGTGTATTCGACGTTTTGCTCCGGTGATAATTTAAAAGGTAATGTTTCTCGAGTTCGAACCTTGTATTTTCCATTTTGTTTTGAGAGTTTCAGTTATTGTTATTTCGCATGTAATGACTTCTGTCTAAAACTTATTTTAACCACACTTGTTTCAAATGATAGGTCCCTTCGTCGACGAATTCCCAGCTTAGGTTTTGATAACTGGTAGCTGCACATAGACTGGTAAGCTTCGGTGGTTACTCTGTTACTCCAGTTAGATGACTATTGGACCTTGATTGTGTTCTTTGCCGAGACTTCGTGTTTTCTTGGGCTCTGAGGAGTGACCTTCATCGAAATACTTGTGAGCTATCTGGAAGCTTGGGGAGGATGAAGTCCTTGACCCCTTCGTCATTGTTTATGTAGTGTTTGTTTTTCATTATAGAATCTGTAAAAGAAAATGACTAAGGAGAGAATTTTATCCTTCTACCGTTTTTGATAAATAATAGAACTATGTTTTCCTACGTTATGGTGTTTGTGTTTTGAGATTTGAGAGCAATGCTCCAGTTTGTGTGCAATGAAGTTTTATCATTTTGCAACTATTTGTGTTTTAAGGGAAAGTTTGGGAGTTGAGGGTTTAGCCTTGTGCTAAGCAGTCAACCCTAACACGCTATTCTTTGATAGTAGTTTTCTTTCGCTGTACTGATAACAAAAGTTTAGCTTTGAAGGAACATATCTAAATCGAGATAATCATATGGTTTTACTATTAATGGTTTTCAATTGAAACATGATAATGTAGTCTCATGTTGATGTCGAGATGCTCTTTAATTCAGTCTGAAGGAATGTATATGATAATCGTTTTTGTGATTAAACTTATGGTATTGAAAGCATCACTTGTTGTTCATGTCTGTCGATGCTAAGTGTTGGCCGAGAGCCAAGAGTCAATGTATCTGTTATGTTTATCCTTGTAGCTATTTAAGATGTAATTATTAACAAAAGAAGATAAAAAAATGAAATGTAATATTATATTGTTTTTGAGAGAGAAAATAATCTAAGAATACCTATCATATGTATCTTGTAACAGAACTAATACAATGACTACTTATGAATGCTATTTATAACACTTGATTTTAATCATATAAATTGTATTACAAAAGTACATTAAAATAAATATTATTAACATACAACAGTGTTAAAATATTCATTCATTGGAAAACTGCCAATCATTCATTTATCTATTTAATATCCTTCTCTGTACTATAGTACGATGTAGAAACATTGGCATGGGGAAAAATGCAGAGAAATATTTTTATTCAATTCATCTTAGATAATCATTACTATACAAAATCCTAATTAGGTCAGATACAAAAATAAATGCATTTGTATAATAATATCCTTTAAACAATAAATCAATAATTGTAGATAGAAATTTTAACTATTTAGAATTAGGAAAGACAAGTAGAACCTGTAAATGAAGATAGGGCCGAAAAACACCCAAGGAGGCATGTTCCTCCCAACCTTTTCTAGAAGAAGCAGCCAAACTACTTGCTTCATTTGCACCCCCGAGCTTGCTTACTAAACCACTAAGTAGATGGACTCTGTGTAGAAGCAAGGCACTCAGTAATATAACTTCTGCACTCAGTAGTATAACTTCTGCACTCAAAATATGCCTTCTGCACTCAACAATGTAACTTCTGCACTCAATAGTATAATAGGCAGACTTACACCATGATCATAAACTCAGCATATCCCCTCATCGAATCTCTTGGGTGCAAGCACAACAAAACCCCAAGGTAAATTTCCTCTTCAGGAAAAGTGATGAACCTCAGTTCATTATTCGATGGCTCTTATATAGACTGCCTAGGTCTTTAGTGGTCAGTTTTCAATAAATGTGCCTCAAGCTCCAGTCCCACCTTCCAGGGCACTATGACCACATTTCAAGGGAGTTGTCCGATACCAACAGCTAGTTAGTTGCATCATGATGCTGCCACTTGTCCATTTCCTTCTACCCCAGATTCAATTCCACCTAGTGGGTCAATAAGCACTCTTTCAACAGTCTCATTAGGTGGTTGTCTCCTATTTAATTTATTTAATAATAAAATATTGTGCAAATTACAATCATCCTTGGACACTTGTCCAATATTAAATTTTACAATAAAAGTTAACATAATGTTTCCAACATAAAATATTTTTTCAGCAAAAAGGGTATGTTATAAACCACCCCACTTAAGCTCAACATTTCCCTCAATGTTGCTTATTCTTCATCAGATCCTTCCTGGAATAGAATTGGATATGCTTCCCGAATTTTACTTTCCAGTTCCCAGGTAGCTTCATCAGGGCTAAGGTGCTTCCATTGCACCTTTACCTGCCCTATGGTACGATTCTGAAGCATAATTTCCCTCATGTCGAGAATACAGTCAGGTTCCACCTGAAAATCTCTTTCGGGTTCCACCTATATGTCATTCCAATTCAGCACATAAGTAGCATTGTGCACATACTTCTTTAAAACAGAAATGTGAAAGACATTATGGATTTTTACGTCAGATGGCAAATCCAACTGATATGCAACAACTCAAATCCTTGATAGGACTTTGAATGGTCCACAGTACCTTGGTGCTAGTTTAGCACAACTCCCAAGCTTCAAATAACTTTTCTTGGGTTTTACCTTTATAAAAAAATGGTCTCCAACCTGAAATTCTCTTTCATTGCATTTCAAATCTGCATAACGTTTTTGCCGATCTTGGGCAACTTTTAAGTTCCCTTGAACCTATTTCACAGTTAGCTCCATTTCTTTCAATAAATCTGGTCCTAACATTAATCTGTCTACATGGTTATCCCAAGAAATAGGAGTACAACATTTTCTTCCATACAAAATCTCAAATGGACTAAACTTAGCAAATGCTTGATAATGATTATTGTATGCAAATTTTGCTAAATGTAAATAATCTTCCGACTTAGATGGATGATCTTTGACATACATTCTTAGTATGTCTTCTAAAATATGGTTTACCCTTTCTATTTGACCATCAATTTGTGGGTGGAAAGAAGTGCTGAAATTTAGTTTAGTATTTAAACATTTAAACAGTGTTGTCCAAAAATTTTCGGTGAACTTGGAGTCCCGGTCAGAAATAATTACCTTTGGAATTCCGTGCAAGAGAAAGATTTGCTTCATAAATACATCTGCAATGTTAGAAGCTTTAAAAGTGGTTTTAACAGGAATAAAATGAGTAGCCTTACTTATCTTGTCCACAGCCACCATTATGAAATCATTCTGTTTCTGTTTTTTAGGAAAACCTGTAACAAAATCAATACTTATAATCTCCCATTTCCATTCTGGAATTGGCAATGGCTGCAATAGTCCAACTGGGTGTTGATGTTCAGCCTTAATGGTATGCCATTCAAAACATCTAGCAATGTATTCAGCCACTTCATTCTTCATGTTGGGCCAAAAATAATCCTTCCTTAACATAGTTATCATTTTCTGATAACCTGGATGTCCTAAATAAGGACTCTTATGAACTTCATCCAAAATTAACAGCTTAACCTTTGACTCATTAGGTACATAAATTCTGTTTTTATAAGTCATTAAGCCATTTTTATTAATGCTGTAATCTGTTATTAAATTTTTAGATAAATTTTCAGCAACTTTACCAAGCAATTTTTGATAATTTTCATCTTGCTTAATTCCTTCTCAATCTGATTTTCCAAATCTGTCTTAAACGTGCTGATTGCTGCCCCAAAGCTTAATCTAGCATTTTTGCTCAAGGCATCAACAACTTTGTTTTCTTTACCTTTAATGTGTTGAATTTCAAAATCATACTCGCTAAGGAAAGCCAACCATCTAGCTTGCCTTGCGTTAAGATTTGTTTGATCCAACAAATACTTTAAGCCCTTATTATCTGTCATTAGTATAAACTTTCTTCCAATCAAGTGATGGTGCCACATTTTTAGTGCATGTATCATGGCTTCCAACTCAAGATCGTAAGTTGCATAATTATTTTCATGAATTTTTAATTTCCTTGACTCAAAAGCAATAGCATGACCTTCTTGAGTTAAGACCCCACCAAGTCCATCATTGCACGCATCAGTGCATACAACGAAGTCTTTGTTAGGATCAGGAATTTTTAAAATTGGTGCAGTGGTTAATAATTCTTTTAACTTATTAAATCTTTCTTGACACTTTTGATTCCATATGAATTTCTTTCTCTTCTTCTGTAAAGAAATGATGGGATTTGCAATTCTTGAAAACCCTTCAATAAACTTTCGGTAGTAACCTATTATCCCCATAGATGATCGAACGTCAGTTACATCTTTAGGGACAGGCCACTCGTTAATTGCTTTTATTTTATCGGGGTTGACAGTAATTCCATCTTTATATATTATGTGACCTAAGTACTGTATTTTATCTTTATAAAAGTCACATTTACTAAATTTAGCGTAAAGCTGATGTTCTCTTAAAACTTACAGAATTATTCTTAAATGTTCGTCATGCTCTTCTTTAGTTTTTGAGTAAATCAGAATATCATCAATGAACACAATTACGAACTTATCCAAATACTTATGCAGAATGTTGTTCATTCAACACATGAACACTGCCGGTGAGTTGGTTAGCCCAAAAGGCATAACTACGAACTCGTAGTGACCATATCGTGTTCTGAAAGCAATTTTGAATATGTCTTCGTCGTTTATTCTAACTTGATGATATCCGGACCTTAAATCAATTTTAGTGAATATCTCTACTCCACGTACTTGGTCAAATAGATCATATATGCAGGGCAAGGGATATCGATTCTTAATTGTCATTTTATTAAGCTGACGGTAATTGATGCACAGTCGCATGGTACCGTCTTTCTTTTTAACAAAAATTACTGATGCTCCCCAAGGAGACACACTTGGCCTTATGTAGTTTTTATCTGTTAATTCCTCTAGCTGATATTTTAATTCATTTAACTCCATAATATTCATTCTGTAGGGAGCCTTTGAGTTTGGTACTGCACCTGGTACTAACTCAATGGTGAAATCTATTTCCCTTTTCAGAGGTAATCCTGGAATTTCTTCCGAGAATACGTCAGAAAAGTCCCTAAGAATGGGAATATCCTCCAGTTTTAACTTGTCTTCTTTAGATGAACATTCATCATTAATAAAATTAACAACAAACATTTTACACCCCTTTCTAATAGCTCTCTTAACTTGTAATGCAAAAAATTGTCTTACATAAATCTTCCTATGAATTCCTTTTACTGTTTCAGTTTTACTTTCATTATTCAGACAAGTAAAAGATTTCTCATAGCAATTAAGTATTACTCTATGTTGTTCAAGCCAATCCATTCCAATCAACAAGTCATATGAACCTAATGGTAAAACATTCAGATTAACATGCATTTACAGTTGAGTCATAAACACTTCACAATTTTTGACAAAATCTATAACCTTTCTTTTAGTGCCTGTTGTAAGATGAACTAACCATGGATTATCAAATTTCTCTACTTTTAACTTGCAACCTTTCACTAAAGCAGGTGAAATGTAACTCAAATTTGCACATGGATCTATCAAAATGGAAATAGATTTGTTTTGTATCATACCTTCAATTTTGACCATAGATGTTTGATGGTCCGCTTGACGATTTTCCAACGCTGCATTTATTCTGGGCATTTCTCTTGCTACATCTCCAACTATAGGTTCTGCTTGCATAGTATGAATGTTGTTGACCTCCCTTCTGTTGCGTGGACAATCTGCTTTCTTATGTGGTCCACCACAATCAAAGCACTTCAAAGGTCCTGTCTGTTCAACATACCTGGTGTTGTTATTGTTATTAGGTACATTTCTTGCAACAGTAAAATTATGTGGTGCATTACTCCTGTAATTATTATTACTTGAAAATTTTTTGTTATTAAAATTTTTCTTAAAACTTCTAGAGTTATGATTAAAACTCTTCTCTTTATGCTCGAAATAATTAGACTTATTACTCTTCCAGCAAGTTGTTAATTCTCTTTTTTCTGTTTTGATCAAAACAAAAATTAGCTTTCCTCATAGCCTCTTCTAGAGTGGAAGGGTTATCATACTCAATCTTGTCTTTTATGTTGAAAGATAGAAAACTTAGAAACCTTTGTACCTTAGGCTTCTCTTCGACCATGTAAGGTACATACCTCAGCAAGCTAAGGAACTTGCTACACAATTCCTTCATGTTCACAGTACCCGATTTTAAATCATAAAACTCTTTTGATTTATCTTCATAGTACTGTTCTGATAAGAACTTTTTCTTAAATAACTTTTTAAACATATTCCAGGTTACGTCTCTTTCCTTTATGCTCTTAATTCTTTTAAGATCCTGCCACCAAATATCTTCCTTTCCTATCAGATTGTAAATAGCCATCTTGGATTTTAACTGAGAAGAGTAATCGTAAATATTAAAGTACTTCTTCATGCCAGACAACCATGCTTCAGTTGTCTCACCTTTTTCACTTTTGCCATTAAAGGTTGGTGGTTTAATCTTTTTAAACTCTCAAGTAATTTGTTCATGATGCTTATGTTTCCTCTTCTTAGAACAGTTATCACTATCACTGCTGTCATGAATAGAAGTATAATTACTTTGATCAGATTTAGATGAAGAATAACTAATATTTTTACCATTTTTTACTTTCTTACTCATATGTTTGTGAGACATTGCACCAGAACCAGATTTTACTTTTGATTTCCTTCCTCTTTCCTCGTTATTATGCTCATTAGAATCTGATTTAATTCTTCCTGTGACTTCATAATGCATTCATTTTCTTCCTTAACAGTTCTTATCTCATATTTTAAATCTTTTACAGTACGAAGAAGTTCTGAAGATTGGTTATTTAATTCAACAAAAATTCCTTCATGATTATCTTTGTTATTATGCTCATTATGAGGAGATCTGTCCTCTGCTGATTCCTCCGGTATGTCCATACCTACAAATTAATAACAAGTCGTTCTATACAAAAAAAAATAAATTAAAATAAAAGTTAGTAACATAAACTTTCTGGTTTTTATTTTCTGTTTGCACGTGTGAGCCCATTTCAGGCCTAGAGTTTGAACTCGCGCTCTGATACCACATGTAACATCCCAAAATTTACAAGAATTTAAAATTTTTCGATATAGCTTTTAATGCATAATCTAACTCTGTGGAAATATAATAAATGTTTAAATGTCATCTTGCTATTCTAAATGCTGTGTTGGTCAAAAGTGTAATGTTTGTGACAAGATGATTAATATCTACGTTTCGATGTTAAACTTGCTCAACTGTATTTTCACATTTATTTTGTTGTTGATTGAATGATATAAAGTTTATAAGTGTTAACTATTGTTCTTCTGTTTGATGATGAAGGGGTCCCACGGATGCCCCGAGGCTTACTTAGCATTCGTGCTAAAGTATTTGAATCGTCCTTTTTTGCAGATTACAGGTAAGAGCTTTAGTGTTTATGACATGTGACCAAAGAGTTTCTAACCAGTTTCCGTAATCTCCAAAGTCTGAATGGTTTAAGAGACAAAATGTCGAAAATGCTATCGGTGAGAAACTTAAGTTAGCCTAGCTTATAAAATAAAAGTATGTTAGTTGTAATATTCATAACCATATACTAACCTTTTTAATACTTTGTACCATCAATAAATAGGATCCATATATCAATATTGTGAGATTCTATTTCATGCAAACTATAAGGATAAACAAATTCTATATGTAATGGCTAAGTACAAATAGCATGCAATATCTATATGCAATTCCTTGTATGCTCTAGAGTATAAGAATTACATGCAATATTTTATTTAACTTCTAACTTAGAAACTATTTGCAAAATCATATTCAAATTCTAGCCTAGGAACTATTTGCAAATTCATGATCAATTTCTAGCGTAGATACTATATACAAATTCTACACTATATTGAAATATATATACGTAGAGATACATAGTCTTATGGACAAAGATTATATACATTTCGTGTGTGCATCACGTGACCCTTTAAGATATTGAATTCCAAGCATAATAAACTACTACAATCCTTGACTTACCGCAAGGTGTTATAACATACTTGAGTTGTGCATTTTATCAACGGCTCAATACTTTATAAGAATGGGTAAAATTAACATCATGATGGTTTCGTGCTGGCAGGAACTTTGGTTTCCTTTTTCATTTAATAATACAACCACCAAGTCAGTGGAATGTCTCTGTGGACATCGTCGTGGTGCTAGGCGCGTGAAGGTATGGTGATGGGTCATTCAATGTGACAAGCTGTAAGTGTTTTGGTTTGAAGTTTATCCGAGATGTCCTCCTTGGTGGCTAAGGGTATTAATGGTGTCTTGACTATGGTTGTTTCCTGGGATTACCTGATACCCTTCGGGTGATCTCCACAGTTAATCAAGCAATATTTTGGGCTATGGGATCTAACCCTAACCACCACTATGTTTTTCGAAGTTATTGTTCCTTGGCATCCGGTGTAGTGGCTCTGAGGAGAGGCCGACAGGCTGAGAGCCTTCAGGGTTTCGATAGCAGGTGTTTGTGGTGAGTTCCCTTGGTTCGAAACCATGACATGCTGATAGCTTTAAGGCCAATACGCTTATGGATGTTTTGCAGTAACAACTTTGTATTAAAAGTTACAGGGTGAGTGACAAATTCTCCGTGGAAGTTGATTCGATACTCGGATTTTCTTGTCTGTCTAGTGGTAGTTTTTCCATAGTTGTTTTCCACCCTTCTTTGCATTTGGTGGTGGAGTGATGGTTACAGTTTGTAGTGTCTTTGGCGTTCTGTTTCGGTGATAATTTAAAAGGTAATGTTTCTCGAGTTCGAATGTTGTATTTTCCATTTTGTTTTGAGAGTTTCAGTTATTGTTATTTCACATGTAATGAATTCTGTCTAAAACTTATTTTAACCACACTTGTTTGAAATGATAGGTCCCTTCGTTGATGAATTCCCAGCTTAGGTTTTGATAAATGGCAGCTGCACATAGACTAGTAAGCTTCGGTGGTTACTCTATTACTCCGGTTAGATGACTATTGGACCTTCATTGTGTTCTTTGTCAAGACTTCATGTTTTCTTGGGCTTTGAGGAGTGACATTCGTCGAAATACTTGTGAACTGTCTGGCAGCTTGGGGAGGATGAAGTCCTCGAACCCTTCGTCGTTGTTTCTGTAGTGTTTGTTTTTCATTGTAGAATCTGTAAAAGAAAATGACTAAGGAGAGGGCTTTATCCTTCTACAGTTTTTGATAAATAATAGAACTATGTTTTCTTACGTTATGGTGTTTGTGTTTTGATATTTGAGAGAAATGCTCCAGTTTGTGTGCAATGAAGTTTTATTGTTTTGCAACTGTTTGTGTTTTAAAGGAAAGTTTGAGAGCTAAGGGTTTAGCCTTGTGCTAAGCAGTCAACCCTAACACGCCATTCTTTGATAGTAGTTTTCTTTCGCTGTACTGATAACAAAAGTTTAGTTCTGAAGGAAGATATCTAAATCGAGATAATCGTATGGTTTTACTGTTAATGGTTTTCAATTAAAATGTGATAATGTAGTCTCATGTTGATGCCGAGATGCTCTTTAATTCAGTCTTAAGGAATGTATATGTAATGTCCCCAAAATAACAAAAATTTAAAATTTTTCCTGCTTGCAATAGTCATTAGTTTATAATAGAAAAATGCATACATTAAATGTAATAATGTTAAAAAATGACCATACTTGTATGACACAATGTAAGCCTAAGCCTTTTTGTTTTACATGGTCTCTTCTATATGTAAGTTTAGAATTTGCGGAAGCAATGTGGAAAATAAAATGAGATCATGTTCTCATTGCAATTGCAAATTCTGGTTCATAGGTAGGATATAACACTACTTATTATTTCAAGAATCATGTGATTTTAATTGTGAATGTCTAATGACACCTTCAGGTGATGAGCTCCTTTGATGACGATATGTTTTTCACATGGGGATTCTATAATACTCCCAGATAGGTAATTACATACCTCGGCAGGGTTGCCGGGAGGTATGGGCGATTGTAGTGGTTGTCGGACTTACTTAGCATAATGCTAATGCCATCCTGTACTCTTGTGTTTGCAGGTATATTCAATATGCGAGTATTATCTCTAAATGGGTGTTTCCTATTTTACTATTGGTCCTATTTCACCGGGGCATGATGAGTCATTTAAAAAGTAGTTACCCCATTACCATGGGAGTCCTTAATTTGAATGTTTCCCAATGTGGGGTTTACAACTATTAGCCTCTTGTAATGCAAACAAATGTGGGTTGGTCATGACTTTACTATAGTCTTTTTACACGAATCGAGCCTTTTGTAATTTAACACAGGGGTGGTTGAATCCAAGATTTCACTATAGGAATTGCGAATTATTGAACCTCCACTTAGAGAGAGGTTGGTGAAATATTTAATGCACTTTTAGTGAATATGGAGAACAACCTAGCAAGAGGGTTTGGATATTGATTTTGGGTTTTCTATCAGTAATCCCTGTATTCAACTTGTTCTTTGTTTTTGGCTCTGTGCTTTCGTTGTTTGGTGATGGTGTGGTGTACTGAACGGAGCTCTGCTCGTGGTCAGCACACTTGGTGACAGTTGCTTTCGGTTATGGAGTAAGGCGGCCATGCTTCTTACAGGTGAGGAACAAATCTCTATCAGCAATTGACATTTCTATCTTCTTCGATTTGAAAACACATGTTTGAACTAATTGATATCGTATGTTGCTTATGAAAGGTGATAAATGCTTTGGTATGGAAGCTGGGAAGATTTATTGTAACATCCCTCCAATTTGACCCTAATTATTATTATTATTTTCGTAAATTAATTGTAATATGTAAACGACCCTGGTGAGGAGCTCAAGGCCAAGGCCCCACTAGTGGACCTCGAGTTAGTGTTATGTTTTAAATCGTAGTTAAACTTAAAATGTTAAGAATGGTTCTGCGACTAAACAATAAGTAACACAAGCCATCCAAAGGAAAAGATAAGATGGATAGAAAGTCACGAGATTTAGGTTCTAAGTCCAAAAACATTAAGGGTGAAGAACTGGTGATGTTTTAAAGAATTCACCTACAAAGAATCTAACATAAATCAAAATGATTAAATGCATATCATATATGTACCTTGTATACACATATATAGGCAAGGTTAAATAAATAGTTGAGATACCTATTATATACATATATATTTATATTTTGTGAGAGATCAAGATAAATAGTTGTGGCAGCTATTTAATGTAGATATATAAAAAGATGTGTATTTTATATATGTTGTATCATAAGTAGTTGTAATAAATATTTAAGCTATTATATACTTCTATATATATATATGCCTTATATACAAAGGCTAAACAGTTGTGACAGCTATTAAAAGTGGTACTACCTACATCTATAAGTATCAATAACCATTTGTGCCCATTTAGCTGGAATATTTATATTTATGTTAAAGACATATATATATATATTATTAACAACATGTGTGATAATGAATAAATGGGTATAGCCACCCTTGAAAATAAGGTGAAAATAATAACCGGGATATATTTCTCTACCTAGTAACTTGCTTAATCAAATATTTCTTATACTACCCATTTATATATGGGTAAGTATGAAACCTACTATAAAGAAAATAGATTAAAGGTTAAATGAATTAAAATCATATAAGGGAGAAGAAATCCTTCCAAAAAGAGACTATTAATGATGGATTGATTTATTTCTTGAATAGATTGTATAGTGCTTCTTATTATGTATATAGATACATATATAGTAAGAATTATTTAATGAATTAGTATATATAGTACGAATTATTTAATGAAGCATGATTTCACTTAACGAAGAAGAGGAGTAGAGGTAGGATATTTTAGTGAATGAGTTACTATAATAATGGTAAAAGAAGATTTGGATCTCTTTTGAAGAATAAAATTTATAAGTGATGAATTAATTAAACATAAAGCATTCTTACTTGTACTATAAAAATTATTTTAGAAATTTTATAATTTGTTTAAGGAGAGATAATATATATATGGCGAGACTCGACGAGGTTTTTAAGGAAATTGTCTTCTGGCGGCGATCTTTCTCCATTGCCATCTGTGCCTCTAGCAAAGCTCACAAACTCTCCACTACGCCGATTTTAGCTCCTTATTGATGAGACGGTTGTTAAGTGTTGGACGATGGTGACAAAGGTTTTAATTAGGATCTCGGCGATAGGTAGTCGCCTCCTCATTAAATTCACCACTTAGAGTTTTATATAACAGATAGATAGTGGAACGGTGACGATTACACCGAGCCCATTTTGAAGGAGATTTAGGAACCCTTTTTAGGAAGGTTGTCTCTTTAAGGGAGCACCTGAACCCTTACAATATCCATGTGTCCTATAACCGACTCCTCATCACCAATTGTCTCCATAATGGAGAGCTGGAACAATCCACCACTGCCAAGCTTTTAGTCGTGCTTACCTGGGGTTGGAGTTTGTTAGGGTTCCTAACGGCGCGTGGTGAGATGGAATTATATCGAGTGGATTCGCCTGGATCGGTACTTGACATGAGCCGACGTAATGAAGTCGACATGCATTTTTTTTCTGCTGGTCGAGGGTTCTCGAGAGGGAAAGCCATAATTTCATTATTCTTGATTTGGGATTCGGTGCAGAGAAGGGAGGAACTGTTGGATGATCTCATGCCCAAACCTATAGTCATGCGATCTCATACATGAATACAGGATCACTGTAGGAAATGGTATTTTAATGGATTGTCGAAGAGCTTGCATGGTAGCCTTGTGATGGAGAATAGAGGAGATTACGATGGTAATACTTATGCTTCTTGATTTCGTTATGCCGGGTAAGTAAAATTTTAGCCTCCATTATTGTGATAACTCCTGTTTATGATACACGAGTTTTGGTAGATATTTTTTTGATGGCCCGTATGAAATCTTTGCAAAAGAAACATAAGTGTTAATCTCTGGAGGAGAAACGAGTACTCTGATGTTATGCATTTCAATCTTAAACGTTGTTTTATAGTTTCGCTGCCTACTGGATTTCTTGTTTGATGCCGTACTTTTCCAAAACCATAGGGTTTTTAGTTGTACAGTTTTGTTGTCTGTTGTAACTCCCGTAAGATGCTCTGTGACCTCCACTCATATGCTCTGTGTGACATAGCTAAACTGTGTTTTTTTTTTTCTTTTGGATTATTGATCTGCGCTCATGTACATGCTGGCTAGGACAAGTAGTAAATCCTGAGATTGATTAGTTCTTATTCTTGGGTCTCTGCATGAAGCATGCCACGGGATTTTTTTCCCTCTGCGTCTGCTCAGCTTGGCATTTGCGAGTACAGAGAGTGGAAACAACAACTTTTGCAGTTGTTAATTTGAAATATGCTTCGAGGAACTAGTTGGCAGGATGCACTCGCAGTTCAATTGTATAAATATAATTCTGCACCTACCTTTATATAGTGAATAGCGACTTAGATAGACTGCTCGCCTACTTTCGTTTTAGGAGAAAAGCCAACATGTTAGCATTAGGCAGAAGCCCTGGAAAAGCTCTATTTTATCCATTAATATAATTCTGCTAAACAATTTCTGAGTTTGAAGAATTAATGGCATCGGACCCTTCACTACCCTTTCATGCTGGATCATGTTCGAACCGATCTTAGTGTTGATAGAAGTTCGACGAAGATGTTCGATATCTGCATCATTCTATAAGAATTTATTTGACAAAGATGCCCTTGAGATCGATCTCTGCGGTATGTTTGGAATTTTAGAATAATAAGTGTAAAATAAACTGGGTATAAAGGTATGCTCATATTTAATGATCTTATTATATTTCTGCTTCCGTGGTTTCATGAAGCCCGATCTCGGATCTTTTTCTTATAATATATATCCGTGGTATTTAGTTAAAGCCTTGCTCAAATATTTAGAAATGACAATACTCGTGGTAGCTAAATTTCTAATATAATTGTATGTTGTTTAGCGCAAACATATTGATTTACTAATGCAGTTATTATATTTATTTGATGTTGTATCTGTCGGCTAAGTGATGTTTATTTAATGCCAGTTAGGGCACTCAAGCTTCATATTTTTGTACATATATATAAATATATATGTACTCTTAGCATAACTTGTTAACTTGTCCTCGCTAGAATGGTAAAGACAACTCTTACAAGTTCTTGTTATCTTGATTTGGTCCTATCATTAGAGATATGGTCTTTAAACCTTTAAATTTGTATAACATGTAAGGGTGTAGTATTTAATCAAGCATTGACTTATCATAAAGAAAAAGTGAGGTTTCTCTTGGGAAAATTATTTAAAGAGAATCACAATATATTTATTGTTGAGAGGATGCATTATTGAGTTAGTCATCTAGTACATAATCTTGTGTGCTTCATAAACGTATTATCCATCACTGGTTTAGGTGAGTGAGACTTATTGGGTTATGTTAAAAGAAAATCCTTGTAATAAGGCTTAAAAAATCTTGTATGACGAAAATATCTCTAAGAGGGAGAGAGATCCCTTGGAGAAGTGAGTTGTGACACTTGCAACATGAGTGTTGTGGTTAAGTTACTTAAACGTTTATGATGTTACACATAAACTTTTAAGGGAGTTTTTACTGTGGAAAAACTCTCAAGGAAATTGTAATTTTATATTGCAGTCTTGTGATGAAAGGCTTTGAGATTATTAGAAGGAGATTTATCGCAACAATGATTGCTGGATTGTAATCCCTGATTTCCTTTAAAGAATAATAAAAGATGCACACACACCTTTGTGGACTAGCCCGTGTACGGGTGAACCACGTTATATTTTTGTCTCCTATGGTTCCTATGGTGTTTCTCAATGTGTCTTATGTATGAGTACTTGATTCTGTCCTTAAAAGTGTTTATGATTACTTTGATGTATACATAAGGTTGGTTATTTATGTGATGTATAATGCTAATATATTCGCCTTATGATCTTGTTATGTTGACATTGCAAAGTTTTAATTATTGGTAAGCAATAATTTAAGAAAGTAAACCCACACTTTTTATTTCTGCATATATTTTAGTGGCATTTTAGGCACTTAGAAAAGTTTTAAATTTTACGAAAATTTGGGTTCGTGACATATGGTATCAGAGCTGTAGGTTACAGCACTCGAGCCTGATGGGCTCAGCATGAAATAAATAGGTATGAAAATTGACTAATCAAATTGTTCTTTTGTTTCTGGATGCATGGGATTTGAATGGACGAGGAGTTAATGTCATCCAGGTTCAAGGGAGTAAAGATAAGTAACTCAACATTTGAAGGAGCAAAGAAAAATTTTCCTTATACTAACACTTCAGGAGGAGATTTTGGATCATGACCAATGTCATAATCCAAGAGGAACATGGAATATACAACCACTTACATAGATAAGTTGAGCTCAATCGCTCAAGAGTAAGTAATAATTTACTTTGCATTTTTATTTTACAGGGCTTATGGATCATGATTGACTTACGATTGATGATGTGTAACCATCAAAATGCATAGAATGACATATATTCGTTAATATTTTGTTAGTATTATGTCGCATGTGGAATGCAAGAAATACTAAATGATTGTTACTAAGAAAATTTCTCGGACTCAAATGAGAAGGCTTGAGGGGAAAATAATATTTCCTGAACTCAAGTAGAGGCTGCATCTTGCACTCACTTACTAGCTGTTGCAGGGTGCAACTTCCCTAAAATTGTGGTCATGTTCCCCATGGAAGTGGAACAGAGCAGGTGGGAAGCTCGTTGAATGTTATACTGACCCAAAAGTCCTAGGCAAACTTTATAACCATCGAATTGAGCAGAGGAAGGGCTCACGATTTTTCCTTGTGTTGTTAGAATGGAGCACACAAGAGGTTCTCTGAGGAGACTAAAATTTTTCCTTGTGGTGTTAGAACTGAGCCCACAAGAAGATTCGATGAGGGAAAGCTATGTAATGAGTTGCAGAGTAAGACTGTCATATTTCTGCTATATGCAGAGGTTTCCGACTAAGTTACGGAAGACTCATGTTTGTATGGCAAGTCTTCATGATTGCGGAAATACATAAAGGGTTTTTGTATGGAAAGTCTTCACGATTGCAGAAAATACATAAGAGTTTTGTATGCAAGTCTCTATGATTGCGGAAGTACAAGAGGTTTGGTGATTACAAAGTTCAGTTGAAAGAATTGTTTTATGATACGAGTTAACGAAAATGATTGTCTTGTAGCTAGACTATCACATGTATTTATGTGTGAATGTTATGAATGCTAAAATAAGCAAATATTTCATCAAGGATGAGGATGAAAGATAAACATTTGCTATTTTGAAATTTTGAATACTTATGTTATACTGAAAAATATTGAAAAATCTTGAACGAGTTGTATAATGTGTAGGTTACCATTGAAGAAAGCTTGTTGAAATCGCAAAGATGTAAAGACTACCAAACCTCAAGAGAAAAAGTAAGCAAAAGATGATGAATGGACGCAGAAGACAAACTGTTGAACACCGAGGACGGTGTTATCCTTAAGGGGAGGAGGATGTAACATCCCTCCAATTTGACCCTAATTATTATTATTATTTTCGTAAATTAATTGTAATATGTAAACGACCTTGGTGAGGAGCTCAAGGCCAAGGCCCCACTAGTGGACCTCGAGTTAGTGTTATGTTTTAAATCGTAGTTAAACTTAAAATGTTAAGAATGGTTCTGCGACTAAACAATAAGTAACACAAGCCATCCAAAGGAAAATATAAGATGGATAGAAAGTCGTGAGATTTAGGTTCTAAGTCCAAAAACATTAAGGGTGAAGAACTGGTGATGTTTTAAAGAATTCACCTACAAAGAATCTAACATAAATCAAAATGATTAAATGCATATCATATATGTACCTTGTATACACATATATAGGCAAAGTTAAATAAATAGTTGAGATACCTATTATATACATATATATTTATATTTTGTGAGAGATCAAGATAAATAGTTGTGGTAGCTATTTAATGTAGATATATAAAAAGATGTGTATTTTATATATGTTGTATCATAAGTAGTTGTAATAAATATTTAAGCTATTATATACTTCTATATATATATATGCCTTATATACAAAGGCTAAACAGTTGTGACAGCTATTAAAAGTGGTACTACCTACATCTATAAGTATCAATAACCATTTGTCGCCATTTAGATGGAATATTTATATTTATGTTAAAGACACACACACATATATATATATATATATATTATTAACAACATGTGTGATAATGAATAAATGGGTATAGCCACCCTTGAAAATAAGGTGAAAATAATAACCGGGATATATTTCTCTACCTAGTAACTTGCTTAATCAAATATTTCTTATACTACCCATTTATATACGGGTAAGTATGAAACCTACTATAAAGAAAATAGATTAAAGGTTAAATGAATTAAAATCATATAAGGGAGAAGAAATCCTTCCAAAAAGAGACTATTAATGATGGATTGATTTATTTCTTGAATAGATTGTATAGTGCTTGTTATTATGTATATAGATACATATATAGTAAGAATTATTTAATGAATTAGTATATATAGTACGAATTATTTAATGAAGCATGATTTCACTTAACGAAGAAGAGGAGTAGAGGTAGGCTATTTTAGTGAATGAGTTACTATAATAATGGTAAAAGAAGATTTGGATCTCTTTTGAAGAATAAAATTTATAAGTGATGAATTAATTAAACATAAAGCATTCTTACTTGTACTATAAAAATTATTTTAGAAATTTTATAATTTGTTTAAGGAGAGATAATATATATATGGCGAGACTCGACGAGGTTTTTAAGGAAATTGTCTTCTGGTGGCGATCTTTCTCCATTGCCATCTGTGCCTCTAGCAAAGCTCACAAACTCTCCACTACGCCGATTTTAGCTCCTTATTGATGAGACGGTTGTTAAGTGTTGGACGATGGTGACAAAGGTTTTAATTAGGATCTCGGCGATAGGTAGTTGCCTCCTCATTAAATTCACCACTTAGAGTTTTATATAACAGATAGATAGTGGAACGGTGACGATTACACCGAGCCCATTTTGAAGGAGATTTAGGAACCCTTTTTAGGAAGGTTGTCTCTTTAAGGAAGCACCTGAACCCTTACAATATCCATGTGTCCTATAACCGACTCCTCATCACCAGTTGTCTCCATAATGGAGAGCTGGAACAATCCACCACTGCCAAGCTGTTAGTCGTGCTTACCTGGGGTTGGAGTTTGTTAGGGTTCCTAACGGCGCGTGGTGAGATGGAATTATATCGAGTGGATTCGCCTGGATCGGTACTTGACATCAGCCGACGTAATGAAGTCGACATGCATTTTTTTTCTGCTGGTCAAGGGTTCTCGAGAGGGAAAGCCATAATTTCATTATTCTTGATTCGGGATTCGGTGCAGAGAAGGGAGGAACTGTTGGATGATCTCATGCCCAAACCTATAGTCACGCGATCTCATACATGAATACAAGATCACTGTAGGAAATGGTCTTTTAATGGATTGTCGAAGAGCTTGCATGGTAGCCTTGCGATGGAGAATAGAGGAGATTACGACGGTAATACTTATGCTTCTTGATTTCGTTATGCCGGGTAAGTAAAATTTTAGCCTCCATTATTGTGATAACTCCTGTTTATGATACTTGAGTTTTGGTAGATATTTTTTTGATGGCCAGTATGAAATCTTTGCAAAAGAAACATAAGTGTTAATCTCTGGAGGAGAAACGAGTACTCTGATGTTATGCATTTCAATCTTAAACGTTGTTTTATAGTTTCGCTGCCTGCTGGATTTCTTGTTTGATGCCGTACTTTTCCAAAACCATAGGGTTTTTAGTTGTACAGTTCTGTTGTCTGTTGTAACTCCCGTAAGATGCTCTGTGACCTCCACTCATATGCTCTGTGTGACATAGCTAAACTGTGTTTTTTTTTTTCTTTTGGAGTATTGATCTGCGCTCATGTACATGCTGGCTAGGACAAGTAGTAAATCCTGAGATTGATTAGTTCTTATTCTTGGGTCTCTGCATGAAGCATGCCACGGGATTTTTTTCCCTCTACGTCTGCTCAGCTTGGCATTTGCGAGTACATAGAGTGGAAACAACAACTTTTGCAGTTGTTAATTTGAAATATGCTTTGAGGAACTAGTTGGCAGGATGCACTCGCAGTTCAATTGTATAAATATAATTCTGCACCTACCTTTATATAGTGAATAGCCACTTAGATAGACTGCTCGCCTACTTTTGTTTTAGGAGAAAAGCCAACATGTTAGCATTAGGCAGAAGCCCTTGAAAAGCTCTATTTTATCCATTAATATAATTCTGCTCAACAATTTCTGAGTTTGAAGAATTAATGGCATCGGACCCTTCACTACCCTTTCATGCTGGATCATGTTCGAATCGATCTTAGTGTTGATAGAAGTTCGACGAAGATGTTTGATATCTGCATCATTCTATAAGAATTTATTTGACAAAGATGCCCTTGAGATCGATCTCTGCGGTATGTTTGGAATTTTAGAATAATAAGTGTAAAATAAACTGGGTATAAAGGTATGCTCATATTTAATGATCTTATTATATTTATGCTTCCGTGGTTTCATGAAGCCTGATCTCGGATCTTTTTCTTATAATATATATCCGTGGTATATAGTTAAAACCTTGCTCAAATATTTAGAAATGACAATACTCGTGGTAGCTAAATTTCTAATATAATTGTATGTTGTTTAGCGCAAACATATTGATTTACTAATGCAGTTATTATATTTATTTGATGTTGTATCTGTCGGCTAAGTGATGTTTATTTAATGCCAGTTAGGGCACTCAAGCTTCATATTTTTGTACATATATATAAATATATATGTACTCTTAGCATAACTTGTTAACTTGTCCTCGCTAGAATGGTAAAGACAACTCTTACAAGTTCTTGTTATCTTGATTTGGTCCTATCATTAGAGATATGGTCTTTAAACCTTTAAATTTGTATAACATGTAAGGGTGTAGTAGTTAATCAAGCATTGACTTATCATAAAGAAAAAGTGAGGTTTCTCTTGGGAAAATTATTTAAAGAGAATCACAATATATTTATTGTTGAGAGGATGCATTATTGAGTTAGTCATCTAGTACATAATCTTGTGTGCTTCATAAACGTATTATCCATCACTGGTTTAGGTGAGTGAGACTTATTGGGTTATGTTAAAAGAAAATCCTCGTAATAAGGCTTAAAAAATCTTGTATGACGAAAATATCTCTAAGAGGGAGAGAGATCCCTTGGAGAAGTGAGTTGTGACACTTGCAACATGAGTGTTGTGGTTAAGTTACTTAAAAGTTTATGATGTTACACATAAAATTTTAAGGGAGTTTTTATTGTGGAAAAACTCTCAAGGAAATTGTAATTTTATATTGCAGTCTTGTGATGAAAGGCTTCGAGATTATTAGAAGGAGATTTATCGCAACAATGATTGCTGGATTGTAATCCCTGATTTCCTTTAAAGAATAATAAAAGATGCACACACACCTTTGTGGACTAGCCCGTGTACGGGTGAACCACATTATATTTTTGTCTCCTATGGTTCCTATGGTGTTTCTCAATGTGTCTTATGTATGAGTACTTGATTCTGTCCTTAAAAGTGTTTATGATTACTTTGATGTATACATAAGGTTGGTTATTTATGTGATGTATAATGCTAATATATTCGCCTTATGATCTTGTTATGTTGACATTGCAAAGTTTTAATTATTGGTAAGAAATAATTTAAGAAAGTAAACCCACACTTTTTATTTTTGCATATATTTTAGTGGCATTTTAGGCACTTAGAAAAGTTTTAAATTTTACGAAAATTTGGGTTCGTGACATTTATGGTGTTGTAGGCGTGGCTAGGGTACTAGTAAGTCGGGCTTACCCACTCTTGCCCTATCTCCCACACCTTTGGTGTTGTATGTATGCACTTGGCCTGGTTTTAGAATGAGGATCCCGTAAGCTCTTGTCTTACAGATTCACTTTGGGAAGTCTAAAAGTTGCCTACTAGCTAGACTAGGTAGAATGAGTTTTTCAATGTAAAGTTAATAGTTGACTGGGACTGTGATGTAAAAGAATTTATGCAGTAGCTGGGTCTTACTGGTTACTCTGCTCTGCAAAATATTGTAAACGTAAAATGCTATTTCGTTTGGGTATGACTCCTGTGCAGTTGTAATGATTCCGAATGGTACGATTCTATTTTTCTTGTGTGAATACCAACATTTAGGCTGTAACTTATGTGTTCTAATATTATGGGTTTCCTAGGTATTTTTGTAAGCTATTGTACAAAAATGGTCGACATGATAAAAGGCCTTTGGTGCCTTCAGCTTGGAAATGTAGCTATGGTTTGTGTGTTGATTTCATTTGCACTTGTTAACTGTGTTGGATATTGCTATGGTGTTTATGTGTGAACAATGTATTTCCTGTGGGAAGATATAAGATATTGAATGAAGTTTTCTACGCCTCTGTTTCTGTAATGTGGTTAGATTTTAAATAAGAAGATCTCGTTAGCTTACTAGTTGTGTGGATAGAATGGATGCTTACGTGGAGAGGGTTTCAAGGCTATACTCAGCGTTTTGTTTTATTTAGGGGTTTGTATCATGTAGGAATAACTTATACAATGTGGCTATTTTGAAGGCCACAGGAATTGACCCTCGTCCTAAGCTTCGATAGGCATCTTCGTGGTTACCATACAAAATGTGTTTTTTCCTCTATTTGTGATTGATCTCTGCGTTTGATGTTTTTATGAGACTTTGACCTTGGAAAAGAACTTCTTTCTGCGTTTTCTTGTTTATTTGAAATGAAGCTTGAATGTTTTCCTGTAGGTGACTATCGTAGATTTGTATGTTGAAAAGAATGGAAAAATATCGAGGTTGTTTATTTGATTAACATAGGGTTGTTGATAAAGTGGATATGGGAATGTAAAGATTTATGTCCTAGCTATTGATTCTGCTTTTGTAATAGAATATCAATGAAGAAGAAAAAGTCGATCTCTGTTTTTGTAATAGGATATGTATATGTAATAGAAAAAATACTTAATTCGATGAAGTAGAAAAATATCAGTCTCTATTTTTGTAATAGAATATAACCAGTTGACTGTAGTGGATGTTGGCTGAATTTGATGTATATTTGAATAGTTGGGTTTGCAAAAGTTTAGTCTAGCAATCAACGATCTCTGCTAAATGATTTCAATAGTTATATAACTACGTTGCAATTTAAACAAGAATTTATGGATAGATAGGAGAGAAAATAAAATATTAGACTTCAATGAAGTAAAACCACAATACGATTGGCTAGCAAAGGCTAGCTAGCTAGACGTTCTAGGCAATTCCATTGGATTTTGGGCAATTCTCGAATTTAAGCTAGTATAGAGAACCATAATATTTTAACATTCTATTTGTAAAAGAAAATAATTAAATGGGAAAGTCTCCTAGACATTGTGTACCTGCTGATAATGCCCTGCTGATTCCTGTAGCTTGCTCCTATCGATAATGACCTGCACACTCAGCCAACTAGTGAATGAAAACTACTGGACTCTTAGTTGACCTGTTTAATTGATCTTGGATGGATGAATTTGGGACTACCACGTTCCTCCAAACCATGATTCTACAACCGTTCCTGGTTCAATAAGAATCCCCTCGAGCTGGTTCTGACATGCAAACTGAGAAGTAGAGGCCCTAGGTGTGTAGCTGGTTCAGATCTGAAAAATCTATAGGAAGAGTTCACTTCCTGGAGCAGAGAGTTCTTCTTGGCATAATAATAATACCAAAAGAAAAATATCCTCCAATCTTTGGGGTCTGTCCTCCTTAAGTAGGACAAATCTTGAATTAGTACTATTGGAATTTTACTGGTTTCTTTAAAATAATTTATTTTATAAAATAGTATTTGTTTACTCAACTGCTAGTTATTTTGAAACTAAGACTTCTCACTTTTGTTTGGTTAAAGTGTTTTTAATCTTTAAATCTTTTCATAATAATAATAATATAATAATTACAATACCATCTAAATATTAATAAATAATATTTAGTAAGTGTTAGCCCACTTATGCATAAATATATATCTATAAAAATGTAAACATTTATAAAAGAATATATAATAAATAACAATATTTATTATTGAAAGCTCCTAATAATAATACTTAGCTTTGGGATCCTTAAGCATTTTGTTTCACATGATGCTTCTTTTAATTCTTTTTAATGAAAGGGGGTCTACTTCTGTGGACGGTTTCGGTAGCTGGTAGGGCACCTCTAGTCTCTCCTTTTTTTGCATGTCAGATTCCCTCGTTTTAACATGGTAGTTCCCGCAGTAGATGATGATAATAACATTTATTTAATCTAGTCGAAATAGTTGTGATAAGACACGTAAGTTCTATTCAGAGTCCTCTTGACTCAACACTTTGAGATTTAGTAACCCCGAGTGCTCTTCAGAGCCTTTTAACTCAACACTCTCACATGGGCGTTATGCTAGTGCAATTCTAGAGCCTTTGCTCAACACTAGATCTAGAATGTGGTTGTGAGGCACATCTAGGATATTAAGTGGCCTCGAATCCGGTAATCATTTCTTTCAAGCTTGGAGTGCTCCAGGGCTTATTCCCAGCACTCAACGTATCTCGGGGCTTAATCCCAGTACGTAATAAGATTCCTCTAGATACCTTGGGGCTTAGGCCCAGTATATAGGTCATTCATGTGTTTCTAAGTCTAGGATCAACACACTACAAAATCAACCATATGAATCATGCTCTGCACATTATAATGTAACAAAAGAGGAAAACTCAGTATATCATAATTTGTAACAAATTCTCATAATACAACATAGTTTATTCGTTCAGGCTTTCCTGTCCAGTATATATATCCAACAATGAAACAATCAAGGTCCATGCCCAATATATCAACTCATGAAAGCATAAATCAAAACATACTAATGTTATGCTAAATTAATAAATCACATATGTTGGGGCCGTGGCCCGATATAACCTCATAACATAGTTAGTCAAAAAGTTGGGATATTACATCCCTCCCCGCTTAGAACAACATTGTCCTGATGTTCCTAAGGACTAGGAATGAGATCATGAAACAAGGCAGGGTATGCCTCCCTTTTAGTAGCCTCATTCTCCCAAGTGGCTTCATCTGGTCCAAAGTGCCTCCATTGCACTTTTAGCTGAGTAATGGTCCTCCTCCTAAGCTGGACCTCTCTCTTTTCCAGAATGTGGAGTGGTTTTGGCATGAACTCCCCTTTGGGCTCCACCTATAATAAGGACAAATCAATAACATGTTTAGTGTCATATACATATTTTTTTAACAAAGAAGCATGAAAAAAATTATGAACTTTTATGTGTGCTGGTAGGGCTAACTCATATGCTACTGGGCCCTTCTTTCCCAGTATTTCAAAAGGTCGACAAAACCTTGGGGCTAGTTTACCGCAATGCCCCAAACTCAACGAGCTTCATTTTGCTTTTATTCTTAGGAATACATGTTCACTAATTTGGTAGTCTTTGTCCTTTCTCTTCTTGTCTGCGTAACTCTTTTGGCAGTCTTGTGCATCTTTTAAATTTAGTTGCACATTGGAGACCAGTTGTTCCAAGTCTTTTAGTAAATATGGCCCTAGAATAAGTCTGTCCACCAGGCTATCCCAGGTGACGGGGGTTCGACACTTTCGACCGTAGAGTACTTCGAAAGGACTCATTTTGGCCGAGGTTTGGTAACCGTTGTTGTATGCAAATTCTGCGAGGTGTAAATAGTCTTCCCACTTAGTGGGATTGTTCATGACATACATTCTTAGCATATCCTCCAGAATTTGGTTTACTCATTCTGTCTGTCCGTCGGTTTGGGGGTGATATGCGATACTAAAATGCAGTTGTGTTTCTAACCCGGAGAACAGTGCTCTCCAGAAGTTACTAGTGAACTTTGTTTCTTGGTCAGAGATAATTGCTTTGGGTATCCTGTGTAACTGGAAAATATCCTTTAGGAAGATTTCCGCAATGTGAACTTCTTTGTAGATAGATTTTACTGGTATAAAATGTGTGGCTTTTGACAGCTTGTCTACTACTACGAAGATGGAGTCATTTTGTTTCTTACTCTTGGGTAAACCTGTAATGAAATCCATACTTAATACCTCCTACTTCCATTCTGGGATGGGTAATGGTTGAAGTAGTCCAGAGGGGTGTTGGTGTTCTGCCTTGACCAACTGGAATTCTTGACATTTCGCGATGAATAGTGCAATGCCAGCTTTCAATTTAGGCCAAAAATAATGTTTCTTTACGGCTGAAATCATCTTTTGATACCCGAGGTGTTCGGAATAGGGGGCTCCAATGGAATTCAGTGAGTATGTTAGGTCTAATGTCCCCCCCCTCGAGAACGTAAAGTCAAACCTTTGACCATAAAAATCCTGATTCATCTATCTTGTATTCTTTCTGTTGTTGAAAAAGCTTATCTTCTTGTATCTTTTTAAGGATCTCGACATAGAACCGGTCATTTTGGCATGCCGTTGTAATTCTTTCGTGTAAGTCGGAGTCAGTTTGACTTTCAGTTACCTCATATAACATATGAGCTCGTCAACTTAAGGCATTGGCGATCTTGTTTTCTTTCCCCTTGATGTGTTTCAATTCAAAGTGATACTCACTAAGGAAGGCTAGCCACCTAGCCTGTCTAGCGTTCAGGTCTAGTTGGTCAAAAACGTATTTTAGACTCATGTTGTCAGTCTTTAGTAGAATTTTCTTACCCATGAGGTAATGTCTCCACATCTTTAGAGCATGGATAATGGCGGCCAATTTGAGGTCATGAGTAGGATAGTTTTTCTCATGTTCCTTTAACTTCCTTGACTCGTAGCAGATGGAAAAGTCATCCTGCATAAGGACTCCACCAAGTCCTTCCTTGCTTACATTGGTGCAAAATATGAAGTCCCCATTGGGGTTGGTAATTCGTAAAATTGGTGCACTAATCAGAAGTTGTTTTAACTTCTGAAAACTTTCCTTGCACTTGTCGATCCAGATGAACTTACTGGTTTTCTTCTGTAAGGTGGTCATGGGACAAGCGATCCGAGAGAAGTTCTTAATGAACTTCTGGTAATATCCAGCTAATCCTAGGAATGATCGTATGTCAAAAACACAAGTTGGTGTGGGCCATTCTTCGATAGCCTTGATCTTTTCGGGGTCAACTGCTATTCCCTTCTCAGAAATGATATGTCCTAAGTACTTTATCTGAGGTCTATAGAACTCACACTTGCTAAATTTTGCGTATAGCTGATGTTCTCGCAATATCCGTAGGACTATTTGGAGGTGTTCCTCATGTTCTTCTTCATTCTTGGAATAGATCAAGATATTGTCTATGAAGACTAGAACAAACTTGTCGAGGTACTTACTGAAAACGTTGTTCATCATGCACATGAAGTTGGCAGGTGCATTTGTCAGACCGAAAGGCATTACTACAAACTCGTAGTGGCCATATCGGGTGCGAAACGCGGTCTTACTGGTGTCCTCGTCATGGATTCTCACCTGGTGATATCCGGATCGCAGGTCAATCTTCGAGAAGATCTTTGCTCCTCCGACTTGGTCAAACAAGTCATTGATCCTAGGGAGTGGATAACGGTTCTTGATGGTTAACTTTTTGAGTTGGCTGTAATCGATGCACATACGCATCGTGTCGTCCTTCTTTTTAACAAAGAGAATTGGTGCTCCCTAGGGAGACACACTCGGTCGAATGTATCCCTTATCTATTAGTTCTTGTAACTGTATCTTGAGCTCTACCAGCTTTGGTGTACTCATACGGTATGGAGTCCTAGAGATGAGTACAGATCCGGGGGTTAGTTCTATGGAGAAGTCTATGTCCCATTTGGGTGGTAACCCTAGTATCTCCTCGGGAAATACGTCTCTGAATTCTACTAGTATCGGGACGTCCTCGATCTTTTGTTCTCTATCGGATTCTACTAATTGAAGGTGGATTGCAAATAGTTTACAACCCTTTCTTAAGCATTTCTTTGCTTGTAATGCAGATATCTATCATACTGATACTTCCTTCGGTATACCTTGGATGGTTCTTTGGTTCCATTGACTATCTGTGCATAGGATTGACTTATTCAAGCAATCCAACAAGGCATGATGTCCTTCCAACCAATCCATGCCTATTATTACGTCATAAGATCCTAGCGGTAGGATGTTCAAATCTATCCTAGTTGAAAAGCCATTCAAATCTATCTCACAACTCTTAACTAGTTTAGAAACCTTCCGTTTGGTACCAGTGGCTAGTTGTACCAGCCATGGTGCTTTGTGACTTTCTCGGTTTAATTTTCAAGACTCTACTATCCTAGGAGAGATGTAGCTTCGGCAAGCACTGGGGTTTATTAGAACTGAAATGACATTGTTAGACATCTTACCCTCAATTTCTACCATGGTGGCTTGATGATTTGCCTGCCGGCCATCCAGAGCAGCATAAATCCTAGGTGTCTTTGCCATGTCTCCCACGGTAGGCTCCGTTTGGATGTTGTGTAAAGTCCCATCTGTTTTGTTTGGGTAGTCTCTGTAGTAATGTGGTCCCTGGCATTTCCAACAAGAAACAGTTGGTGGGACTTCCTTTGCCACTTTGACGAAGGCTGGCCTGTTGGCTGGTGGTGGGGGTGCATTTGGTCGAGCTTGGGGTTGGCTGAAACCTCTGTTGGGTGGGAAACTTTTGTTATGTTTCTGAAAAGGTGGGGGTTTAAAATTCGGTCTGCGATTGTCTGAGAAGGTCCTGAATCTGTCCCTATTTCTGTTAATGTTGTTGTTCCTTGGCTGTCCGTGCTCATAGCACAACCTGGCTTTATGTAGGGTTATATCAAGGGTTTTGGGCATGCAAAATTCTATCTTCTCTCTGAAATTTGGTGGCAGCCCACCCAAAAACTACTGAATTTTAACCTTCTCGTCCTTAATATAAGCCACATAGTGCAGCAGTCTAAGAACTAGCTTATGAAAGCTTCCATAGTCAGGGAGCCCATTTTTAACTCATGGAATTCTTTTATCTTCTTGTCGAAGAATCTTTTAGACATATACTTGTCCTGAAATATTCTGCTGAAAGTGTCCTAGCTTATGTCTCGCAGTTCTTATCCCTTGGTTTGTTTTAAGTCCTGCCACCATCTGGCATATTTTCCATTTAGGTTGTATATGGCTAGTCGGGCTTGCATCTTGCTGGAATAATTATGAACTTTAAAGTATTTATTCATCCCTAACAACCATTCTTCAACCTTTTCTCCTGAGTTAACTTCCCTGTCATAAGTTGTGGCTCTTATCTTTCGGAACTCTCCTTTTAAGCTGTCATCAATCTTCCTCCTTCTCTTGCAAGGAGGTGGGGAGCCATTGTCATTGGAAGAGCTTTTACAGTCCTCTTCAATGGTTATGATTTATGTTCTTCTTGCTCTCCTATCCTGCAACTGGCTATTTTCCTTGTGTTAAGAGTGTTGACGAAAAGAGTAGGCTGTTGATGGGGTTTTGCCCCTGTTAGGTTTTGAAGTAGGGCTTCATTTATAGCCCTCTGTTCTCTTCTTTCTTGCATATTCTCATCCCTGAAACTCTAAAATTCTGCCTGTAGTTGATGCACGGATTTCTCTAAATCTGAGTTGAGATCCACCACAATTTCTTGCTCTTGTGGTAGGGAATTTAGGTTGGCTTGTATACTGCTGCCTTGTTCTGCATTCATTTTTTTGCTACTACCTGTACCTGAAATTTATATAAGTATATGCTAATGGAAAACAATGTGTTAGTTAATTATTTTCGTAAAAACATAATACAATATTTTAGACACTTTCCTGTATCTACAGCTGTGTTTGGTAGTGAGCCCAATAGGTCACTTAGTGTTTGTAACTCGCTCTGATACCACTTGTAATGTCCCAAAAATAACAAAAATTTAAAATTTTTCCTGCCTGCAATAGTCATTAGTTTATAATAGAAAAATGCATACATTAAATGTAATAATGTTAAAAAATGACCATACTTGTATGACACAATGTAAGCCTAAGCCTTTTTGTTTTACATGGTCTCTTCTATATGTAAGTTTAGAATTTGCGGAAGCGGTGTGGAAAATAAAATGAGATCATGTTCTCATTGCAATTGCAAATGCTGGTTCAAAGGTAGGATATAAAACTACTTACTGTTTCAAGAATCGTGTGATTTTAATTGTGAATGTCTAATGACACCTTCAGGTGATGAGCTCCTTTGATGACGGTATGTTTTTCACATGGGGATTCTATAATACTCCCAGATAGGTAATTACATACCTCGGTAGGGTTGCCGGAGGTATGGGCGATTGTAGTGGTTGCCGGACTTACTTAGCATAATGCTAATGCCATCTTGTACTCTTGTGTTTGCAGGTATATTCAATCTGCGAGTATTATCTCTAAATGGGTGGTTCCTATTTTACTATTGGTCCTATTTCACCGGGGCATGATGAGTCATTTAAAAAGTAGTTACCCCATTACCATGGGAGTCCTCAATTTGAATGTTTCCCAATGTGGGGTTTACAACTATTAGCCTCTTGTAATGCAAACAAATGTGGGTTGGTCATGACTTTACTATAGTCTTTTTATACGAATCGAGCCTTTTGTAATTTAACACAGGGGTGGTTGAATCCACAATTTCACTATAGGAATTGTGAATTATTGAACCTCCACTTAGAGAGAGGTTGGTGAAATATTTAATGCACTTTTAATGAATATGGAGAACAGCCTGGAAAGAGGGTTTGGATATCGATTTTGGGTTTTCTATTAGTAATCCCTGTATTCGACTTGTTCTTTGTTTTGGCTCTGCGCTTTTGTTGTTTGGTGATGGTGTGGTGTACAGACCCGAGCTCTGCTCGTGGTCAGCACACTTGGTGACAGTTGCTCTCGGTTATGGAGTAAGGCGGCCATGCTTCTTACAGGTGAGGAACAAATCTCTATCAGCAATTGACATTTCTATCTTCTTCGATTTGAAAACACATGTTTGAACTAATTGATATCGTATGTTGCTTATGATAGGTGATAAATGCTTTGGTATGGAAGCTGCGAAGATTTATGGTGTTGTAGGCGTGGCTAGGGTACTGGTAAGTTGGGCTTACCCACTCTTGCCCTATCTCCTGAATCTGTAAGCTGCGAAAATTTATGGTGTTGTATGTATACATTCGGCCTGGTTTTAGAATGAGACTCCCGTAAGATCTTGTCTTACAGATTCACTTTGGGAAGTCTAAAAGTAGCCTACTGGCTAGACTAGGTAGAATGAGTTTTTCAATGTAAAGTTAATAGTTGACTGGGACTGTGATGTAAAAGAATTAATGCAGTAGCTGGGTCTTACTGGTTACTCTGCTCTGCGAAATCTTGTAAACGTAAAATGCCATTTCGTTTGGGTATGACTCCGGGGTAGTTGTAATGATTCTAAATGGTACGATTCTATTTTTCTTGTGTGAATACCAGCATTTAGGATGTAACTTATGTGTTCTAATATTATGGGTTTCCTGGGTATTTTTGTAAGCTATTGTACAAAAATGGTCAACATGATAAAAGGCCTTTGGCGCCTTCAGCTTGGAAATGTAGCTGTGGTTCGTGTGTTGATTTCATTTGCACTTGCTAACTGTGTTGGATATTGCTATAGTGTTTATGTGTGAACAATGTATTGCCCGTGGTAAGATATAAGATATCAAATGAAGTTTTCTACGCCTCTGTTTCTGTAATGTGGTTAGATTTTACATAAGAAGATCTCGTTAGCTTACTAGTTGTGTGGATAGAATGGATACTTATGGGGAGAGGGTTTCAAGGATATACTCAGCGTTTTGTTTTATTTAGGGGTTTGTACCCTGTAGGAATAACTTATACAATTTGGCTATTTTGAAGGCCACGAGAATTGACCCTGGTCCTGAGCTTCGATAGGCATCTTTGTGGTTACCATACGAAATGCGTTTTGCCTCTATTTGTGATTGATCTCTGCGTTTGATGTTTTTATGAGACTTTGCCCTGGAAAAGAACTTCTTTCTGTGTTTTCTTGTTTATTTGAAATGAAGCTTGAATGTTTCTTGTAGCTGACTATTGTAGATTTGTATGTTGAAAAGAATGGAAAAATCTCAGGGTTGTCTATTTGATTAACATAGGGTTGTTGATAAAGTGGATATGGGAATGTAAATATTTTTGTCCTAGCTATTGACTCTGCTTTTGTAATAGCATATCAATGAAGAAGAAAAAGTCAATCTTATTTTTTGTAATAGGATATGTATATGTAATAGAAAAACTACTTAATTCAATGAAGTAGAAAAATATCACTCTCTATTTTTGTAATAGAATATAACCAGTTGACCGTAGCGGATGTTGGCTAAATTTGATGTATATTTGAATAGCTGGGTTTGCAAAAGTTTAGTCTAGCAATCAACGATCTTTGCTAAATGATTTCCGTAGTTATATAACTACGTTGCAATTTAAACAAGAATTTATGGATAGATAAGAGAGAAAATAAAAGATTAGACTTCGATGAAGTAAAACCACAATACGATTGGCTAGCAAAGGCTAGCTAGCTAGACCTTCTAGGCAATTCAATTGGATTTTGGGCAATTCTCGAATTTAAGCTAGTATAGAGAACCATACTATTTTAACATTCTATTTGTAAAAGAAAATAATTAAATGGGAAAGTCTCCTAGAAATTGTGTACCTACCGATTCCTGTAGCTTGCTCCTACTGATAATGCCCTACTGATTCCTGTAGCTTGCTGCTGTCGATAATGACGTGCACACTCAACCAACTAGTGAATGAAAACTATTGGACTCTTAGTTGACCTATTTAATTGATCTTGGACGGATGACTTTGGGACTACCACGTTCCTCCCAACCATGATTCTACAACCGTTCCTGGTTCAATTAGAATCCCCCCGAGCTGGTTCTGACATGCAAACTGAGAAGTAGAGGCCCTAGGTGTGTAGCTAGTTCAGATCTGAAAAATCTTCGATAATGACCTACACACTCAACCAACTAGTGAATGAAAACTACTGGACTCTTAGCTGACCTATTTAATTGATCTTGGATGGATGACTTTGGGACTACCACGTTCCTCCCAACCATGATTCTACAACCATTCCTGGTTCAATAAGAATCCCCCCGAGCTGGTTCTGACATGCAAACTGAGAAGTAGAGGCCCTAGGTGTGTAGCTAGTTCATATCTGAAAAATCTATAGGAAGAGTTCACTTCCTAGAGCAGAAATTTCTTCTTGGCATAATAATAATACCAAAAGAAAAAGATCCCCCAATATTTGTAGTCTGTCCTCCTTAAGTAGGACAAATCTTGAATTAGGACTGTTGGAATTTTATTGGTTTCTTTAAAATAATTTAATTTATAAAATAGTATTTGTTTTACTCAACTGCTAGTTATTTTGGAACTAAGACTTCTCACTTTTGTTTGATTAAAGTGTTTTTAATCTTTAAATCTTTTCATAATAATAATAATATAATAATTACAATACCATCTAAATATTAATAAATAATATTTAGTAAGTGGTAGCCCACTTATGCATAAATATATATCTATAAAAATGTAAACATTTATAAAAGAATATATAATAAATAACAATATTTATTATTGAAAGCTCCTAATAATAATACTTAGCTTTGGGATCCTTAAGCATTTTGTTTTACATGATGCTTCTTTTAATTCTTTTTAATGAAAGAGGGTCCACTTCTATGGATGGTTTCGGTAACTGGTAGGGCACCTTTAGTCTCTCCTTTTTTTGCATGTCAGATTCCCTCGTTTTAACATGGTAGTTCCCACAGTAGATGATGATAATAAGATTTATTTAATCAAGTCAAAATAGTTGTGATAAGACACATAAGTGCTATTCAGAGTCCTCTTGACTCAACACTTTGAGATTTAGTAACCCCAAGAGCTCTTCAGAGCCTTTTAACTCAACACTCTCAGATAGGCATTACGCTAGTGCAATTTCATAGCCTCTACTCAACACTAGAGCTAGAATGTGGTTATGAGGCACATATAGGATATTAAGTGGCCTCGGATTTGGTAATCATTTATTTCAAGCTTAAAGTGCTCCAGGGCTTATTCCCAACACTCAACGTACCTCGGGGCTTAAGCCCAGTACGTAATAAGATTCCTCTAGATACCTTGGGGCTTAGTCCCAGTATATAGGTCATTCGTGTGTTTCTGAGTCCACGCTCAACACACTACAAAATCAGCTATATGAATCATGCTCTGCACAGTATAATGTAACAAAAAAGGAAAACTCAGTATATCATAATTTGTAACAAATTCTCATAATACAACATAGTTTATTCGTTCGGGCTTTCCTGCCCAGTATATATATCCAACAATGAAACAATCAGGGTCCATGCCCAATATATCAACTCATGAAAGCATAAATCAAAACATACTAATGTTATGCTAAAATAATAAATCACATATGCTAGGGCCGTGGCCCGATATAACCTCATAACATAGTTTGTCAAAAAGTTGGGATATTACAGTATATGATAATCGTTTTTGTGACTAAACTTATGGTATTGAAAGCATCACTTGTTGTTCATGTTTGTCAATATTAAGTGTTGGCCGAGAGCCGAGAGTCAATGTTTATATTACGTTTATCCTTACATCTATTTAAGATGTAATTATTAACAAAAGAAGATAAAAAAATGAAATGTAATATTATACTGTTTTTGAGAGAGAAAATAATCTAAGAATACCTATCATATGTATCTTGTAACAGAACTAATACAATGACTACTTATGAATGCTATTTCTAACACCTGAGTTTAATCATATAAATTGTATTACAAAAGTACATTAAAATAAATATTATTAACATACAATAGTGTTAAAATATTCATTCATTGGAAATCTGCCAATCATTCATTTATCTATTTAATCTCCCTTCTCTGTACTATAGTATGATGTAGAAACATTGGCATGGGGAAAAATGCAAAGAAGTATTTTTATTCAATTCATCTTACATAATCATTACTATATAGAATCCTAATTAGGTCAGATACAAAAATAAATGCATTTGTATAATAATATCCTTTAAACAGTAAATCAATAATTGCAGATAGAAATTTTAACTACTTAGAATTAGAAAAGACAAGTAGAACCTGTAAATGAAGATAGGGACGACAGACACCCAAGGAGGCATGTTCCTACCAACCTTTTCCAGAAGAAGCAGCCAAACTACTTGCTTCGTTTGGACCCCCGAGCTTGCTTACTGAACCACTAAGTAGATGGACTCTATGTAGAAGCAAGGCACTCAGTAATATAACTTCTGCACTCAGTAGTACAACTTCTGCACTCAAAATATGCCTTCTACACTCAGTAGTATAATAGGCAGAATTACACCATGATCATAAACTCAGCATATCCCCTCATTGAATCTCTTGGGTGCAAGCACAGCAAAACCCCAAGGTAAATTTCCTCGTCAGGAAAATTGATGAACCTCGGTTCATAATTCGATGGCTCTTATATAGACTGCCTAGGTCTTTAGTGGTCAGTTTTCAATAAATGAGCCTCAAGCTCTAGTCCCACCTTCCAGGGCACTATGACCACATTTCAAGGGAGTTGTCCCATACCAACAACTAGTTAGTTGCATCATGATGCTGCCACTTGTCCATTGCCTTCTACCCAGATTCCATTCCACCTAGTGGGTCAATAAGCACTCTTTCATCAGTCTCCTTAGGTGGTTGTCTCCTATTTAATTTATTTAATAATAAAATATTGTTTAAATTACAGTCATCCTTGGACACTTGTCCAATATTAAACTTTACAATAAAAGTTAACATAATGTTTCCAACATAAAATGTTTTTTCAACAAAAAGGGTATGTTATAGTACAGTACCATAGTCCACTTACCCATTACTTGCATATTAGTAGTATCTTGTTCATTAATGCAAATTTTCTAATATGCATAATATACATCCTAAATCTAGGAACATAAGCATGTACATGACTCGACAACATCATTTAAGTAATCAAATATATAACAAATGACAATTCAAATACTTATCTTTATTTGGTTGTTGGATGGACTCCCTCTCAATCTTTGCTTCCTTGCAGGAACAACTGGAGTGTGCTCCCTCTTGATCTTTGCTTCCTTTATGATTATATGTCTTTGAACTTCTATCCATCCTGGACCACTATGCATGCTTAAGTGTGCACTAGTGTCATCATTGTGTCATCCTCAATATCTCATACATAATCATACATGCATTAGTATAATCTCAATACTTATCAAAATACTATGATTCTAAATAATCTTAATCATGTAAGGTCAAGATTATTTCATATATAGGTAATTTATCACAAGCATTAGTATTCAAGGTTTTAGGGAGTACTTCTTTTACTCATGCTTATTCTTATTTGACCATAGGACTCTTCTAGTTTGTCATATCATTAATCAAACTAAGAAGCATAATATGCATAAACCCATGATTACTCAAACTTATAACTTCATGAATAATCATTATCAATCATAAAAAAGTATACTTATCTAAGATCCTAACACAAAGTAGGATTCTAACTCGATATAGGAAAACATACCTGGATTATCATGCTTGTCTAACATACCCAAACAATGTCTCATTGTTCTCTTCAATCTTGTGCTAGTAACTTGTATATCTCATAAGTTAAGCATTGTAGAACCAAATTATACATACCTCGTAGGTAGAGCTTTTGTGTGATCAATGGCTATGGATGAGTCTTTGTGTTCATGTCACCATGGTCATATGTTCTTGATCTAGAACTTTATTTGTCTTTCTTGATGTAGCTGTCATGCTAGTGGACAACATCATCCTCATACAACACCACAGTGCATTAGTACAATCATAAGTGTCATAACCTTAATCAATGAATGTCTTCTATCATTCACATGCATTCATACTTTTACTAAGGTGATAAGACAAGTCTAAAATTAATCAAGATTATATTAACCTCAATAATATGAAGACAAACATATCATAAAATTAATCATGAACGGATTTCAAAACATACCTGAATCTCCTTAAGTCATACCTGTCAGGATTGCTTGTAGTCTTCTTATGTAAAACCTTAGCCTCATCTCCCTCCGAAACTAGAATCGCTTCACTTATGTAGGTGTCCAAATCATTCTCTTCTAGGATTAACCCAATCCACTTTGATTTGTTGAAGCTTGATCTAGAGTTGGCTAGGGTTTGACAGAGAAACCCTAAAAATCAAAACTTTGAATTTCAAACTTCTGATTGGATGAAAAGATGCAACTTGTTGAGCTGATCAAGCTGGCATACTTCAATTTTGAAATCTCCAAAATTTGACCCCCAAAATTGACTTTGAAAGTTTTGGATCTACAGCTTCTGTCAAATTCTGGTTTTCTGGTCAAAATCCTGAACTAGGGTTTGATAGAGCCCAGGGTTCTACCTAACCCAAAACTTCGATCTTGGTCTCTAAATTTTGATTTTTCTAAGGAGAATTTATTTGTGGTCTCAGATTCAAGAAATTCCAACTTTCTTTGAAGCCCTAATTTCCCGCAGTAGTGACAAACCAAAAATGAAAGTGCCGAGAATCCAATTCTGTTTGGACGCAAATATATGCCATATTGTTTCTGATGTATCTCTGAAATTTAGGATCCTAAGGCTTTGAAACTTCAACCTGTGGTAGACTAACCTGTCAGATTTTCAACCCCACAGATATGAGCTCAAATGGATTCTCTAAGAGAGAGATATGCCAAGTGTCACAATGTGACCTGTTTATAGGATGAAACAATATAGCGAACTTGTACGGTGTGCCATGTGTCACTATTTCAAATTCGGCCTCTAAAACCTAGACCTGTGAAATTAAAGTCCACTCCCTAACTGTCACTTTTTATGGAATTCCATTTGGAGCTTCCTAGCCCGAGATATGACCTTTTTTCCTAGGTCACCTGTTTAGGACTGCATTCTGGAAGAGGCAAAAACCCTAACTTGTACGGATCATATCTCACAAAATACAATGAATCTAAGGATGTCCTTTGGACAAAAGGTACATGGCCTTTTCATATTCGACTTGTAAACGTTTCAGATCCTGATCCTTCTCCAAAATGGATTTATAGCGAAAGTTCCATGATGACTAGTTTTTACTATACCAAGCCCTAGCTTCCGATTTGTCCCAAGTGTCATAAATGCCATACCATGCCTTCCTTCAGGCTAGCTCTAATACCATGTTAGTTTTTGTAACATGTAATTCAATCTGATATAGGATCTTAACTGAGAGAACAACATGTACAACATATCAAACACAAGAGACAAGAGACACAAAATATTTCACCGGGGAAAACCAAGAAGGTGAAAAACTCCGCAACTTCCTCAGAGATAGAATGAGCATCAATACAAAGATCACAAAGATCAAACCCCACAACAAGAGATATTCTCCTAGTAGCTGATCCTCCTCCACTTGTGCGCATTCCTCCTCTCTCTCACTAATGTGAAGTGAGTGAGTGTGTGAATGAACAAATGAGAGAGTCACACTCTCTATTTATACTTTACTTTGACTTGCCTTTTACTCTAACTGGGCCGACCTCCCTTAGGAGAGTCTAATTACCCATTACCACTTTTCACTGGGCCGACCCCACTAGGGTGGTCTAATAACCCTTTGACCCACACAACTCATACAGGGCTGACCCCACCAAGGTGGTCTAATAACCCATCAAATATAAGTTGTGACACTTACAATAATACTTGCGACACTTGCAAATACAAATGATGACACTTCCAATCGGAGGAATAATACATTTCCGTCGGGGATACAATAAAGTAAAAATGTAATACATACAATATACAAGTGAATATCTTCCAAAGTTACAAATACATCAATAGTTTGGAGTACAAAAAATTAGGGATCCCATTTCAAGCCTTAAATTGTCATTTTTGGAGTCAAAATTTAGTGGGTTTAACTACTAGCCTCTCTAGGTTATTCTCCACATCTAGATTTTTCTAGTGGTGCAAAAAACATCTTATTTAGAGTTTGTATGGAAAAATTATGTCTCGTGCAATTTGAGTTATCATATTGACCAACATGGTAATGAGTGGATGCCACATTAACTCCCATTACTCACACATGTTAAGCTAGTCATATGTGGATATTAAAAAAGATTCTAGAGGATCCAAAACCCTAACATTAATTGGGGGTTGAGGCATCAAAAAATCCTAACACTAACCATAAACAACTATCAAGTTATGTTAAATATTGGGCCACTAGGAAAAGAGAGGGTTAAGTCTTATTGCTTTGTATATTGTTCCATACTTGAGTAGAGCATAGGAAAAACATATTAAACTTAGAAGATAATGTAGCAACGATACATGGCACACTCATTTGTAGGGAAAATTTTCGGGGAAAAATTTAGCCCACTGAATAATTTTCTATTTTTTTCCAAAAAAATATTCACCAAATTCCATTTTTTTCTCAATTTATTCACCTAAATTACATATATAAAATCCTTAGAAATTTTAATAATTTTACCAAAATATCACCAAACATTTTATGGTTGGGAATTTAAAAATTAGTAAGATTTGCCAAGGTTTTTGCATGAAAATAGTACCTCTAACTAAATGTATTACATTTTATAGCTAAGAAGAAAAGAGCATAACATAGACTTCACATTGAGTGTGAATTTTTTCCCTATATTAGGTTTTCAAAAGTTATATCTTGTGTTTAACATTAGGGTGCTTCTTTATGTGCTTTCTTCTTTCATTTCAATTTTAATTCCTTTCAATTTATTTTACCATAAAACTAGTATCATTAAATATGCATTTTAAAGTAAAAGAGGATATAAGAAATAATTTTCTATTTTTTTCCAAAAAAATATTCACCAATATTCATTTTTTCTCTAAATATCCCCAAAATTGTCTATAAACTATACAAAATCCTTAGAAATTTTCATAATTTTACAAAAATATCACGAAACATTTTATGGTTGGGAATTTAAGAATTAGTAAGATTTGACAAGGTTTCTACATGAAAATAGTACCTCTAACTAAATGTATTTCATTTTATAGCTAAGAAGAAAAGAGTATAACATAGACCTCACATTCATTGTGAGTTTTTGCCCATATCTTGTTTAATAGGAGGGTGCATATTTATTTGCTTTCTTCTTTCATTTAAATTTTAATGCATTTTAAAGTAAAAAACGATATAATAAATAATTTTCTATTTTTTCAAAAACAATATTTGCCAATTTACATTTTTTTTCTCAAATTTATTCACCTAAATTGCATAAGAATTTTTATTGTTTTACTCTAAATATCGCCAAAATTGTCTATAAACTATATAAAATCCTTAGAAATTTTAATAATTTAAAAAATATCACCAAACATTTTATGGTTGGGAATTTAAGAATTAGTAAGATTTGCAAAGATTTCTACATGAAAATAGTGCCTCTAACTAAATGTATTTCATTTTATAACTAAGAAGAAAAGAGTATAACATAGACCTCACATTCATAAGTTATATCTTGTGTTTATTATGAGGGTGCTTCTTTATGTGCTTTCTTCCTTCATTTCAATTTTAATTCCTTTCAATTTATTTTAGCATAGAATGATTATCATTAAATCTGCATTTTAAAATAAAAGAGGATAAAATAAATAATTTTCTATTTTTTTCCAAAAAATATTAGCCAATTTCCATTTTTTTCTCAATTGATTCACCTAAATTGCATAAGAATTTTTTTTTACTCTAAATATGGCCAAAATTGTCTATAAACTATATAAAATCCTTAGAAATTTCAATAATTTTACAAAAATATCACTAAATATTTTATGGTTGGGAATTTAAGAATTAGTAATATTTGCCAACGTTTCTACATGAAAATTGTACCTCTAACTAATTGTATTTCATTTTATAGCTAAAAAGAAAAAAGTATAACATAGACCTCACATTCATAAGTTATATCTTGTGTTTAATATGAGGTTGCTTCTTTATGTGCTTTCTTCTTTCATTTCAATTTTAATTTCTTTCAATTTATTTTAGTATAAAACCAGTATCATTAAATCTGCATTTTAAAGTAAAACACTTAAATCTGCATTTTACCCAATGATGATGGCTTTTACATCTACATATATACATGCAATTTTACTAACTTGACTTTTGCATCTACATATACATGCAATTAGACTCTATATATAGATACATGCAATTAGATTTAGTGGGATCCTACTAATAAGTGGGGTGGCAATTAGATTTAGTGGGGTCCTACTAATAAGTGGGGTGGCTGGGGCGGTAGGTTGTGGTAGTCTCCACCCCAGATGGAACTGTAGACCATCATCCAACAGAGCCTCCAGATTCAGTAGCTATTCTACCACTGTGAAAAAAATATTTAGCCAGCTATTCTAACACTGAAAAAAAGATTCAGTGACTTAGCCTAACATGAGCCCGCTATTCTACCACCGTGAAAAAAAATTCAGTGACTTCGCCCAACATGAGTCCGCTATTCTACCACCGTGAAATGACTTCACGCCAGCTATTCTACCACTGTGAAAAAAAGATTCAGTGTCTTTCACTCTGACTACCCAAGGAACAACGCAAATACAGGGTTAGAAATGTTCTCGTGGCTCATACATCATCAAAGTTTGGGCGTCTTGAGACATTTCTTGGTCGAGGAGGGTCGTGTTGGTGTACGGCACAAAGGGAGGTCGCGAAACAAATTGTAGGGCCTCCCATGTCAATCCGTGGAAGAAAACATGGTTCTTCACATCGGTGGCTCCCATGGAGGATCCCAGTCTCTTAGACGGTTCCTTCACCAATAGTTTCTTAATGAGGTCTTTGAGTGGAGACCACGATCCTGTTATGTGGGGATCTTTGCTCATAATATTGAAGAATGTCTCTTTTCTGCTGCTGCCACTGAATGGAGTCTTCCCATATACCACCTCATATACAAATATTCCCAACGACCACCAGTCCACTGGAAAAGCATGACCCGTGCACCACAGAACTTTGGGTGCAATGTACTCTACAGTGCCTACGAACGAATGGGACTTTAGGGTTCCTTCAGCTCCTCCATCAATACTACTGGATCTGGAGGACCTCTCCTCATCTGAACTGAAATTGTAACTATCAGACTCATGTTCTGATCCTGTTTGATTACCATACGAGGATAGGCGTAGGGAGAGATCGAAATCAGTAAGCATAATGTGACCGTTGTCCTGGACCAATATGTTCTCTGGCTTCAAATCTCTATGCACTAACCCTTGCTCATGCAAATATTCCAGCGCCAGTACCACTTCGGCCGCATAAAACCTGAGGCATACCACATATATTTGAGACCGTAAGCTATGAATACAATAACCAATAACTAGTCTAAGACAGGAATTGTATATAGTCATATCCTATATCTGAATGTCTATTGAAAATATTATCGAAATACTAACAAACATATGTTGTTTCATGCATGCCATTTCTTGTACTTGTCTTTCTACACAATACTCCATTCATAGAAGTATCTATCCCAGGCAAAGAAATTTCTGCACGTAAAGCTTAGTGAGAAGGGAGCATTGTTTAGAATGTATTCTGTTTATGGACCAAAATCTAGAACAGTAAACAGCACCGATTGTTTTCACTTATCTGGCACCCAGAGGCACAAGATGAATCCAGCTTATTGTAATGAATTCTTTGAAGATGTAGCATACAATCTTCATTTTCAGTCATATGTAGATTGCTTTTCTCTCATTTCTTGCAAGGCAGTAACAACCTTCTATGCCTTGCCGCAACGTCGACATAAGTGAAGCTGTCGTGTTGACAATGGCAGTGATCGATGTTCATCAAGGTGTTGGGTACTTTCAAGAAAACAGATAACTTTTTTAGCTTCATAAAATTGTTAGATGCAGAGATAAAATTGCATATATTGGCGTTTTTATCATTTGGGTGCACCTTACAACAAACAATAACATTTCAACTTACTTTTGGATTGGCCGCTATACTAGTTTTAAAATCTTTTAGAAGTATTAACGTATGTGTTTCGCATTTGTGATCATTTTAGTAAAGTTATTCAGTGCACTGCACTTCATCAAGTATTTGTTGAAACATGTTAAAACTAATCATTAGCAACAGAAATTACACAAATCAATCTAACCATTTAACCTTATTAACATAATAATTTCCCCGACTGGGAGAAGCGTGTGCTTGAATTGCAATTAGTTTTCAAATTATAAATGTAATAATCTTCAATCTTTCTTTCTACTAATAAAGAATGATCAATTCTGTCTGTTCGTCAATAAAAACATATATTGACTAAAATATTTTATGTCGTACCAACTTATAGGTTACTGTAGCACAATATTTTTATAGAAAAGTATTGATCTTCTTCTGAAATTTTTATTTACAGAGTAAGAGTTGGCTGTTGATGTTATGTTATATTTTCACATGTTACCAATTGCTATGTTATATTTTTACATGTCACCACCCACTGTTTTACATCTTAAGGATTAATTATTATTTTTGTAATAATTAAAATATGGAGTTCAAAATAATAACAACTGCGCAAAAAAAATTTAAGATTGGATTTCAAAATTAACTGAAAAATTTGCATTTTTTTTCAAGGCTATTCAATGTTGAAGATTTAATAGATCTATGCTGAGAAAACCAAACCAGTGGTGTTACCTTAGGTCAGATTAGGAGAGAATTTTGTTGGTGTGCGTACCTTAAAAGGTTCATATCTCCTCGTGAGCAATATTACATTCCAAGAAACATATAGTTATCGGACTCAAAGTGCTGAATTATTGAATGGTATTCTGATCTAGACAAATTAGTTTTCTACAGTTTTATTTAATGAATGAGATAATGTAAGTGATTGAACAAAATATCTTCTTATATTTTTCCTAGTACAAGAAGAGTATAATTAACCTTGAAGATGAGTTTGATTAGTAATATTTACTATTCTTTCTATATAAGACAAAAATAATATTTAAAATAACATAGACTATATGCTTTACATCATCTACATTCGGAATGCTAAAGCACTAAGTATTTATCCTAAATACTTTAATGTATATTAAATAGCTCATCAAAACACACCATAGATTTATCAATACAAACCCTAAGCTATAAAACTCATCATGTAATATATTTCCATCAAATTATTATAGTATTTTGTACATAGATATTACCAATTATAAGCACTTCCCATAACCATAAAGTATGATATGTATGAACATGGATACAATAAGCATTGATCTATCCACATATATACCAATATTATAGCAGTACAAAACATTATTATATAAACACATAGAAGTTTATCCATGTAACCTTCAAACAGGATGAACTTATAATAACAACATACTGAGCGAACAAGGGTTTAACCCTACTCTCGAAGACACTTAAACAAAATTTTAAAACATACTTCCAACTAAGAGTCAAAGGCCGAGCCTCTGGTTGGAGGAGCTAACCCTACGACGAAGCATAAGGCTTTTCTTTTACAAACAGGAAACGTATATAATGACAAACCCAAAAACCTAGGTCCTATAGAGTAACCAAGATACCTTTCTTTTTGAGAACTGAAAACCAAATACATTTACCAAATAAGTCGACGAAACATAGCTGTACGCCCATATCAACTAGCATGAGAAGAAGTTAAGGGTTCGAGACTCATTACGAGCTCACCCATGCTGTAAATCCTTACGGCTAACATTTCAAACATTTAATTGCAAAAACCTTTAACACAACATTATCATTTATAACTGGTTTCGCAAAGACCCAAAACAACATTTTACAGGTCACGGGCTCGAGTCTCGGCTCGCCCAGTTACCATTGTTTTAAATACAAACGACAGTCAAATATTTAAACACACAAGGGATCAAATCCCGTAAGATCAACATGCATTTCTTAAAATATAATTAGGGTTTATCCCTTCATCTATGAAATTAAAACATCAACAACATTTATACACCGAGACTGTATTTCCTTTTCAAAACGCAAACATTGTATTTATATAATGTAAAGTTTACATCGCAGTCTAACTGCCGAAAGGATAGACAAATATCCTATACAGACCTTCCTACCAATACTACAGGTGGGAAAACAACTCGGGTCCTTCACTTAGTAAAACAATGTTTTCATAAACGAAAACCTAAAAACCATTCGACCAGTGGAGCTGCACTGACGAAGGGAAACCAAAACAGATCACCATGTTGACAGAGGAACCAAGTCTATCCGAGGCTTACCGGTGAGGTCACACCCTTGCAAGTTGTCCCTTCATTGCTTACAAACCTCACCGCAATTAGTAACAATATAACCCTATCACGAAAGTAAGAACCAGGTTAGAAATGAAACGAGAAAGCTCAACATTTTTAATTGAAAGTTAAGGGTTTAAAGATTGAAAATACAACTTACCAGCAATTAGTCTCAGAGCCGAGGAAGGAACCGAAAGGTGAAAACCCTGTACACGTCGCAGTAACCATAACTCACCATGATCCTTCACTCTCCAACTGCTAACTAATGTAACGAGTGGAGCATTGATCTACCAATAGCCATGGCGACCGAGAAGGGCTAGTCACCTCCTCCATAACGCAACACAACACAAAACCAAAGAGAAAAACCCCCAACAAACTCATAGTAGGGTTTTGATAATACCAAAGCACATTTACGACTATCACATGGCCTCATTAATTATGATAGCTAACCCCAACATTGGTATATGAGAGAACCTTTTCGACATAGTTCAAAACATGGTTATCCATCCACATTTTAATATAGCGCCTATGGAAAACATATGACCCATTTCTCTATAGTTTATCCATGGCATATTTTTAATATAGCTCCGGAGGCAGAAACAAAACCCACTAATACATAGTTTAAGCCATGATATTTTGAATTACCCCAAGTCACCTTTGCATTAGACTTTAAGGTGATAACCTTTAGTTAGGAGCATATCTCTTGACTTTGCCAAGGTGGTAGACTCTCAACTAGGGAGAGTTCCTTTTAAACTAGGTCTTTGTTGAATCACTTGGGTCGCCTCGGACCTAATGCATTTTCCTTTTAATTTCACATGCCATTTATCAAACTTAGGACGAATTTGTAACTTGGCATTTAACTTATCTAGTCACTACTTTAAATAAAGTTAGGGCTGCGACCAAAACATAAATGTACAACCTATAACCTGGACAGTTTGATAAAACAATGATTTAGCTTAAATCTAGGTAAGCCATCGAATCATTACTCATAATCCAACTGCCAACAAGGGGTATGTTTTACATAACAACTTACCATTACGTAAATAATATCATAAATATCAACTAACAGACTTTAATACAGTGTACAATCAAATAGTATTATGAACGCAGCTACATATAGAACTATAACATATTTATCACGCACCATATCAAAGAATATTAATGTCATAAGTTATAGTTAGAATATCACAATACTAAGTACCATCCGGTATAGGATGCGTAGATCGACAATCGACGACACTAATTAATAGATGTAATAATTACAGTTGTTATAGAAGTGACGGATTCATTTTAATTGTCGATAAGACAATTAAAAATCCTTAAAGATAAATACCTGTCGTAATTAAATTATTATCAAGTCATTTATTATTAGTCATTTATTACTTCCGTACAACATTTATTGCTAACTTTAATGTCTAGATTTTTTTTTAAATTTACGAATTTTTGGGATGTTACAATTGTATCCTCGACAGGAGAGAAATTTTACTTATGAATCGCACCATTGGATAGGTAAAAGTGAAATGGAAGCACCTTAGTCCAGATGAAGCAACTTGGGAATTGGAGAGTCATATGCGGGAAACATATCCAATTTTATTCCACGAAGACTCAGATGATACTTAAAACATCGAGGACGATGTTGAACTTAAGAGGGGGTGTTTGTAACCTACCTAGAACTAAAAAACATTTTATGTTGTGGAAAAACATTACTTTAAAAATTATTGTAAAGTTTTATGTTATTGACCAAGGATGGTCAAGGATGACTATAATTGAGTATTTTTATTATTTAATAATTAAAATAGGAGACACCTATCCAAAGAAGACTGTTGAAGAGTGTTCACTAACTGACTAGGAGGAATGAACTGGTGTAGAAAGCAATTGACAAGTGGCAACATCTGCACTCACTTACTAGCTATTGCAGGAGGCAACTTCCCTAAAAATGTGGTCATCTTCCCCAAGGAAGGTGGAACTGAGCAGGTGGCTCATTAAATGTTAAACTGACCCAAAGACCTAAGAAATCTTTATATCCATCGAATGAGCAGGAGGCTCACTAGTTTTACCTTATGGATTGTTGGAAACTGGAAAGTTGAGCACATAAGAGGATTCAATGAGGGGGAAGCTATAATGAGTTGCTACTTTAAGGACTGTAAGTTTTATTTTGCTGAGTTAAAGAGAGCGTTTTATATGCAAGTCTTCATGATTGTTGAGATGCAAAGAGACTAGTACATGCTTCTACACAGTGTCTTCGTCCTTGTGGTTCAGTGAATAGGCTCAGGGGTCCTGAAGCAAGTAATCTTGGCTGCTTCTAGGAGATGGTTGGGAGGAACGGTCTTCTTTGGGTGTTTTTCCACCTCAACAGTTTAATAGGTTCTTCAATGTTTTAACTTATTAATTCTAGATTTTCTCTCCATATTTCTGAAGATTTAGGTTATGTCGGATATTATTTCAAATGTATTTATGGTTGTTGCTGGAATATTAATCCTCTAGGATATCAGGTTTTTAATGCTTCGTAGATGGTTAATCAACTGTTAAAATCATTAGAATATTGAACTGATAATTTTATTTTGTACAAATGACTGAATGTTTAGACTTGAAAGATAGAAGATTGAAATATAAATCATCTCTGTATTTTTCCTGTCACCAAAGTGATGTACTCTAGTACAGAGAAGTTTGTTTAGATAGATAGATTAGAAATGATCCCAATTTTGCAAGCATAATGCTTAAATAATAGTATACAATCTTATACTTAGAACTGTAGTTCTGTTTCATGTACAGTAAGAAAATATCATTATATGATTCAGTAATATAGAAGTCGAATGGCTCAACTAGTATATAATTTGTATGATTCTTACATAATAGTACTGCAAACATATATATAATATATATTATTATTATTAACACTTTAGGCAGGAAAACTTTAGAGTATAAATATAAGTAAACTTATCAACACCAGAACTCAAACACTACTTTATAAGTAACTCTGTAAATCATAAATAAACGAGTATTTATATTTAAACCTTTTAACCTAGATAGTTGCATTACAACATTTAGCTTTTTTCAAAATTAATAATCAGAAAACAAGACAATTTAAATATCATCGAGAAGTCTTGACAAGGGTTTTAAATTCTTCATTTAAAAATGAACACAGTAGAATTTCACCCTCAGATAACCATATCAAATCCCATAACTATTTTAGTAAACAAACTCTTAGCATAAATGTCCAATATTTTAATTTAAGCTTACAAGTCCTAGTACGGGCTATGTCCATATTCTACCAAGATATCTTCTACACACAGAACCTATATATATTCAAATTTACAATCGGGCTTGCCCAGTTTAAGATAAAAACATTACTTTGAAAACACACAATTCCTGTAAGTAATATGAGGATTAAAACTACCATTTACAAAGTGATAAGAACCCTAGAAATAACACTGAGCTAGTTGACAGTGGTTTCCATTCAATCCTTTAAATTGCAGAAGATGAATAACCAAAAATAGGGTATAGTTAGAAATCGTTAAACATTTTACAATAAAACCATCTCAATACAGAGTCTTCATCATCATCAACATTCAAGTATAAACCCTCTATCCTTATAGTAGAACGTAAGTATAAATCCTCTCGAAGGAATCGATTCAAGGTTGAATCCCTTAGTTATCAAAATAATAATAGATCAGATGTATTAAACAAAGGAGCACAAATAGTGCCTAGGTTTCAGCTATATAAAATAAATCTACATTATTATTCACAATAGACCCTTTATTGGAAAAAAGGATTTCATTATTCAAAATAGAAATTTAAAGGTTCTAAAACTACAAACACAGTTATAAAACCCTTATAAAAGTTGGAAGTTACATGTGGTATCAATTAGATTTTGTAACCATACTCATATCCATATTTAGGGCAGTTGCCCATTCCTTTTAAAAGAAAAACAAATCAAAACTCTAAAATAAACATAATAACACGCATAGACATTAGTTCCAACTACACAATATCTAGATGGAAGTAAAATCTTGTTGAGAAACCTTTTTTATATATTCAAGCCAAAATCGTTATAATATAGTAGTTTTGTTCAAGGTTTCTAGACTAGAGATCAAACTCTAAAAAAATACAACCAACACTAAAAGTAATAATATTATAACATTGTGGGGCCAACTCTTCACAGTTCTTGCTCGACAACACTTAAACCAGAACCATGTAAACTCATACAACGACGCTCATGGTGGTTCCAGGTAGGCCAGGGCTTACCGAGACCGCTTAAACCCTGGAGCTTTCCATCTCCTTGTCGCTAAAGCTTTTAAACTCAACCAAGAACTCTATGGTAGCACCAACACCCTTGAAGTTTACACAGAACACAAAACGCATTAAGCATTGTTATAGATTTGAAATGTAAATCGAAATGCATATTAGTAACAGTAACGATTCTTACCTCAAATATGTTTACACTACCATAGAGCCTCCCTCCATCATTCACGTTTCCAAAATACCATCTTTGCGTACAGTTGCTCTCATACATGTGAGAGCTAAGAGCTCGGCCCTCTCCAAAAACATAAATGAATAAAGAACCTTCAACTTGGTCGAGCAATAGAACGAGTTAGGGTTTAGTCACATCATGGATCCCAAACCCCCAAATCAATTCACGTGGCCTCTTAGTTGACATCCAGTTGTCTCCCACTTGAATTCAAATCATAAACCCTCAGCTCTATAGTTTTCCTTATCCATTTTTTAACTTTGATTTGATATTCTTCGAAATAATAGCATTCACGCTCTTAACCTATAGTTTATTCATGCCTTAGAACATTGGATCAACACCTTGTGTGCCCACATGCTAGTATAACCTCTTCCTATAGTAGGAAGTTATGAAATAACGTGGAGTTTTACACTAATCATGCTATCTTTTAGCTTAACAAGTATTTAAGCTTCAAACCAAATCTAGTTAGGGTAACTTGAAAACCCTAGTAAAATATTTAATCCACACCCTTTTGCAAATAGGATCCTTACGTGGAAAACAAGAACAAGATTTTACAACATGCATTAGCTTGCGAAAGCTAAGTAAGCCCAAGACCTCTCTGAAAGAACACCTTTCATCAAAAAGAACATTTTAAGCTTAACGACAATAATAACGACAAGAGATAAACAATGTCTTTAAAACACATAATGTTATTATCCAACAAATTGAATGTCGACGTAAATACAGAAAGATATTAACTGTCACTTAATCCACGATAAAAGAAAGTAAGAAATCATTTACGACAAATTAAATATCGACGACGATACAAGTGATCAATGAATTCACTCAATACAATAAGGAGATCCATAGTCATATTCAATGCTTTAAGAACATACTAACTAAATGTCGATTTTGTAAATATACAAATAGAGTCATTGAATACAAGATACATTTATGCAGTTAGCAAGACAAGAAGTATTCCTTAAGTGTAATTCTAGATATTTTGGACAGTTATACTATCTATAATTTCTCTTAAATTTTTATGGATTTTTGGAGTCGTTACATCAACTTCTAACTATTGCATCATTACATCATAATTATATCATAGAATAAAAAATGGGGTGTTACATTCTAAGTAAATCCAAATGGTACTCTAGGGAGAAATTAGAGGGGAAATGTGCTCAACTAATCCATAAAATCGTTTGGGACCAAAACCCTCCCTAAATAGGGAGGTATGATCCAATATGGACCATTATATTCTTTTTCAAATATTTGTCACTTTTTAGGTGGAAAATATGGATGATTTGCTTGGAGGGTCAATTTTATGGGTAGCCCCCATTTGTGTAGTTTGGAGCACAAAAATTAGGGATCCCATTTCAAGCCTTAAATTGTCATTTTTGGAGTCAAGATTTTGTGGGATTAACTCCTAGCCTCTCTAGATTATTCTCCACGTCTAGATTTTTCTAATGGCGCAAAAAACAACTTTTTTAGAGTTTGTATGCAAAACTTATGTCTTGTGCAATTTGAGTTATTTTATTGATCACCATGGTAATGACTGGATGCCACATTAACTCCCATTACTCAAACATGTGAAGCTAGTCATATGTGGATATTCAAAAAGATTCTAGAGGATCCAAAACCCTAACATTAATTGGGGGTTGAGCCATAAAAAATACTAACACTAACCATAGACAACTATCAATTTATGTTAAATATGGGGTCACTAGGAAAAGAGAGGGTTCAAGTCTTATTGTTTTGTATATTGTTCCATACTGGGCAAAGAATAGGAAAAACATATTAAACTTAGAAGATATTGTAGCATCCATACTTAGTACGCTCATTTGTAATGAAAATTTTAGGGGAAAAATTTAGCCCATGGAATAATTGTCTATTTTTTTCCAAAACAATATTCCTCAATTTCCATTTTTTCTCAATTGATTACCTGAATTTAAGAATAAGTAAGATTTTCCAAGGTTTTTGTGTGAAAATAGTACCTCTAACTAAATGTATTACATTTTATAGCTAAGAAGAAAAGAGTATAACATGTGAATTTTTGCCTATTAGGTTTTCAAAAGTTATATCTAGTGTTTAATATGAGGGTGCTTATTTATGTGCTTTCTTCTTTCATTTAAATTTTAATTCCTTTCAATTTATTTTAGCATAGAACTAGTATCATTAAATCTGCATTTTAAATTAAAAGAGGATACAATAAATAATTTTCTAATTTAAAAAAAAAAAAAATCGGCCAATTTTCATTTTTTCTCTAAATATCTCCAAAATTGTCTATAAATTATACAAAATCCTTAGAAATTTTCATAATTTTACAAAAATATCACGAAACATTTTATGGTTGGGAATTTAAGAATTAGTAAGATTTGGCAAGGTTTCTACATGAAAATAGTACCTCTAACTAAATGTATTTCATTTTATAGCTAAGAAGAAAAGAGTATAACATAGACCTCACATCCACTGTGAGTTTTTGTCCATATCTTGTGTTTAATATTAGGGTGCTTCTTTATTTGCTTTCTTCTTTCATTTAAATTTTAATGCATTTTAAAGTAAAACACGATATAATAAATAATTTTATATTTTTTTTCAAAAAAATATTTGTCAATTTCCATTTTTTTCTCAATTGATTCACTTAAATTGAATAAGAAATTTTAATTTTTTACTCTAAATATAGCCAAAATTGTCTATAAACTATATAAAATCTTTAGAAATTTTAATAATTTTACAAAAATATCACCAAACATTTTCTGATTTGAAATTTAAGAATTAATAAAATTTGCAAAGATTTCTTTATGAAAATAATACCTTTAACTAAATATATTTCATTTTATAACTAAAAAGAAAAAAAAATTTATATCTAGTGTTTGATAAGAAGGTGAACACTTAAATTTGCATTTTACGCAATGATATGGCTTTTACATCTACATATATATATGCAATTTTAGTGACTTGACTTTTGCATCTACATATACATGCAAATAGATTCTATATATGGATACACGCAATCAGATTTAGTGGAGGTCGTGCTAATAGGATGGGTGGCTGGGCGGTCGGCTGTGGCGGTTTCCACTCGGGATTTGTGGCCGTCTCCACTGAATCGAAAGTCCCCACCTCGGATCTGTGTCTGTCCCCACCCACGATCAAACCCTAGATCATCGTCACCTTCGCCTAGCATGTGCGCCCCAGCTATTCTACCACTGTGAAAAAAGGATTCAGTGTCTTTCACTCTGACTACCCAAGGAACAACGCAAATACAGGGTTAGAAATGTTCTCGTGACTCATACATCATCCCAGTTTGGGCGTCTTGAGACATTTCTTGGTCGAGGAGGGTGGTGTCGGTGTACGGCACAAAGGGAAGTCGCGAAACAAATCGCGGGGCCTCCCATGTCAATCCGTGGAAGAAAGCATGGTTCTTCACATCGGTGGCTCCCATGGAGGATCCCAGTCGCTTAGACGGTTTCTTCACCAATAGTTTCTTAATGAGGTCTTTGAGTGGAGACCACGATCCTGTTATGTGGGGATCTTTGCTCATAATGTTGAAGAATGTCTCCTTTCTGCTGCTGCCGCTGAATGGAGTCTTCCCATATACCATCTCACATACAAATATTCCCAACGACCACCAGTCCACTGGAAAAGCATGACCCGTGCACCACAGAACTTCGGGTGCAATGTACTCTACAGTGCCTACGAAGGAATGGGACTTTAGGGTTCCTTCAGCTCCTCCATCAATACTAGTGGATCTGGAGGACCTCTCCTCATCTGAACTGAAATTGTAACTATCAGACTCATGTTCTGATCCGGTTTGATTACCATACGAGGATAGGCGCAGGGAGAGATCGAAATCAGTAAGCATAATGTGACCGTTGTCTTGGACCAATATGTTCTCTGGCTTCAAATCTCTATGCACGATCCCTTGCTCATGCAAATATTCCAGCGCCAGTACCATTTCGGCGGCATAAAACCTAAGGCATATCACATATATTTGAGACCGTAAGCTATGAATACAATAACACATAACTAGTCTAAGACAGGAATTGTATATAGGCATATCCTATATCTGAATATCTATTGAAAATATTATCAAAATACTAACAAACATATGCTGTTTCATGCATGCCATTTCTTGTACTTGTCTTTCTACACAATACTCCATTCATAGCTTGTATCTATCCCAGGCAAAGAAATTTCTGCACGTAAAGCTTAATGAGAATGGAGCATTGTTTAGAATGTATTCTGTTTATGGACCAAAATCTAGAACAGTAAACAGCACCGACTGTTTTCACTTATCTGGCACCCAGAGGCACAAGATGAATCCAGCTTATTGTAATGAATTCTTTGAAGATTTTGCATACAATCTTCATTTTCAGTCATATGTAGACTGCTTTTCTCTCATTTCTTGCAAGGCAGTAACAACCTTCTATGCCTTGCTGCAACGTCGCCATAAGTGAAGCTGTCGTGTTGACAATGGCAGTGATCGATGTTCATCAAGGTGTTGGGTACTTTCAAGAAAACAGATAACTTTTTTAGCTTCAGAAAATTGTTAGATGGAGAGATAAAATTGCATATATTGGCGTTTTTATCATTTGGGTGCACCTTACAACAAACAATAACATTTCGACTTACTTTTGGATTGGCCGCTATACTAGTTTTAAAATCTTTGACAAGTATTAACGTATGTGTTTCACATTTGTGATCATTTTAGTAAATTTATTCAGTGCACTGCATTTCATCAGGTATTTGTTGAAACATGTTAACATAAAACTAATCATTAGCAACAGAAATTACACAAATCAATCTAACCATTTAACCTTATTAACATAACAATTTCCTCGACCGGGAGAAGCATATTAATGTAATTTAATTTCCTCAGTCAATCTGCTGCTTGAATTGCAATTAGTTTTCAAATTATAAATGTAATATTCTTCAACCTTTTTTCTTTTTAGTAATAAAGAATGGTCAATTCTGTCTGTGTGTCAATAAAAACATATATTAACTAAAATATTTTATGTCGTACCAACTTATACGTTACTGCAACACAATATTTTTGTAGGAAAGCATTGATCTGATTCTGAAATTTTTACTTACAGAGTACGAGTTCGCTATTGATGCTATGATATATTTGCACAGCTAGAAAAGTGAGGAGCCTTTTTTACTCGGCCTTTAAAGGATATGCATTCTTCTTAAATTACGGCCTCCATGGATGTTAACCATTGTTTCTGTAATAATTAAAACAGGGAGTTCAAAATAATAACAGCCGTGCAAAAAGGAAATTTAACATTGGATTTCAAAATTAACTGACAAATTTGCATTTCTTTTTTTTCCAACGCTATTCAATGTGGAAGATTTAATAGATAGATCTATGCTGAGGAAACCAAACCGGTGGTCTCACCTTAGGGCAGATTCGGAGAGAATTTTGTTGGGCTGTGAGTACCTGAAAAGGTTCATATCTTCTCCTGAGCAATAATCCATTCCAAGAAACATATAGCTATTGGACTCAAAGTGCGTGAAAAGAGAGGGGAGGAACGGATGATCGAGGATGGAAAGGATCTCCTTCTCCTTAGCAGCCATGCTAAAGGCATCTTTCTTCCTAAGAACATTTTTGTCCCTCACCTTCACAGCAAAAGCTCTGTTGCTACAGTGCTGAACAGCAAGGAATACTGAACTCATATGGCCTTTCACAACACTGAAGCCCTCCAAAGGACTTAACCAGTCGCTCATCCCCGTCTCTTGGTGTTTACAATTAAAATGTCCCCGGGTTTGCCCGAATCGCTAGTCCTTGCAGCAGTATGATCTTCTGGATCCGATGACGGTTTGAATGCAGGCATTTTTACTTACTGATTCGTCTCCTCCCCGCTTCTCATTGTTGGCAATTACTATTGCCTCCCCAATAAACCGTGAAGGGAGGCTGAAGATCACTAAAGTTCACTCTGTATATATTTACAACCTAAGTTAGAAGAAGATGAAACGGCTACCACACCAAACAAACAATTAGTTATAGTCCTGTTCCCACCCTGCAGTCTGTTCTGTACTGATCTGCATGTGCAGAATTATCTGTTTCACGTGAACACGAATTTAATGTATTTGGCTTATAGCATAGCTTTTCTTCTTAACATTTTGTATGGTTCAAAAGGTTTGATGCGTCTCAATTTCTGTTTTGATGGACATGAATTTAATGAATTCAGCTTAATTGCAGGCTCAAATATGGTAGGTTTATGATTTTTTAGTGTACTTTTTGGATTTTTTTTGGGGAAAGGTTTAAGCATTAGGGTGGGAAGTCATTATTATTTTAATATTAAATTATTTTATAATTATATTAAAAATATATTAGTGTAGATTTATTTTAAATTTGGATTTATTAAATATTAAGTATTAAGATGGATTCAATTGATTGAGGTGTAATTTTCTTTTTGATATATAAAAAATTAACTTAAAGAATTCAATTAGCATAATATATATCTAATTTCATTACACATCAAAATTAATTTAAAGAATTAAATTAACATAATATATATTTAATTTCATTAAAACATATGTAAAATATTTTCTACCCCACATGTTTTTTAATTTTATTATTATTTATTTTATTTTTACATTTTATTAATGGCGGACAATAATATGGGACAAACATGGACAAACGTTACAAGATCTCCCTCATATTATTACTTTTTACTTTTTATTATTACATTTTATTAATGGCCGACAATAATATGGACAAACGTTACAAGATCTCCCTCATATTATTACTTTTTACTTTTTATTTTTACATTTGATTAGTGGCCGACAATAATATGGACAAACATGGACAAACGTTACAAGATCTCCCTCATATTATTACTTTTTACTTTTTATTATTACATTTGATTAATGGTGGACAATAATATGGACAAACCTTACAAGATCTCCCTCATATTATTACTTTTTATTTTTTATTATTACATTTTATTAATATAGACAAATATGAACAAACTTTACAAGATCTCCCTCGTATTATTATTTTTTACGTTTTATTATTACATTTTATTAATATGGACAAACAAACGTTACAAGATCTCCCTCATACTGGGTGCCTCTCGACGCTTACAAGATCTCCCTCATACTGGGTGCCTCTACAAACATGCATTGTGTAAGAGACTATGAATACATACTTTTCTAACCTTCTAGCTCATTAAAACCATGATGAGTTAGAAATACTTCTCTTTAAGTTTTTTAAGTTTGATAGACCAAATTTAGTTTAAAAAAAACTTAAAATAATAAAGATAATTTAAATTAATTTCAATATCAAAAATATATATTTTCTTGAGAATATTAATTTAAAAAAATCTTGAGAATATTAATTTTCTTTTATGAACTAGTTAAAACACAGGCATAATTTTGATCCTCTATATTAGAGTTAATAATTTCCTTATAGTATCACAATTTTCTTTTAACCTCTAAATCTTTATAACACCACATTTTCTTTCTTGATAAAAAATCCCTACTTCATAATAAATCTTATCTTATCTTTATTTGAAAATTAACTATACTTAAGTTGTTAAAATTTTCAATTTCAATATTTTTATCAATATATTAAACTTAATTTCTAGGAAAATTAAATTCTAATTATATAATTATAAATAAAAAATTAAACTTTAATTTTATAAATCTTACCAATAAATTATATTCTAACATTGATAAATTTATTGCAATATTTAAATTTAAATTTCTTTATGTTTATAAATATTAACATTTTAATTTTAATATGAATAGACTAGTCAAATATTTAATTTTTTTTTTTTTATGTTTATAAATATTAGCATTTTAATTTTAATATTAATAGACTAATCAAATTACATAGCGATCTCATAAATTTAATTTTTTTTATGTTTATAAATATTAGCATTTTAATTTTAATATTAATAGACTAATCAAATGGCGGAGACTGAACCAACATAATGAGGAGGGAGGATCGAGATTAGGGTTTGGAGAAGCATGCATTTCCTGCAGCCGTCAGAAGTGCTTGCAATAAGGGCCGCACTCCCTGCGAGTGCTTGGTTGGATGCCCCAGATCATGATGTCTGCGGGACAGTCATCCACGGGGGATAGAAAGGAGACGAATGATGGGGAAACGGGGGATTGGGAGAAAGGAGTGAAAAGGCGGCTACGGCCAGAGGGTTGCCTTCCTAAAACCCTTTCAATCCCTGCAGAGAAAGTCAGAGAGAGAGTGGAACAGTGGAAGGAGAAGGCTTTGATTGGCAAGTTCATTGGGATCTGGCCTCAGGAGAAAGATCTTGTTAGATGGATCAAGAGCACATGGAAGCCAAAAGGGGAGTATGATTTACACCTGGGGGCAAAGGGTTTCTTCACTATAATCTTCTTCAATGTGGAAGATAGGGATAGAGTGCTTGAAGGGGGCCCATATTTTTTCCTTTCGGCTGGATTATATCTCAGACCATGGAAAGAACGCTTCAACTCGAAGATTGAGGACCTGAAGGTGGCTCCGGTGTGGATCAAGCTCTACTCTCTTCCATGCAAATTTTGGGATTTGGAAATACTGCAAGCCATCGGCAATTCCCTTGGCGAATTCATAAAAGTGGCGGAGCAGAAAAAATAGCAAAGGTACACGGCATGTGCCCGGATCTACGTCTACATGGATCTTTCTAAAGAACTCCTAGAAGCCATCAGTGTGAACTGGGAAGATGAAGAATGGATCCAACCGATTGATTATGAACATCTACCTTTCAGATGTAGGCTGTTCCATGAATAGGAACTGCTCTTGTGCTAGCCAGGTGAATCCTCCATCCAAATCTGATCAGGAAGGGAATAAGGATAAGGATGGTTTTAATCAGGAACACAATCACAGAAAGAACAGATCTAGTGATAATCATTGGAAAGGGAAGAAAAAGGTGGACAATGGCTCATCCAGCAAAAATCCTTTCCAGATCTTGGAGGAGGTAACTAACAAAGGCAAGATTTGCAAGGAAGAGAAGGAAACCTCGACGCCGGAAGGGGTTGAAGCCTAGATACGCTGACCCCGGAATCAACTCTAGAAGACCCTTTAGTATCCATGGAGGAGGATGGCGAGAAGGAAGTAGATCTGGGGGAACTAGACTTATATGAGCTTGAAAAAGAGTGTGAAAAAAAGGGGAAGGGGTATGTTTCTCGAAGGCAATTGGAACTTCTCCACGAAGCAATTATCAAGACCAAAGCCAGTCAGAAATTGGGCATTTGGGTAGACACTCAGTCAAGGAATACACGCAAATCCCCAGTGGAGGACTTGAAATGGGGAAGAAAATCAAATAAGCAGCGGATAACAGAAATTGGGGTTAAGCTAATCAAGTCAGGGCAGTACCTGACAATCAGGGCTACCTTTTCTGATGTCAATAGAGTTACTCAATGAAGATAGCATCTTGGAACATTAGGGGGTGCAATCACCCTCGAAAAATAAAAGCTGTAGCTAGGAAATTGAAGCAGGAGAACCTTGATATCCTCTTTATGCAAGAAACCAAATGCTCCTTTGCAACCCTGGAAGGGATAGGGCAAAGAATTTGGAGAGGTTGTGAGGTTATGGAAATCGATGCCTCTGGTATGACCGAGGGTTTAGTTGTCCTTGGGCGATCCCAATCCATAGCCTTAACAAATTGGAGAGCCAACAAGTTTTCCCTAACCTATGACTTCTCTGTGATTGATTCTCTAGCTTCTGGTTATTTGGTCAATATCTACGGTCCTAGTATTGGTCCTTTCAAGGGTTCCTTCCTCCACTTTTTTTCCTAGGTTTCTGCTCAGGGTTCAGAAGGATCTTGGATAGTGGGTGGGGATTTCAATCTGATCTCCTCCTTAGATGAGAAGAAAGGAGGACGATGGATGCTGGACAGATTTCTGGAAAAATTCCAGGATATCGTAAGCCTTAGCCCGTTGGTTGATGTTGAAACTGGCAATGGATGGTATACATGGAACAACAAACGTGGTGGCACTCACTTGGTGGCTTCCAGGCTTGATAGATTCCTTTCCACAGAGGATATTGCTCGTGGGGCTAGCGAGGTCAACGTCGGTGTTCTCCCGACAGCTGGTTCAGATCATTGGCTTGTCTGCTTGACTTGGGATTTTTCAATCAACAACCTTTTCAGACCTTGCGTTTTGAGAAATTTTGGTTGGATCACAAGGACTTCAAGGATTTGGTGGGACAATGGTGGTAGGAGCTAGTCCCCTTGTAGGATCTAGAATATATCAATTCCAACAAAATATGAAGGCTCTGAAATCTAAGATTGGAACATGGAACAGGGAGTACTAATTTGGCAATATCTTTCAGGACAAAAAGAAGGTGACTGAGGATCTCAAATTCATTCAAAGGAAGGGAATGGATTCGGGATGGGATGAGGAGTTAAGAGAACATGAAAACTGCCTTTTGGAGCATCTTGAAGCTCAAGAAAGGCAAGAAGAGACCTACTGGAAGAAAAAATCCCATATCTAGTGGCTCCAGGAAGGGGAGAGAAACACAAAGTTTTTTCATAACTCTGTCATCCAAAACAGACACAGGTCAAAAATCCTCAAGATTCGTAAATCTAACGGGGATTAGGCGGATACTAGAGAAGAAATTGAAGATGAACTTGTCCACCATTTCAAAACTATCCTAAAAGAAGTTAGAGCTGATCGGAGTCATGATATTACAAGGATCAGTCGGCTCATCCCCTGTCTTGTCACTCAAGATCAAAATGAGATGCTGAGTAAACCAATTTTTATGCAGGAGGTAGAGGATGCAGTGAACCAAATGGCTTTGTGGAAAGCTCCAGGGCCTGATGGATTTACCTCTAAATTTTTTCATTTCTTAAGGGACCTTATCAAGTCGGAGGTTCACTAGATTGTGGAAGAATCAAGATGCTGCGGGGGGTGTTGAAGGCCTTCAATGCCATTTTCTTATCCCTCATCCCTAAAGAGGACGGTCCCGATGCCATAGGTAAGTTCAGACCTATTGCATTATGCAATGTGATCTATAAAATTATTTCCAAAGTTATTTCCAATCGACTCAAACCTTTTCTCCCCACCCTGATCAGTCCAGAGCAATCAGGCTTTGTGGAGGGGAGACTTGTTGATGGCGTCATCTTGGTTCAAGAAACCATGCACTCTCTCAAAGTAACCAAGAAATTGGGTATGTTTGTCAAACTAGATATAGCCGAAGCCTTCGATAAAATCAGCTGGCAATATATGAGAGGCATTCTAGAGGCTTTTCATTTCAACAGAGCGTGGATTGCCTGGATTATGAATCTAGTCTCTTCCCCTTTCTTTTCCATCCTCCTTAATGGTTCTCCTACTAAGATTCTACAGGCTTCTCGGGGTATTAGGAAAGGGGATCCCCTCTCTCCTTTTCTCTTTATCCTAATGGAAAAAGGTCTTAGTAAACGTTTGTAGTCTCAAGCTAGTAGTGGCGGCATTTGTGGGCTCCTGCTCCACGAAGGTATGGATAAACAGATGCAATAACAGTTTGTGGAAGACACCATGCTTATGGGGCACCCTTCAGTCCAAGAGGCCAGGGCTTTCAAATAGTGTCTAGTACTCTTTGCAAAGGCCTCAGGGTTGGAAGTAAATCTGGGAAAATCTCAAGTGTTTTTCTTCAACACCTCGATCCTAACTCAATGCAATATTACAAGAATTCTTAGCTTCACCCATGGAACCTTTCCCACCAAATATCTTGGTGTCCCGTTGGATGAAGGAATGATTCGCAAGGTCTCATGGCAGGAATTATGGGACAGAATGAAAAGAAAATTTGCTAGCTGGACTCTTTGTCCCCTTAACCTCCCCAGTCGATTGATCCTGGTCAAATATATCCTTTAAGCCATGCCAGTCTACTTGTTCTCAATGCTTTCGGCCCCCATGTCTATTCTCAAGGAAATTCAAAGACTTCAGAGGTCTTTCCTATGGGGTTGTAGGGAAGCCAAAGCCAAATTCTCGCTGATGAGATGGGAAAACATCTGCAAACCAAAGATAAAGGGTGGTCTTGGTATGAGAGACCCTAATATTTTGAGTGAAATTTATGGAGCCAAAATTTGGTGGAGATGGTAGAATCACAGAACTAAACCTTCGGCAAGGTTGTGGCGTATCAAGTATGCCAGGGATAGAGATTTGGGGCTTCTAATCAGATATAACGAGGAAAAGTAGGGATATCACATCTGGTTAAAATCCTTCTCAGGCATACAACTTATTCATGACCATTGCTTTTGGGAGATTCACAATGGAGAGTTAGCCAATTTCTAGGACAATTCTTGGAACCATCTCCCCAAGCTCGGAGAAGACCCCAGGTGGCAAACCATTCGGGACCGTGGCATATATGCTGGAAAAAAAAAGGTCAGTCATTACTTGGATCACAATGCCCAGGAAGGACACAAGACTTGGCTCCACGCTGAGATTTAGGATGATTCTTCCTCGGTCGAGAATATTTCCTCTTTTTATTTGCTGTTGCAGGAACGGTTCATTAGGACAAATACTGCCTCTGAAAAGTTCTGGTGGGGATCCTCCCAGAAAGGCACGTTCAGTATTCAAGAAGCATACGATATTCGCCTTCATGATGAGGAGGAAGTGGAGAAAATATGGGGGAAAATCTGGGGAATGAATCTATGGCCCAAAATCACTCTTTTTTGCTAGTTAGTTGTGGGGAAAAGGATTTTGACCAGCGAAAATTTGAGGAAGCGTGGGATTCATGGGCCTTCCCAATGTTCTCTATGTTTAAAATCAGAAGAGACTGTTGAGCACCTTCTTGATTCCTGCCCGTTTTCTTCATTGCTTTGGGATAAGGGGGAAACTATTTTGAAAAGAAGTCACCGGGTCAGAGGTCACCCTGACCAAACCCTCAAGTCTTGGGATCTAAAAGCTTTCTCGAATCCAATCATCGGTACTGTATGGTAGATTTTCCTAGGAATGGTGATCTGGAATATCTGGAAAGAGAGAAATGAACACATCTTCAAGGATGAACCCCATAGGGAGGAGGTTGTGTGCGTGAAGCTGGTAAAAAGCATGATAGAAATGATTAGGAGCCAGCAATGGACTGACAAGGATAAAGACCTATCTCAAGGCGATCTGCGCATTGCTGTCGGTTGGGGGTTGAATCGGTTTGAGCTTGATGGGCTTAGATGGAGAATCGTGGTGTGCAGACCAGAAATTCCTGTGTGGTGGTCTCCTCCCCCTCCTCTTGGTTTCAAGATCAACTTTGATGGGGCCTCCCGGGGTAATCCGAGCCCTGCGGGTTTTGGCAGGGTTTGTAGGAATAGTTTAGGAATCATTGTGAAGGTGTACTTTGGAGCTATTGGCCACAATTCCAATAATTTTGCAAAACTTGAAGGCCTTATCCAGGGCCTCAAATTGTCCCTCTCGGAAGCTTGGTTCCCTGTGACCCTGGAAGGTGACTCACTGATTATAGTCTACATGGCAAAGAAAATTCTTCACAGCCAATCCCTGGAGAAAGATTCTTCTAGCTAGCGTCTCCTGGCTCGTTCGGAGTACCTGAGGGAGCTTCTTGCCAACAGGTCGTCTATTGCCTTTACTCATGTGAACAGAGAAGCCAATAAAGTGGCGGATCTCCTTGCAAATCATGGTATTGTGGCTAGAAACGCCCTTTCGACTAGCACCGTGGCATATTTCCACCATGATGACTGGATCAGGTCTTATTGTCACCTGGAAGAAGCAAATCTGGCAGGATGTTATTAGCTGACCGATCATGAGGCCACTATCCAAATGGAAGTCAACAGGTGGCCGGGGGAAGTTATCAGGGAACCTCGTGTCCTAGATTGTCCCCAATCGGAATGATGCCTATCATTCCCTTGGTTACTGTGATTGACAGGTTTAGGCTCAGCCTTAAGCGTGGAAGACTCGGTGAAATGGCTGAGGGAGGATTTTGTTGTATCCTCACCAACACTTTTCTCATTACCTTATATGGGCTCTTACACCTACTGAGATTTTTCCCGTACTCTGTGACGATAGTCCATCAACTCACAGTTTTTTCCATGATGACATTTCAGGTTTCAAATAAGACCGTCTCGTCTCACACTCTCTTCTATCTCCTTATTTCTCCTCCTTCCTGCTGGTTTAGTGATAGGGTTGAGAGTATTATCGAGAGCGAGTGTGGGTGTTTTTTCTAGGTCAGACCACCTGAACCTCTGGAGGATTTCATAATGGCCCCAAAGCATCGGTTTAACTCCTTGAAGCCTATGGGTTCTGGGGTTGGTGTGCTTTCTGCCGGAGGATAATCGTCTGCGTAGGGAAGTGTTCGGTCGTGCCATGTGACCCGTGCCTCATCTAAGTCCCATATGTAGGATTCCACTTCTTTCTTCCAAAATCGCATCCTACCGTCAGTCAGGGAAGAAATTGAGGGCGTTGAGAAGGAACTCTGGGATACTGTTCAGAATCTCCCTATTGAGGAAGCCAAGAATTTGATGGCACATGTTTTAATGGATTCCTTCAACAAACACATAGGGGATGAAGAACCAGTCAAATCTTGGAAGACCCACAATTTGGACAGCCGCATGATGCATTCGAAAATTGACGCCATTCCTAAGAAAATTGGTCTCACCTTTGTCATTCAGGGGAAGGATGACGGGGAGCTCAGCGGAAACATTTGTGGTGGCACAATGAGTCCTCCAAGGAGTGTTGGGAATGCTGCTAAAGACCAGAATCAGCCGACCGGACCTCAACAAATCCTGGAGAATGTTGGTAGGGGTCCTCCTACTGTCACAATAGACTAGGGCTCTGGATTTTGGGTTTTCTTCCATGTTTTTAGAACCATGTTTTTTGTTTTCCATATGTATTAGGTGGTAATTATGTATGGTCTAGATGATAAGGGGTTTGAACATAATTATCCTCGTCTATGTCAAATTCCTATTTGGCGGATCTTCTGCCGGGAATGTCTCAGGTTATGCTTGACATGTTTGGTTGGTGCATGGATTCCTGTTTGGCTGATCTCAGCCGGGAATGCCTAAGTTTTGATGAAACTATGTGACATGATCTGTACTCTTTTTAAGCATTAATATATAGTCGTTTTATTTACAAAAAAAAAAGACTAATCAAATTACATAGCGATTTATGAGATGTAATCTTTCATAAAATTTCATACATAATAAAATTAGTTGTTACTCATTATTAATGGAAATGCACTATTCTTTAACATTTACATGTCCATTTACTTATTATATATGATCATATTGTTAATCCGCGAAGGTTTTTATTTAAAATAAGTAAGCATAAGTAAATAAATATCTACCCCAGTCTGCTAGAGCTCAATTCTTGGATTCCCAAGGGAGTTCTAATTGCTATCAAGAAGATTAAGTTTTATTTTTTTTAGTGTGGATCCATAGATTATAGAAGGATGGTGTGGATAAAATGGCAGGAACTAGCTATTCCAAAAAAGTAAGGCAGATGAGGTTTGAAGTGTCACCTTGTGTTTTCTAAAGCATTAGCAACAAAGAATATTTGGAGGTTAATCACAGGTATTGGCCTTCGGTGAGAGATAGTAACTCAAAATTATATTAAACTGCTAAGTCTAATGGAGTGGATTAGAAGTAATAAAAAATCATGCCAAAATGTATCGAATACTTGGAAACCTGCAATATTGTCATTTAATGTGACTCGAGACTATTTATTGTTGAAAGTTGGAAATAGTAAAAGCATAAGAATTGGAGAAAACTCATGGGTGGCAAGCGGTGATTGATTCTTATTGACAATTCAAATGATTTTACAATTAATATTTAAGAGTATACTTACACTTAATCAAGTAGCATACAACAAGATCTCTTCTCCATTAGAACATCAATGGAAAAATGCAGAAATTTCGGGTTTCAGAGGAGATGAGGAAACTGTATGGAAGGGTTTTGTTAATTAGTTACAAATAAATCATATACATCTTTCTCTAGTTGCATATCATTTGATTTGGTCCTATGATCCACATGGTAAATATACTCCTAAAAAAAGATATGAAAGTATACTGGATGTGGACAAAAAAACTCCTATTTGGTGGTGGCATCCTCTTTGGAAGCTAAACTGTCCTCCAAAATAAAAATTGATTACATGGTTTTTTATTTGAGATAAAGCACTAACATGGGACCAATTACATAGAAGAGGATGGGAGGGCCCATGTAGATGCGTATTGTGCAACAATTCAGAAGAAACAAATAACCATCTTACTGTCTCATGCAAATTCATGTTACAAATTTGGAAAAAAAATTGAGGTCCTTTTGAAACACAACTTCAGCTAGGTGGGAAAAACAGTACAAGGTTGTTTGAAAACATGCTTACTTAATCCTAATAACAATAATTTTAAAATCCTCCCGCTAATAATTTTTTGGGAGGTATGGATAGAAAGGAATCATTTATTATTTGAAGATATTTCAACAGGACCACTTCATTATGCTAGGAATGCAACAAGTACCTTAAATAGCATTTCTCAGATTGAAAAAGTTTTAAACTTAAGATTCGTGGGGGTAGAAAATTTAATGAAGGACACTCCTTGGTCCTTCTTTGATGGGTCATCTCAACTTAATCCAAGTAGAGCAGGTGCAGAAGGATTGATCTACATTGATAAGGATATTGTAACATCCCCAAAATTTCATAAAAATTTAAAATTTTTCTATGCGGTCTAAACGCCAATAAATGCTATGCGGAAGAAGGGTTTCAACATTTATTATTTCTGTTTGTAATAAAAGGGACATTATAAATTCTACCTACATAATCATAAATTACTTAATTATCTAGTCGACATTTAAATAGATAGTGTCGTAACACTAGAGTGTATATCTGTCATTTTAAGATTATAGTAATATATTCAATTAGAACTATAATTCTATATAGTCTATTTTATTATCATACTTACGATAATTAACATATAGGCATTCCTATATTCATGTGTAATAATGTAATACTTATTTACAGTCGTTAATTTCTGTGGAAAACAACATGTTCAAGGGACCCGAGTCTTAGTGATACTATAGATGTATTCTGGAAGTGTCATCTTTTAAATATTTAAAGTACTATAGAAGCCTGTAAGCTTAAAAGTAGTTGCGACTACCTTACAATTCAGTTGTAACATTTATTATGGTCCATTAGTCGATATTTATGTTTATATTGATAACCCCTTGCTTCTCTTTCCCGTCTTAAGTGTGTTTACTTATCTTGATAAGTTAATCCTAGGAAAGTAGGATGTGTTAAGAGTTGAGAAGAGGATATTGCTAACAAACCGGGGCTTACTTAGCTTTCGCTAATGCATGCATTGTTCGTTTTTCCAGGTCATAGGTTCAATTACACCCTAATAGGGTCTAAAAACATGTTTTCTTTTGTTATGGACTCATATGGCCAAAGTTCCACCATGATGAGATTACAATGCTTGTTCTAGGTTAAGCTAGGTGGTGGTTTTCTATCCTATACTATTGTGAATGGTTAAAAGTATTTAAAACATGCAAGGGTGGTAGCTTATGCTAATGGTAAGATTATGAAATATGACGAGCGTGTTCATACCATAACTATGGGAGGAGTGGGTCTTTGGAATCCACTCGACGCTATAATAAAATGTTTCCCAAAATAAACGTTGTCAACTATATGGAAAGGGTTTCATATTGATCTTTGTGGTAGCTGGAGTATTTAAGATTTTCATGTGGTTTAGAAATTCACGAATCTTGGGTTTAACAAAACCCTACTTCTATGTTCTCAGAGTTTTGTCTCTTTGCATTTGTTATGATCGTGGTGGAGGGAGGAAGGCAAAGCCTTTCTCGGCTACATGGTTTCGACCTCCTGAGCATTTACCAGCCAGTTTGTTATAATATTTCATAAATTCGATTATGGTGTATGTGAAATCTATGAATATTGCAGTGTTGGTGAATGGGGATCCGACAGGTTTCTTTAGCTACTCTAGGGGAATTTGGAAAGGGTGTTCATTGTCCCCTTTATTGTTTCTCCTGGTCATTGATGGTCTGATTTTATTAATTTCACAAGCAAAACGAGAAGGTTCGATTAAGGGTCTTAAAGTGGCAAAAAATATTTTTCTGTCACAGATCCAATTTGTGGATGATGTCATGATTGCTGGTTCGAACTCAACCATTGAATGGGAGCATTACCATAATATTATCAGGCTATTCTGGAGCGCATCTGGTATGAAGGTAATTCTTAATAAATCTTGCTTTTATCATAATCTTTTGGATGATATGGAGTTGTCTATTATTCAGGGTGTGAATCCTTATAATGCTTGCAAATTGGTGGACAGTTTCAATTATCTAGGATACTTCTTGAAACCGAATTGTTATATGATCCGGTATTGGCATTAGCTACTTAGGAAGGTTGAAGCCTGTGTATATCACTAGTCTTACAGTTTTTTATCTATGGGTGGGCAACTTGTATTGGTGAAGGCATTTTTTGACCAAAATTCCTCTGTATTGGCTATCACTGCTTCCGGTCCCCTGTGCTGTCCTTAATGCTTTGAGAAAATTGTTCCTCAATCTTCTTTGTAATGGTGGAACGCCGAAGACCCCCTTAGTGATGACTGGATGGGAATATCTCGTCATCCCTGAGAGCTCTGTCGGTTGGGGTATTAAAGACTTACCCTCTTTTAGCACGGCTTTGAGATTAAAATCCTTTTGGAGAGGATTATTTAGCAATTCTCTTTGGTCTGAGGTCTTACATTTGAAATATGTGAAGATGAAAATTAGCAACTAGTTTTGATTTACTGATAAGATGACAAGAGGGGTCTCACCCATATGGAAGGTTTTTCTGAAGGTCTATATGTGGTTAGCAACAGGCCTTAGTTGGCAGATTGGTGATGGCTATGAAATCTCCATTAGGATGGATCCCATAGTCAGTTTGGAGGACATGCACAGCCTGTCATATGATGTTTTGCAACACATTAGAAGGTTCGGGTGCTATACTCTGAACAGTATTATCAAAAACGTAGATTCTGGTTATTGGTATAATTCGCAGGATTTTGGTATGGCTGGAGATATTGCATTTAAATGGGATAGATAGATTTGGTCTTTAGATAATGCTAGTTGCAGAGCTACTATGGATAGAGATAAAATCATCTGGTTGGGGAATGAGAGTGCTAGGGTTGTGTTTGCCAAGACGGCTTATAAAGCCATCATTCGTCATAAATGCATTTATCCAAATCATTGGTGGTATAAAACTCTGTGGAAATGGAAGATCCCATTAAAGTTTAAATGTTTTATGTGGTTTGTTTTCATGAATAGATTAAAAACATGGGATAACCTCATCAAAAAGGATGGATTGGTCCTAACAGGTGCAGTCTTTGCAAAGCTAATGCTGATAGTTGTAGACATCTCTTTTTGGAGTACGAGTTTACCTTGAATTTATGGGGGAGGGTGTGCCATATTTTAAAGATTGATTAGGTTTGGGGAAATTCTGATTTCACCTCAAGTATGTACTGCTGGATTAAGTCTCAAAAATCATTTGATATTCTCCCAGTATTGATTTGTTGGGTTGTTTGGCATAGTAGAAATATTTCCTTATTTGAAGATTGTTTCCCAAATCTCACATGGGCTTGCAATGCCAGTTTGAAGTTTTTTTCTATTTATCATAGGAAGCAGAGTTTTAGTAAATAAAGAAAGGCTGGTTTGCTGAATTTACAGGTGGACATGCCTATTTTATTTTTTGATGGAGCTGCTGCAATGGGTCAATGTGCTGCCGATGGAGTCATTTATCTCAACCATGATCATTACTGTACTTTCCGATTGAAATGTGGCAAGGGTACCAAGATGAAAGCTGAAATCTTGACTTTATGGATGATCATCAGGGTAGCCAATATTTTTGGACTGGTGGGTGTAAAAATATTTGGAGATTCTCGTGTTACTATTAAATGGGCTATGGGTGATTATAAGTTACAAATGACCTCTCTTCTCCATTGGCGCCATCGTATTCGTCATGAATTTGATCTTTGTCCGACCATCTCTCTATAACATGTCTATATGGATAACAATTCCTTGGTGGATAGACTATCTAAATTAGCTTTGGATTGAGAAGAAGGACTGCTAATATGGGAAGAATATTTGGAATCCAAGGTTGAATCAGATGGTTCTGTCTACTTTTTGGACTGAAGAAGTCTTTTTTTATTATCTCTTTTTGATTGTCTATCTATATTAGCTGATAATTTTGACAGTATGATTAAATTTTTGGACATGTCGATTTTGACTAGATCCATAGCCAAATTAATTTATGAATGGATCATCATTGTACTATTTGATTTATTTATAAATAACAATAGTACACTTTTTTTCACTAAAAAAAAAAAAAAAAAAACATAAATCCATGTTATCAAGTATCCATTAAACATGAAAATATAGATTAAACAAAATCTAAAACCCAAACTTATACTTGGTTAAGATATCCATATCAATATGAATTTAAATCGATTTTCTTTATTATCTATTCATATTAATTACCGTGCCTATTGTACACTTAGATATTTTTTATATATGGACCTTAAGAAAATGAGTGATTGATTGATTTGCTTTGATTCCACTATTTTATGATAGAAAAATTATAAAAATTTAAATAAATTTCGATAAAAGATATAAAAATACAATCTATATTTAGCTAATGCCCCTTACATTCATTTTTTAAATAGTATAGTTACTACAAAACCACATTAATATATAATTATTATATACTATGATTCCATACTAATTATTATTAACTCACTTTTAGTCATATTATATGGAATTATTATGGAAAAGAATATCAACATATGATTAGAAACTTATGGAAAAATAATTAAAAATTAGGCATGATTTCAAGGCCATTATTCAATTGTGGACCACCTTGTTACTGTAAGGGCCATTAACATGGAGTGTCACAATAATAAAACTAATCTTTTGTCTTTCTTTATTTACATTAGAAAAGCATTTGACACAGTGCCAAGAAATGACCTTTTGAATTTATTATAAGATGTAATACCCCAATTTTGACCCTTGTGATTTATTGGCTTTTATGTAAATATTGTATACATGCGATGTATGTTTTCCTAGCGAGGAGTTCAAGGCCAAGGCCCTGCTAGTATATGTTCGTATTTTATTTTAAATGGACAAGTATTTGACATTTTGTTGCCCATGTGCTATTAAGCCATGGAATATTATAAATTGATGTAAATATTTAATATTGCAATAAAATACCAAAAACTGGCTATGGGAGCAACGAATGAGAAGGGTCCATGTGTATCCATTAGGGAGTGGTGAGGGGGCTATGGGGATGACCCATATGCTGCCAAATGTCATGGTGAGAACCCATTTGACTTTCCTTGATGACATTTATTTATGTTGTAAGGAAGTAGTTGAAGATTTCAGTCCATGGCTTCAATGGAGCATGGGCAGCCCTGAAATTCGCATTTGCAGGTATGGGCTCTGTTTTCTTGTACCACAAGTCACTCTACCCCATGAGAGTTGCTTCCTCCTCATTCCCATTCCCTTGTGGAAGAACCCATCATCAATTTCCATCCAAAAAATGAATTCCCAGCAATGAGCAAAACTAGAAATCGTAACTTTGCAAGAACCCACGTTTTGAAGAGCCCAAAACACCCAGATTTGGTATTTGACAGTAAAATCCAATGGGGGATCCATAGATATGAACCTTGGGGTGAATTTGAGAGTATTAGATACCCCGAAATCTATTGGAAAACCCAGTTTTTATAGCCCAGAAGACCAGTGACGGGATTAAGTTATTTGATGAACAAAATTGTGAGAAATCCAATTGTGAATGACTGAGCAGAGGTTGGGTTTGTTTGATAAACCCAATGAAGGCTAGAATCTCAAGAATAAGTAGCTGGACCTTTCTATACCCATCCTGAAGAGCACTAGAGGGAAGGGACGCCTAAGGGACTGTGCAGCAGAGAAGGGGACCTTCTTTGTGTTGGGTGTGGTAGGTAATGTGGGTGCCATGATTGTTGAATTCCTTTGAGATGCCTGTAGCTCTGTGGATGAGCTCACTGGCTTATCATTTCCATCTTTTGTCTTTCATATGCTTGATAAACCCAACTGTGTGTTGGCTTAGCATAGTTGTTGAGTGAAACCATGGCTGTGAGTGAGCCCAACTAGTTCCTCCTTAGTGGATACACAACCTAGCTCGGGGGTGATCTCTCAGCTGAAAGAATACAAGCTAGACAGAGATCTATGGTTGGGTGGAACGTTGCTCTCACATAGCTAGTTTTTTGGACAACTTCATCTTCAAGATAAATGTTCTCTATGATTTACATTATATGCATTATGTGTTTTGCAATGTGTTAATTTCCCATGTTAATGAAACGAAATGAATGTCTTAATGAAATCAACATGAAGTCCATGCATAGCATGAGTACAAGATTGAATTCTCTGCATAATGATCCATCATATGCTTGTGTTAGATATAATGATGCATTACTGTTTGTGTGCTTGCAAATATGTTTATTTTCGTTGTGTTTATATTGAGTATGAGTCTGCACACAAAAGATTTTAATTGTTATGAATTTATGAGTAATGTATGGGGCTGAGATTGTCAACTAAGCCTGGTATGTTAGTCATGTTCCCTCTATGGTTTATAAACGATGCAAGGGGATGTGACAAAAGAGCTAAAAGTCACTTTCAAATTGAGAGTTTTTTGCTAAGGTTCAATGAGAAGGCTATTGCTAAGTTGAGGAAATCTGAGGGCTGGTTAGAAGCTATTAATTTTAACGTAGTTGTTACGAAAGATTCCCCCCTATCCCTTACCTTTTTTGGTATTTACATTGAGTCACACATTATAGGGTTGTTTGGAAGAGGCTAGTTGTGTTGGGAGGACTTTGGATGGTATATTCATCATCCTTCTATCATTGGGATAGGGAAAAAATCCTCTTTGATGCTCTCATCACTCCTATTATCCTATATTGAAGTTTGGGGCTACAACATATCTAGAAAATAATAGAGAAGAATAGAGAAAATTTCCAATTTTTTTTTATAACATATCAATTATCTCAAAACTAAAGGAAATACACCCTATCCTATCATTCTCATAGAAGCGAGCCTTTTCAGAATTGAGAGCATGGCTATGACTAGTTATCTAATGTACAAGAACAAGATAAACAATATATGAGACAAGATGCTTCCTAATATTTCTTCATCAAAACCATGTACTACTAAAGTGAGGTTGGCATAAAGATGTCAAATATTGGCTAAATTATTGGGGAATTGAGGAAGATGATTTACATAATAGTCATAATATTGAAATTATTATTACATCTAAATTTAAGGAGAAGATGTGGTGAGATAAAGAATTAGAGGATACGAGAAAATTAAGATATTATAAGGAAGTGATCAACCCTAATCTAGAAGATCAAAAGTAAAGTATCTCTCCTTTTAACTAGCATAAAGAATAAAATCAACATTGTTTAAAAATAAGAACAAACTCTCACAAGATTCATAGTGAAATAGGGCATTGTACAATTCCTAAAATGCCATGGGATGAAAGAATCTTTCATCTTTGTGACCCAAAGAGTGTTGAATATGAAAATAAGTCTCTCATAATATGTCTTGTGTACACCCACATTAAAGCGCCATTTCAAAATATTTGCTACAATATTGGCCTTCCTAGTGTTTTAACTCACTATGGTGATTTATAAATGCTTCTCTTAAGGGTTTTTAAGCATAGAAATAAAATTCTAAAAAAAACAAAGTGACTCCTTAATTTTTGAAGATCCAAGAAACCAAAGATGATCCGAGTGAATTCTAATAACTACCATCATCATCATTGTTGAAATCTTGTTATTTAGAATTAAAACAATAATCATTATATTGTAATATATTACAATACTAATAATTTAATATATATTTTTATTATTTAACTTTGATTAAGTCATTAGAGAAGATGTTACTTTGTAAGGGATAACTTTAAGAATCTAGATTTAAATTTAAAGAGAAAATGCGATGTCAATAAGTGAAAGTTTAGATACTATGAGGTGATATCTCTACAAAATCGCAAACAAAAAATATTTTGTTATAATATTAATTTTTTTAAACTTTTAATTTATCAAAACTATTATGATTTATAAATGTTTTTCTTCTTAGAAAAATAAAAAAAAACTTAACAAATCATGTAATTTTTGTTATAATTTGTTAAACCAAAATTAATCTCACTAAAAAATTATTATTATTATTATATTTTTGAAACTTACCATTTTCCATTAATTTTTTTTATTTTATTTTAATTAATAATCATAATTAATTTAAATTTTCATTAAATTTATAATGTGATGTAAAAGTATTAAACATTCCCGTTTTAATGATTATATGTAATTTTTTTTCAAAATGTATATTACTTATACTTTTTCTTGTTATAATATTTTTTTCCTTTCTTTAATTGAAATATTTTTTTTTTAACTTTATTAAATATTATATATATAAATTTTGATTTCAAATAATAATTACAATTAATCTAAATTTTCTCCATAATTTGTTATACAAAAATAATTTATTTTTATCTAAATTTATTTACATATATTTTTTAAAAATTGTATTCACTTAACAAATTTATAAAATAAAATATCCAAAATTAAAATTAAAATTTTACATAGATTAAATTAAATTAGGAGGGATCCAATTGGGAGAATCATCAATACTAATCAACCAATAATCAATCTTATGATCACTAACCTTATCCCACATTCCTTGCAGAAAATAGCTAAGAAGTCCCTAGGACTAGTCACTCACTCCTAGTCAACCTAAATAGAAAGAAAATAATCATTTGCAATGTGATTATTATGTTATGTAATTTCATCTCCTCATAGCTTCTAGACCGCCTTAGGTTCTTTTATTATAAAAAATATTTCCAGGCAACATGGAGGAAGGTGGCTGGAATCCTTGGGTGGAAGATGTCAGGTAGTCTGGTAGGATGGGATTTGGTGAGAAGAATTATATGGATTTGGAAGGTGCAAGGCACATGTATTCTAGACCTCCCTTGGTTTCAAGAGAAATGACTATATAATAAAAATGATTTTCTATTAGAGGGATTTGTGGAATGGTATATAATACATAAACTTGGAAGGAGCAATGATCCATTCTTCGTGAGTTTTCCTTATCCTATACAGGTAAACATATTTATTATGGAGATTATTAGCCTTATTCCACATGATGAACATTTCAAAATGAATATAGATATGCTTGGCCTCTTTTTGGTTTAATTGGGAATGGATTTTTGGCACCCCTTGTTTCAATATAGCTCGAAGTGGTTGTACCTTGTTTTTCATAATTTGCAAGAGCTTATCCCTGTTCTTAATTCACAATGGGTTTCTAATTATGTAGAGAGAATGTTGATCAAGAGATTGCATAATGTGTGGTTAATATGGGTGATCTATAATCTTCGAGTGTTTGTAAGGCTAGTGATTTACCAAGGCCTTCCTACCAAAGCAGTGACTTGCGAAGAGTGGTCTCTAAGATGGACTTCGTCCTTTCCTGCTTTAAGTTCGAAACATTCAAGCATCTCTTGGAATGGTTTTTTGCTATGTCTTGTTGGGAGTTTAATACTGCTTGAAAATTTTAACTGTGTTTGTTCTTTGGAAACTTCAGTGCAAATATGTTTTTGAAAACAATATTAAAGTTCTTTGTTTGTATTTTGTCACCTATGAAAAGATGAGATGAAAATGAATCTATTAGCTGAAGATTTTATTTTAGTAAAAAAAAAAGTTTATTTGAGATTCATACTCTAATTTTATTGTTGTTTTAATTTATTTGAAAAAAAAATACAGATATCTATGTATTTTTTTGTTTCACTTCGGATGAAGATGTGTTTCCCTCTATGCAAAAGGGAAATGATAATAATGAGATAGCGATGCCATCTACGTTCAAATCGTAACCTTATCTCAACTATATGACGTTTATCCTTTGGATAACATTTTGATGAATTGAAGATATTTCGTTTTATTTTCATTTTCATTTCTCTATTATGCGAATTAAATAAATTCCAAATTGATTGAGTAAAAGTGAGAATAGGTCGATTCAATTCATTTCAATTGGTTTATCTTTATCTTTTCGAGAGCATAATAATTTTTCTCAATAGAATTAATTTAGAAATTAAATATTTTGTTTAAATGATTGACTTTTTAATTCTACTAAATCTTTCTTAAAATTATGATCCCATTTTAAAAATCAATTTAACATAATAATAGCAAATTATTTTTTAACACAATAAAAAATCATCTCTCGCGAAGAGGATTTTATCTGTTTATAAAGGAGAGTTTCTTTATAAGGATTTGTAATAATTGTTTTTATAAACTATTTTTAATGATTTTATTTAAACTGAAATTATAAATATTTTTATTGTTGTTAAAGTAAATATAGTTTTACAAAATGAAATATTTTTATAAAATATTATATTAAGTAAATTTATAAAATATTTAAAATTATTTGATAGTAAAGATGACTGGTTTTTTTTTACTAAGTAAGAACAACATTATATTACTTCAAAGGAATATATATATATAAAAGACATTTTGGTGCGGAGATGTCATAAGTGGAAATCATCCTAACATCACACGTTATCAAAAACTACAAACTTTCAAAAAAGTAAACTAGTTTAAAGGTGCTAATCAAGCCAACATTTTTAGCAAAAGCTACCATATCCTAACTATCAACCATGGCCAAAACCATAAACTTAAAACAAAGAAAAAATATAGAAGTCATAGTAACAACAAAAAAGATATAATGAGCACCCTTGTCTACATCAGATGGAGCAACATTCATATTGAATAAGGCCAATGGGATGGGAACGTCTAAGAGAATAGCATCTTGCAGAGACAAAGTGCCCAATCACTAACCATTGAAATTGCTAGTAAGGAAATCACCATGGAAATCAAGTGATCCATTTGGTCAACTTTGTACTACAAGTTCACCACGTCCCTGAGCATTTCGAAGATCCAGTCAAGGAGTGCCCAAATTAAGAATGAATTGTTAGAAGACACACTTGAAGGCAGAGGTTGGTGAATCCCAAGAAGGGGAAAGGTGATATTCTTTGTTGGTTGTTTGACGGAGCCACCAAGAATATCAACCCAAGGGGGGGATAGAATCTCTTCAAAACTCAGGGAATTTCCATCCTCATCAAACTATTCCACATAACATCCTGACTACTTCTCCTCTTCTGATATGATAGGAGATCCTAAATTATCAACAGGATTGTTTGTGAGATTCATTGCGACACAACATGGAGACTAGACATCCAACGTGAAATTACCCTATGAGCTATTCCAACAAGGATGAGGACCCTTTGCACGACGTGAGGAACCTCTGCAAAGAATGCAAGTCATGAAGGGCAGGAGGCAAGGTACCCATACAACGAGGAAGATATGATCATGGCCCGATTGGAGGAAAGAAATGAATGATTGAAAATAATCTAGAGAGTCACGACCATAAAAAATAAGCGTTCTAGCATGTGCCAACGTTAAGATTTCATTACTACACTGAGGGAGTAAGGTACCATTCATAAATATTGGAGTGTAATTCACATGGAACCCCATCACATCTCTAGTACACCAAATCCTGTGATCCAACCCTGTCATCAAAGAACTCTACTTAAAAGAGCCAGAATTCATGACACAAGAGTTGAGGATGATGGCCATCGCATGAGTGCATGGACATTTGGCCCACCACTTGGCCTTACCTCCAATCATTAAGTACATGAACATGCTAAACAACTAGCTTAAAGAAGACTATTAATACTTATATTTATTTAATTTTTAATATAAAAACATAATTAAAAATTATTAGTAAAATTTTAGATAGAAACATATATTCACAATATATTACCATAATTAAATAATGCAAAAAGGTACATAGAAAAAAAAAAAATTTGATTAATGTTCAATTCATAAACATATATATCTTAATAGAAGTTAAATTTATATAAAAAAAAAACATGAAATTAATAAAAAAAAGTTAGCGAAAAGTAATAGTTAAAATTAATATGCCTAGTAAGATTTATAAAGTTTACATCAAAACCCAATGCAAATTATTAATGTTTCTTCTAATTTTTTACCAGAAATATAATATCAAAATAATGCAAAAAGGTACATTGATAAAATTAATAAACCAAGTAAGGTTTTTAAACGTTTAAATTAAAACAGATTGTAAATTACTAATGCTTTATGGAAGTTTATAAAAATAGAAATACTATTTTATTTAATATATATAAAGCAATTAAATTGGATGAATATATGTAAATTAACTATATAAAATTAAATTTTAAAAATTATTAAAAAATTTAAAAGATTTTTATATTTAAAAAAAAAATTATTTATATGAAATTTAATAAAAAAATTTACAAACAAAATTATTAAAAAATTGAAAAAAAACAAAATTATTAAAAAATAAAAAAAAACAAAATATATCTTCCCACACATAATACAGACAGCTTTAAAAGGTCCTAAAGAAAATGTTACATTTTTTTTTAAATTTCAAACCAACGTTTTGAGGGAAAATGATTTTTATAGGATTTTTAGATTTTTCAAGTTAGTTTTCAAGCCTCAATCGTTGATTTCACATGCTCATGAGAAAGACATTGAAAATTATGGAGATTTTATTTTGATAGATGAATTTTGTCGCTGGACTTGAAATCAAATCAAAATTAGTGGGTAGAGTCGACATTTCATCACAAATTCTGAAGTGGAATCTTTGAAGAAAAACGAGTTGGGATATTGTCCTCTCTTTCACTAGCGTCACCGTCAACTTTTTTCTTTCTTGGACGTCATAAAATGTTTTTTTCCTCTAATATAGTGGTGTGCTGTCGTCATTAGGTCAGGTAACAGATCGCCTCACGGGAACTCCCTATGTTAATGTGCCTATCTACATCTCCTAGGAAAGACAATCACTTTGCGACAAAAAGCCAACTCAATATAGTTGTTTGTGTTATTGTTAATTTTTTGGGTAAGGTTAATGTTTTTAATAAAATTTCAATGTTAAAAGGTGACTTTTTCAACCAAAGTTTATGTGACATAGTTGAAGAGTTGAGTCTGTACAAGTCAAGGCCAACATTACATTCACCTACAGGATGGAGCAAGCTTTCAACCCTAAACAAAGTCGCATGCAATAGCAAGGACAGCCGAAGGCCTGGTTGGAGCTTAAGTAGACAGAGAACCAAGAGTCTTAAGTAACCCATCCAAACCAACGGGGCAGTTTCACCCGAAGGACCATGGATGTCGGGTTACCTGGCCACACAGAGAGTTTTTTATTCATTCCAAGTTTGGGTGATAGCGTCGACTGACCCAACACGCCCATGGTCTCATAGAGCCTGCATCGAGAAGTGTCAAGTGCAGCAGTTAGTCGTGGTAGTAACTATTTCCTATGTAAAAAGTAAAAGTTACAATGAAGCTAGTGGTGGCATAACAACTTATAGTTGGGTCAAACCAACGCGATGCCCAAGCTCGGGTGGCACCATACCTGCACATGAAACCCAATAAGTTAAATTGTGGCAACATACTATTCTCTCAACGAAACAACGAAGTAAAGATGGGTAAATATTGCGTAAAAGATGAACATTCTTACCTTTAAAACATGCAACCCAGTAACGCTGCCAGTAGCCACCTCCCACAGAAGTGTTGGAGTGTGATGAAAGAACTCCTCCCTGGTTAGGGAGTGAATGCCATGCTCGTAGCTTGAGTGCTCACAGGATCTTGTTGAATGCCAAAAAAAACAACGACTGCAAGGTAGGGTTTTTGGTATATGAGCTGATACTGGTTAGAGGAGTGGCAACCTCTAATCATGGATAATTTTAAGGACCCATACTTATTTAAAAGTGTATAAACCTTGGCGAATCTTACCAATTCTTAAAATGTCAACTATAAAATATTTGGCGATATTTTTCTAAATTTATTTCAATTTCTAAGGATTTTATATAGTTTATATAATACTTTGGCGATTTTTAGAGTGAAAATTTTACCCCATCAAAATTGGGTGAAACGGGGCTTCAAAAAATGTAAATTGGAGAATCTTTTTTTGGAAAAAAACATGGAAAAATAGCCCATGTGCTAAATTTCGCCCCTAAAATTATCCTTGCCTCTAATCCCGGTCACAAGTTCATTAATTTGCTAAAGAACCTCGTAGAGTTGGCGCCAACAACCACAAGCAGGAGTATGAGCGAAAGTTCTAACTCTTGCTGACTGTTGAGCCATGATGAATTCCCAGTGGAGTTACTTGCCATCAAGCAACCAGGGTTTAAAATGTTGGTTCATAGATTTCACAATCTGCGTGGCAGAGAGTAAGCTTGATACAGTCACCACACTCCAAATGTTATCTGTTATGCAACATTGAACCTCAGTGCATGTACTACGAGCCTTTACCACCACCACGTTATGCATCAGCGTAAGTCTCACCATGAAGGCCAAGGTTTGGGATGGTTTTTTGGGCATCGTGGCATGGTGACAGGGTCACATAAACCAAGGTCCAACCTTAGGTTGACCTAGCCATGCACTTACCCATTAACTATATTACGTTATAATGTTTTCATTTAAACCTAAGTCCATTGTAATGGCATTTTCCATATGTTAAATTAACATATGATGTAATTACGATCGCTTATGTGTTATTTGAAATGCTTAGTGCATTTGCATGAGCTTAGGTTAGACCTTGGGTCACCTATAAGCGCTTAGGTTGTATTTGCATATATATATATATTAAGTCGTAATATATGTGTATAGTTTACATTACCTCAAGTTTATAAATATATATATAGTAGGTTGTATATATATATATATAGTTACATTGCATTAAGCCATATCATATTGTGATCATATTGCATTTGTTTTAATATTATCCATTATGTTTTGTATGCATGGTTATAATCTAAGAGACTATGGCATATTATGCTAAGGCCTAGCCTTTAATAAGTTAGCATTAGGGCTTAGTATAATATTAGTGCTTAGGCTGTAGGTTAGTACCTTGGCACAACATTTAACCATGTAGACTTTAATTGTATTCACCTTAATACTTTAATGAGTTGTAGTTAATAATTAATAACATATTAATGATATTAATATAGTTATTAATTGAAGTATTAATGTTGCTTATGTAATTTTCATATTGTCGCAAGTGTGTAAAATGTAGTCATTATACTTTCGGTAGGTACTTGAATTGGTGACTAACATAGTGACATATAAGCACGTTGTTATGGTTGGCACTTGTTTGAAAAGCAACAGAAGAATAATGATGTTTAATGCACACACATTCAGAATATTACTGAGTAGGTTGTGACGACGACTAGTATGTGTATTTCCGCATTTGTTTGATTGGCTAGTATCTTTTTCAAAAAAAAAAATCGCGTAGAAGAGACATGAAAAATTGGTATCAGAGCATGGTCACTACACTAGGACAAGCTTGGTGTAGTTCAGAAGGACCCATCCTGAAAGGGGGAGTGATGTGGTCATTGATGATGAGATTTCCTGCATCGACGGTAAGGTCGATGATGTGAATACCTGTATTGATGAGAATACTGAAGAGGTCACCTATTCCGACAATTAAGTTGATGTATGGTCCATAGACCTTGTCTAAGTGGACGAGAAGACTGCATCATCCATAGACATGATAGGTGTCTTAAATAGATCAGGATTGATCATCCTGTAAGTAGATATGGACTGCATCGTCCATAGACATGAGAGGTGTCCTAAATGGATCAGGATTGATGATTCTGTAAGTAGATATGGACTGAAACGTCCATAGACATGAGAGGTGTCTTAAATGGATCAGTATTGATCATCCTGTAAGTAGATCTGGAATGCATCATCCATAGACATGAGAGGTGTCTTAAATGGACCAGGATTGATCATCCTATAAGTAGATCTGGACTACATCGTCCATAGACATGAGAGGTGTCTTGAATGAATTAGGATTGATCATCCTTAGATAGTGATCCCATAATTCTGAAAGGAAGGATAGTCTTAAATGTCAATCCTTGGATTGTGGTGGGATTGATCATCCCTAGACAATGATCCCATAATTCCGAAATGAAGGATAGTCTTAAATATTGATCCTTAGACTAGAATCCCATAATTCTGAAATGAAGGATTGACTAAGATGTGAATTGATGGACTGGAATCCCGTAATTCCAAAAGGAAGGATTTCCCATGATCCCATAATTCCGAAAGGAAGGATTGTCCATGATCCCATAATTCTGGAAGGAAGGATTGTCCATGATCCCATAATTCTGAAAGGAAGGATCACCAGAGTTGATGGACCAGAATCCCATAATTCCGAAAGGAAGGATTGTCCATGATCCAATAATTCCGAAAGGAAGGATCACCATATTTGATGGACTAGAATCCCGTAATTCCGAAAGGAAGGATTGTCCATGATCCCGTACTTCCAAAAGGAAGGATCACTAGATTTGATGGCCTAGAATCCTGTAATTCCGAAACGAAGGATTGTCCATGATCCCATAATTCTGAGAGGAAGGATCACCAGAGTTGATGGACCAGAATCCTGTAATTCTGAAAGGAAGGATTGTCCATGATCCCGTAATTCCAAAAGGAAGGATCATGTGTATTGCAGAGTATGCTGAGATGGTGATGATGTCGATCGAGATGATCCAGATGATGATGTTGATCCAGATGATCCAGATGATGATGTCGATCGAGATGATCCAGATGGTGATGTTGATTGAGATGATCTAGATGATCATGTTGATCGAGATGATCCAGATGATGCTGTTGATCGAGATGATCGAGATGATCGAGATGCTGTTGATCGAGATATCCAGATGATGTTGTTGATCGAGAGATCTAGATGATGCTGTTGATCAGGAGATCTAGATGATGATGCTGTTGATCAGGAGATCTAGATGATGATGTTGTTGATCAGAGATCCAAATGATGATGTTATTGTAGCTGTTTGAGTGCTGCAGAATATGATGACTCAGTACTGAAGATGTTGATGTTCCAGTATTGAATATCTTGAAGATGTTCCAGTAACTGTTTGAGTTACTGATGATGTTAAATAAATCTTCCAATCATTTATAGATGTATCATGTATTTGATGAATCCTTTCTCCTGCAGATGTTGTTATAATATCCTTCTCGTTAAGGGGGAGTGTTGAAATATTGTGACTTCTAAGAACATTATATTTGTACTTTATTATTTGGGAGATGTTCCATTCCTCCAATGAGACTCTATTGTATATCTGGAGAGGTTTATTCCTCCGATATATTGTGGTAACTAGGGTTATTAGATCTCCCATGTGAGGTCGGCCCTGAGTTAGCTGTTTAATGGTTATTAGACTCTCTTAGGAGAGGTTGGCCCCATTAGGGTGAAAAGTCAGTTAGAACATGAGTATAAATGGAGGAGGTGTGTTCCTCATTTATCTCATTCATTCACTCACTTGTGATTGGTGCATAGGAGAGAGAGAGGTCTGCATAGGAGGAGAAGGAGCTCTTGTTTGAGACTACATCTTTGTATTGGTTGATTATCTATATTGAGGAAAGCTTTGCTGGGTTTTCTACCCCATGATGGTTTCCCAGGGTAAATATTTGTCTATCTTGCGATTGTGTTTCTTTCAGTGATCTTGCTTGTGAAATTAGGATAAACTTAACACAGGCATCTCAACTAAACTCAACAGTCATGGCACCCATAATACCTACCACACCCAACACAAGGAAGGTCCCCTTCTTTGCTGCACAGTCCCTCAGGTGTCCCTTCGCTCTAGTGCTCTTCAGGGTGGGCATAGAAATGTCCAACTGCTAATTCCTTGAGATTCTAGCCTTCACTAGGTTTATCAAGCAACCCAACCCCTGTTCAAACATTCACACTTGGATTTTTGACAATTCTGTCATCTAATAACTCAATCCCGTCACTGGATTTATGGGCTATAAAAACTAGGTTTTCCAATGGATTTTGGGGTATCTAACACTCTCAATTTCACCCCCAGGTTCATATCTATGGATCCCCCATTGGATTTCACTATCACAAATATCAATTCTGGGCGTTTATGGCACTTCAAAATGTGGGTTCTTGCAAAGTTGCGATTTCTATTTTTTTCACTGCTGGGAATTCGTAATGGATGGAAACTGAAGCTGGGTTGTTCAACAATGGAATGGGATGAGGAAGGACCCATTCCCATGAGGTAGAGTGACTTGTGGGTCAAGGAAACAGATCCCATACCCTACCATACTAATTTCTGGGCTGCCCATGCTCCATTGAAGCCATGGATTGAATTCTTCAACAACTTCCTTACAACATAATTAAATGTCAACAAGGAAAGTAAAACGGGTTCACAACATGACATATGGAAGCCTATGGTTCAATCCCATAGCCCCCTCACCACTCCCTAGTGGAATACACATGGCCCCTTCTCATTCGTTGCTTCCATAGCCAGTTTTGGTATTTTATTGCAATATCAAATATTTACATCATTTACAATATTCCATGGCTTAATAGCTCACAGGTAATAAAATGTCAAATGCTTGTCCATTTTAAATAAAATCCGAACATACACTAGCAGGGCCTTGGCCTTGAGCTCCATGCTAGGGAAACATACATCGCATGTATACAATATTTACATTAAAAGCCAATATTTCATAAGGGTCAAAATTGGGGTATTACATTACATTTATCTACACAGTCTGAGCATTAACATAAATCATGCCGCATAACCACATGATAAACAAACAACGTTGCATATGAACATTAAAGACGATTTTTCCATGTTTATGCATCTACCATGATTTAGGCATTCTAATCTACTCTACGCATACTTTAAGAAACTGTTTGAACATGTTTATTTCTACGGCTATGCTCGGAGAGCGGCCTAGCAAATAATATTTATATTATATAAATAACCAGTGCTGGAGAATTTATTAACACGAGTTCACTGTTAATACAGTTGCAAATAGATGCATAGTTACTCTCTGAACATTTGTGTATGCCTATATATATATATATATGCATTGAGGAGCCGATAACTCATAATCATTTGTATGTTGTAAACGTTCATTTCATTCCTTCAAATCCATTTAAATAATGCACAGAAAGTATGGCAAAAATGATACAATCGAGACCCATTGTGGGAATTTATTTGAGTTAACCATTTCCACATTTAAAAAGATGATTGCAGCGAGATTCACATAATAACTCTGTTCATTCATTAAAAGAGGAAAACAGAGGCCGAGAGAAACATATAATTTCCACACTGTAATAAAACAAACTAGTATTTAAACGTTTCATGTTTCAAATGCATTCATTATTTACAAAAAGAAATAATATAGTTCAGAGCTATTGCTCTTCCTTTCCACACTTAAATTCCTTCACAGGTCACACCCAAAACGAGACAGCGTTGAACAAGCAACCCCAACGTGGCCAAGCCACCCAAGGTCAAGAGAAATGATGAGTCTGTTCACCATACAATTCAAGGCCAACATTAAATTCACCTATAGGCTGGGGCAAGCCTTCAACCCTAAACAAATTCACATGCAACAACAAGGATGACTGAAGGCCTAGTTGTAGTGTAAGCAAACATAGAACCAAGAGTCTTAAGTAACCCATCCAAACCAATGGGGCAATTTAACCTGAAGTACCAAGGATGTTGGGCTACCTGGCTACATAGAGAGTTGTTTATTCATTACAAGTCCAGGTGACAGCACAGATTGACCCAGCACGCCCACGGTCTCACAGATCCTGCGTCGAGAAGTTTCAAGTGCAACAGTTAGTCGAGGTAGTCACTATTTCCTATGTAAAAAGTAAAAGTTACAATGAAGCTAGTGGTGGTGTAACAAATTACAGTTGGGCCAAACCAACGCAAATCCCAAGATCAGGTGGCACCATACCTGCACATGAAACCCAATAAGTTAAATGGTGGAAACATAATATTCTCACAATGGAACAATGAAGTAAGGATGGGTAATTGTGTAAAATATGAACATTCTTACCTTTAAAATGTGCAACCCAGTAATGCTTCCAGTAGCCACCTCCCACAGAAGTGTTGGAGCATGATGAAAGCACCTCCTCCCTAGTTCGGGAGTGAATGCGATGCTCGGATCCTGAGTGCTCGCAGGAGTTTGTTGAATTCCAAAAAGAACAACAACTGCAAGGTAGGGTTTTTGGTATACAAGGTGATACTGGTTAGAGGAGTGGAAACCTCTGAGCCCGGTCACAAGTTCATTAATTTGATGAAGTACCCCATAGAGTTGGCACCAAAATCCACAAGCCAAATCAATGACGCCCAGGCATGCACCAATCCTAAGCTAAACGACCTGGATCACGATCGACAGTCGTGGGACCTTCAACACTTAATTCAACCACAATGGAACATTAATGCAGTGATGCCTAGGGAGTTGGCAGTTTTGTGCAAGATTCACCATGGCTAGCTGGATCACAAGCAAAAGTTATAAGTCTTGTTGACTTTTGAGCCATGACGAATGCCCAATGGAGTTACCTGCCATCAAGCAACTAGGGTTTAAAACGTTGGTTCATAGATTTCGCAGTCTGTGTGGCAGAGAATAAGCTTGATACAGTCACCACACTCCACATGTTATCTGTTATGCAACGTTGAACCTCACTGCATGTACTACGAGCCTTTACCACCACCACGTTATGCGTCGGTGTAAGTCTCACCACGAAGGCCAAGGTTTGGGTCAGTTGTTAAGGCATCGTGGCATGGTGATAGGGTCGCATAAGCCAAGGTCCAATCTTAGGTTGACCTGGCCATGTGCTTACCCATTCAATATGATAAGACATAAAATATCAGCATTACATTCCATTTCACAACAATAGCATATACAGGATCATTGAAAGAACAATAAGCATAGCAAAAACATAAGAGACTCAGATTTATCCTGGGAAACCCTCATGGGGAAGAAAACCCAGTAAAGTTTCCTCAATATAGATGACCAGAAAATACAAAGATGTAAACCCTAGACATGAGTTCCTTCTCCTCCATAGCATACCTCTCCCTCACCTATGCGCTATTCACAAGTGAGTGCAATGTGTGTTAAATGAGGAACACACCTCCTCTATTTATACACAACTCTGACTTGTCTTTTACACAAGCTAGGTCGGCCCCAACTTAACAACTTTACATAATGTGATAGGGCCGACCCCACTAGGGTGGTCTAATAACCCTTTGACCCACATAACACATACAGGGCCGACCCCACTAGGGAAGTCTAATAACCCAAGTTTCCATGGAGGAATAAACATCTCCGGATACATGAAAAAGTCTCATTGGAGGAATGAAACATCTCCGGAATAATAAAGTACAAATATAACATTATTAGAAGTTACAATATTTCAATGCTCCTCCTTAAAGAGAAGGATATTATAACAACATCTGCAGGAGCAAGGAGTCATCACCATCATACATGATACATCTATAAATCATTGGAAGCTTTCTTTATACATCATCAGTAACTCAAGCAGTTACTGGAACATCTTCAATACTGGAACATCAACATCTTCAGTACTGAATCTTCATCTTCTGCAGCACTCGAACAACCACAGTAACATCATCATCTGGATCCTCTCGATCAACAACATCATCATCACATGATCATCAACATCGTCAACACACGATCATCAACATCGTCATCACATGATCATTAGCATCATCATCACACAATCATCATCATCGTCATCACACGATCATCAGCATCGTCATCACACGATCATCAGCATCATCATCACACGATCATCAACATCATCATTTAGATCATCATTATCAACATCTGGATCCTCTCGATCTACAGCATCTCGATCATCTCGATCTACAACATCTGGATCATCTCGATCTACAGCATCTAGATCATCTTGATCTACAGCATCTAGATCATCTCGATCTACAGCATCTCGATCATCTGCAATACACACGATCCCATTCCAGGATTATCAATCTTGCTCACTTTAAGAGATCTTTCATGTCTATGGATGATACAATCCAGATATTACTTGCAAGATGATCAATCCTTATCACTTTAGGACATTAGTCCAAGGACGATGCAATCCTATCATGTACCTTTTGAACCAAATGTCTAGGGATGATGTAGTCCTATCATCAATTCTCGGAGATAGATGTCTATGGATCAATTCTGGGACTGTCATCCGGGGATGATACAATCCCCACATTCTCGGAGACATCTGTCTATGGATCAATTCTGGGACTGAAGTCCGAGGAAGATACAATCCCCACATTCTCAGAGACATCTGTTTATGAATCAATTTTGGACTGAAGTCCGAGGATGATACAATCTCCACATTCTTGGAGACATCTGTCTACGAATCAATTCTGGGACCAAAGTTCGGGGAAGATACAATCCCCACATTCTCGGAGACATCTTTCTACAGATCAATTCTGGGACCAAATTCTAGGGAATATATAATCCCCACATTCTCGGAGACATCTGTCTATGGATCAATTCTGGGATCGAAGTCTGGGGATGATACAATCCCCACATTCTCGGAGACATCTGTCTGTGGATCAATTCTGGGACCGAAGTCTGGGGAAGATACAATCCCCACATTCTCAGAGACATCTGTCTACGGATCAATTCTGGGACTGAATTCTGGGGAAGATATAATCCCCACATTCTTGGACACATCTGTCTATGGATCAATTATGGGACCGAAGTTCGGGGATGATACAATCCCCACATTCTTAGAGACATCTGTCTACGGATCTCTTTTAGAACATGTGTTCAAGGATGATACAATCCCTCTTCTTTCTCAGAGACTTCTATCTATGAATCTCTTTTAGAACATGTGTTCAAGGATGATACAATCCCCTCGTCAACTTAGACCCTGTCTAAGGAACATTCACCAACCTCACTGTAGGTATCACCAATACAGGTATCCACATCATCGACCTCACTGTCGATGCAGGAAATCTCATCATTAGTGACCACATCACTCCCCCTTTCGAGGAGGGTCCTTCTGAACTACACCAAGCTTGTCTCGGAAATAATCAAACTTTACTCGAGACAGAGGTTTGGTCAATATATCAACAACTTGTTCGTCAGTGCTTACATACTCGAGCTTGATAGCTCCTTTCTGCACCATATCCTGCATATAGAAATATCGCATCTCTATGTGCTTTGACTTATCATGGAATACTGGATTCTCTGTCATCTTGATACAACTTTGGTTGTCACACATGATCACAATGGGGTCCATCTCTAAGTCAAAAAATCCAGATAACAGCTTCCGAAGCCATAATGCTTCACAACTAGCAGAGCAAGCAGCTATCTATTCCACTTTAGTTGTGCTGAGAGCCACATTAGACTGCTTCCTGCTAAACCATGAGATCATGGCAAATACTAGACAATAACATTCTCCCAATGTGTTGTTCCTGTCTGATACACTTCCTTCCCAATCAACATCTGTGTAGCCATACAATATGAAATCATGATCTCCAAGATAACATAGACCAAAGTCTATCGTACCCTTTAGGTACCTCATCACATGCTTTGCAGCTATCAAGTGAACATGCCTAGATTCCACTAGATACTGTCTCAAGGTGTTTCACAGCAAAGCATATATACGGCCTTGTATTCATCAGATACATCAATGACCCAATAATATGTTTGTATAGAGTCACATCCACTAACTCTGATGAGTCATCCGCTAACAACTTCAAGTTGGAATCCATGGGATTATCCATGGTTGCACATTCCAACATACTTTCCCTGGTTGAGAAAGATTCCTTCTGAGCCTTGCCATACTTCCAGACTTAGGAAGTAATGCATCAATCTGAAATCTTTCATCTCAAATTCTGTAGCTTCTTCTTTCTTTCCATGATCTGTTTCTCATTCCCTGTCAGAAAGAGATCATCCACATACAGTAATAGTATGACATGTTCATCATCCATAACCTTAAGATAAAGGTTAGGATCAACTTTACTTTTGGTAAATCCCAATATTGTCAAGAAGCTATCAATTCTCCCTCTATGACTAAACATCATTCACACTGTGCATTGAGTGATCTTCTGTATATCTATCCATGCCATCTCTCATTAGATGGTTCTACTGATATGAGCCTCAAGATCATTCGAACTCTGTGGTGAGCTCCTTCTTGCATCCATCTAAGAGAAGAATTCCATCTGTATATGGAAACCATCATCAACCTTGTAGCAAAGGTTGAAATCCGCATCATCCATAGTGATCATTAAGCTCATCAAATGACTATCGATCCTGGGTACCCATACAGAGCTTTCTTCAATTGAATCCTAGGAGTTTTCTTGATTCACACTTCTTCTTCAATTACACCATTAAGAGAATGGTATTATCTAGCCACTTGGAGCAAACATCTCGTCATGATTCTCTTTCTCTTTCTAAGAGAATCTTCTATCCACGAGCCTTCTATAGTATGTTTGATTTGTAAGTCTTCTTGTTGAACATCCATCACTTGTTCAGTGTTCATCATCCTTCTTTTGCAAATCATAGCACATGATCTTTCCTACAATTCAAAGTTAATCACATGATTAATAATACTTCATAATCATCAAATCATGTTGACATGATAACCTATAATGCATATAGATATGATTCACATAGTTATGCAACTATCTTGACCAATAATTTGGCATAACACTTTTCCATATCCTGTATGCATACAATGGCTATCTAGATACCTTCCATCTCTACTAGAACATACTATCAAGAGCATGCACAGCTCTCAGCATGTCAGCAAAGAGGTTTCATTCTAGACAAACAACAATGGAATGTTTGTCCAACTTACCCATCATATGCATATTAGTAGTATACTATTCAATGCTATATGAATGCTCACACTATGCATGATATATACAAATACGCATGCAACTATTACGAGCAATACATTAACTTATTCAGAGATTCAAATAACAACTCAAATACTTATCTTTTATGTTTGTGTGGTTTCCTCCCGCTTGATCTCTATATGTCTTTGAACTTCTATTCATTCTGTACCACTAAGCATGCTTAAGTGTGCACTAGTGTCATCCTCGTGATCTCATACACAAACATACATTCATTAGTATAATCTCAATACTATCAAAACATGATAATCCTAAGTATGTATGGTCATGATCATTTCATGCATAGGTATACTTACCTAACACAAAGTAGGATTCTAACTTGATATAAGAAAACATACTTGGATTATCAAACTTGGTTATGTCTTTAACAGACCCAAACAATACCTTCTTTGTTCTCTTCAATGGTTTAGAGATCTTGTGCTAGAACCTACATATCTCATAGGTTAAGCATAGTAGAACAAGGTCATACATACCTCATAAGTGGAGCTTCTGTGTGATCAAATATTATGAATGAGTCTTTGTCTTCATGTTATCGTGGTCTTGATGTACCTGTATCTTGTTAGCAGACAACATCATTCTCATACAACGCTATAGGTGCATTAGTACAATCATATAACCCTAATCAATGAATGTATTCTATCATTCACATGCATTCATACTTCTAAGATTAATCAAGATTGTACTAACCTCAATAATATGAAGACAAACATATCATAAACTTAATCATGAACAGATTTCAACACATACCTGTATCTCCTCAAGTCATACCTATTAGGATTGCTTTTAACCCAATCCACTTTGATTTGCTGAAACTCAATCTGAAGTTGGATTAGGGTTTTTTAGAGAAACCCTAAAAATTCAAACTTTGAATTTCAAACTTCTGAGTGGATGGAAATATGTGGCTTGCTGAGCTGATCAAGCTGGTATACTTCAATTTTGAAAACTGCAAAATTTGACCCCTCAAAATTGCCTTTGAAACTTTTGGGTTCATTAGACAGGACCCCGAACTAGGGTTTGATAAAGCCCACCCTTCTTCCCAACCAAAAGGTTCGATCCAAAGTTCTAAACTTCGATTTTTCTGAGGGGCTTCCAGCCGTGGTCACAGACTTAAAAAATTCCAACTTTTGCAGAAGCCCTAATTTTTCCACCTTTCCGATCAAAGTCTCAAACTAGGGTTTGATCAAGCCCACCCTTCCGGCCAACCAAAACTTTTGATCTTGGTCTCTAAATTTCAATTTTTCTGAGTAGCATTCATCCGTGGACTCCGATTCCAAAAATTCCAACTTTCTCTAAAACCGTAATTTCCCACAACAGTGACGATTCAAGAATGAAGGTGCTCAAAATCCAAATCTGTTTTGACAGAAATATGCACCTGATTGTTTCTAGTGTAACTCCGAAATTACAAATCCCTAGGGTCTGAAACTTCTACCTGTGGTACGATGACATATCCTCTTTCCAACCCCATAGGTCTTACCTCAATTGGATTCTCTGAGAGAGAGTTATGCCAAGTGTCACAACATGACCTATTTATGGGATAAAACAAGAGAGCAAACTTGTACAACATTCCATGTGTCACTGGTTCAACTTCGGCCTCTGAAAACGTTACCTGAGAAACTACAGTCTGTTCTCTACTTTTCAATTTTTATGAAATTTAATTTGGAGCTTCCTAGCCCAAGTTGTGACCTTTTTCCCTAGGTCACCTATTTATGACTGAGATCTAGAAGAGGCAGAAACCCTAACTTGTACTGACCATAAATCACAAAGTACAATGAATCTGTGGTTTTACTTTGGACACAAGGTACATGGAGATGGTATCTACAACCTTTAAAGGTTTCATATCCTGAACCTTCTCCAAAATGTATTTATATAAAAAGTTCCACGATGACTGGTTTTTTCTATATAAAACCCTAACCTTCAAATTATCACAAGTGAAGTAAGTGTCGTAAGTGCCATACATTGCCTTCCTTCAGGTTAGCTATGATACCATGTCAAGATTCAATATGCTAAGACATAAAATATCAGCATTACATTCCATTTCACAACAATAGCATATACAGGATCACTAAAAGAATAACAAGCACAACAAAAACACAAGAGACACAGATTTATCCTGGGAAACCCTCATGGGGAAGAAAACCCAGTAAAGATTCCTCAATATAGATGGCCAAAAAATACAAAGATGTAAAACCTAGACATGAGATCCTTCTCCTCCATATAATACCTCTCCCTCACCTATGCGATATTCACAAGTGAGTGCAATGTGTGTTAAATGAGGAACACACCTCATATATTTATACACAACTTTGACTTGTCTTTTACACAAGCTAGGTCAACCCCAACTTAACCACTTTACATAATGTGACAGGGCTGACCCCACTAGGGTGGTATAATAACCCTTTGACCCACATAACACATACAGGGCCTACCCCACTAGGGAAGTCTAATAACCCAAGTTACCATGGAGGAATAAACATCTCCAGATACATGACAAAGTCTCATCGGAGGAATGAAACATCTCTGGAATAATAAAGTACAAATATAATATTCTTAGAAGTTACAATATTTCAACATGGGCCAGTTGTTTGGGCATCGTGGCATGGTGACAGGGTCGCATAAGCCAAGGTCCAATCTTAGGTTGACCTGGCCATGCGCTTACCCATTAAGCATATTACATTATAATGTTTTCATTTAAAACTAAGTCCATTGTAATGGCATTTTCCATATGTTAAATTAACATATGATGTAATTACGATCGCTTAAGTGTTATTTTAAGCGCTTAGTGCATTTGTAGGAGCTTAGGTTAGACCCTAGGTCACCTATATGCACTTAGGTTGTATTTGCATATATATGTATTAAGTCATAATATATGTGTATAGCTTACATTACCTCAAGTTTATAAATATATATAGAGTAGGTTGTATATATATATATATATATATATATATATATATATAGTTACATTGCATTAAGCCATATCATATTGCATTTGTTTTAATACTATCCATTATGTTTTGTATGCATGGTTATAATATAAGGGACTAGGGCATATTATGCTAAGGCCTAGTTTTTACTAAGTTAGCATTAGGGCTTAGTATAATATTAATGCTTAGGCTGTAGGTTAGTACCTTGGCACAACATTTAACAATGTCGACTTTAATTGTATTCACCTTAATACTTTAATGATTTGTAGTTAATAATTAATAACATATTAATTACATTAATAGAGTTATTAATTGAAGTATTAATGCTACTTATGTAATTTTCAGATCCTCGCAAGTGTGCAGAATGTAGTCATTATACATTCGGTAGATACCTGAATTGGTAACTAACGTAGTGACCTATAAGATCATTGTTATGGTTGGCACTTGTTTGAAAAATGACAAAAGAATAATGATGTTTTATGCACACACATTCAGAATATTACTAAGTAGGCTGTGACGACAGCTAGTATGTGTATTTCCACATTTGTTTGATTAGCTAGTATCTTTTTCAAAAAAAAAAACTCGTAGAAGAGATGTGATAGGGCTCCACTCACTTACACATAAATAACCTTCTAAGGTGGCCTACTATAACTAACCCATGGAAAGGAAGCAATTCCTGCAGATGTTTGGAAACTAAAATGATCCTATGCTACGAGAAATTACGACCAAAAGGCTTATAAAGAAGATTCAAAATCTCTGAGAAGTTTCATATCCATGAAAGAAATGGTTTTGAGAAAAATAAAATACATCCAATCAAGAAGATTCTCCCGATGATGATCCATAAGGTTCTTCTCTGTCCATGAGTATGACAAACAAAGTAAAAAATTCATCACTCACAAAAAAGGACATCATGGATGGAAGAACCCATGTCAGATGTTTGAAGACTGAAGAAAGCTATTCAAGAAGGACTCGGATGACAAAACTAGTCAAAATAAACAATAGGAATAAAGAACACAGGAATACATCTATTTGATATTTTTACGATCATGTGGAGTCATGCTTAGAGGTTACCGAAAGACTAGACTAATAATGAACCCCATATTATGGCCTCGGGAGAGTAGTCAGGAAATCTGATCTAGGTTACCCTAATTCCTAAAAGAAATGACCAATATGATTCAAGAAGCTCCTCCCCCTGCATAAAACTTTAGACTTTAAAATCCCCAAAAGAAATGTTAAAGGCATAGTTTTTAGAATTAGAATTGATGACAAACAATAAATTGTGATCCTCAATAATATTTTTGATCAAAGCTCTGTGTTCACCAGCTAGTCACCAATTGTTGCAGCTACAACCTCATCCCCAAAATTTGTAGATTTGTAGGGCCCCTCCTTTTTTATTTTACATAGAGTGTTGTTTTATTTTTTTGCTTACTTTTGTTTGACACTTATAAATTCTCTGGAAATAAAAAGAAAAGAATCATTTTTTTGATTGGGAGAGTTGTCAGTTTTCCGTCGAAATGATTAGAGCACAATCCAAAGTTGCGTCAAAAAGGTCAGAGAGGTTGCAAATTTAATGCCAAAAAACTCATACTTTTGGGGAGATTTGCGTTTCAGATAAAAAATGAATGTTCTGCCAAAATGGTTGGAGGACAAGGAAAATGGGCCTGATTGGAGGAAATTCTAGTTTCACGCCAAAACGGTCAAAGCAAAACCATGTTTGCTGGCAAAATGTTTCGGCGCATTAATCAGTTTTCCACTTATTTGGTGATTTTGCCGAACTTTGGAAAGAAACTAACCATCGCCCAAAAAAGATTTGGCTCAAAATGGTAAAGTGCTCTGAAATAGGTTCGATGCCAAAGGAAAAGGATGAACTGAAATGGTATCATATCCAAATCAAAAGTCCATGCAAAAGTGGATCGGCGAAAAAGGTGGTTTTTCTTGCTCAAATAGATCGACATAAAATTGAAAGTAACCCAAAACATTTCACTGCCAAAATTAAAGTCCTTCGAAATAGTTTGAAGTAAAATGGTAAATTGATCTAAAACATTGATTTGAATAGGCTTCGATGTAAAATGAGAAAGCACGCCCAAAATGGGTAAGTGGATCCCATTCACATGAATCTCGAGACACATTTCATTCTAGGTTTTGAGTGAATGTACATAAGTTTTCGACCCCGTTTTCGCAAACATTGTTTGTAACAGCATTACGGAGCACTCACCGGACATCAGAGAACCCCGTTGAGCTTTCTTTTCGACCACTTGCATGCCGCTAGGTAAGTGTTTTCCATAACTTTTGTCTAGATTATTAGGGTGTCTCCTTTACGATGTGTTTTATTCTTTTATTTTTTTCATAGTTTTGAAAAAGTCCTTGCTCCTAAAACCGTATATATATATATCTATATCTATATATATATATATATATATATATATATATATATATCTATATCTATATCTATATCTATCTATCTATATATATATATATATATATATTGTTTTTTATAATAGAGAGGGCTCACTGCCAATAGTTTTCGAGCAAGTGAAGACCTATCGACCAATAGCCGGCTAGTCTCTGTGCTAGTAGCATGCCCTACTTTCAATATTAAGTACCAATTAGGGAGAATATTTTAGGTCGGAGGGGCATCTAACCCTGGATAGAAAAGGGCAACTTGGTTGCTTATATGGGTATTTATACCTTATATGTGGATGCTTAGGTTGAAGACCACCCATGAAAGTATAGTAGACTCGTAGGAGCACGCGGCTTAGGTAGTAGCAGTCAAAATATTTGATAATTTGGGGTAGGGCATTAGACCTTGGCCTAGGGAAGCGCTAACTTGGAAACCCTCGCTTGACAAACATGTTTACCATGGGGCTTCACATATGTATACTTAAATTTGTAGTGCCTCAGGGTTTTGGCACTCTTGGACCCTTTTACCATTACTTTCAAAGGATACTGTGACTCATTTGAATCCTCCCCTACGATGGTTCAGTTCCTTTAGGGTGAGTGGAGGTAGCCACCAAGATAGGGATATACAAAAAACTTTGAACAATAATGTGAGAAAGTAAGGTATCAAAAGAACGAATTGCTTCGCAAGAACTCGAATTAGATGAAGATGTTTGTTACTAGGATTACCCTCGCTAGTGGCAGTTTTTTTGATCAGTTACTTTTCCCTTATTAGAGAATATTTTGTTAGGGTTGTGAGATCCAAGTGGAGTGGATACTTTGTTTAAATAGTGGACAGGAGTGATTAAATTGGTAATTAGTATGGCACAAACGGATTTGGGAAATAAGACCAAATTGCTTGATGTAAAACCAATATGAGGACACCAATGCAACAACAGGAATCATTCCTAGATAGAAATGGGGTGATCCATATCATCTCATCCGAGACTTAAAACGTTCCAGATGCATCCATTGAAGATATGATCGTGTATCAAAATATAAAAAAATCAGGTCTCCATAAAGATTCCACCTGTCCAGAGCTCTTTCCATGTTCAGAAGTAATTGGGTGGATTTTACCTCATGTGGATGTTGGTACACAAATCATTGCTGGTACGAATGGAGAAGGATTCACATCATTTCAGCTTGGTCATATAGCAGCAGCATATAATCTACCACCTCCAAGAATTATGGTGACAGATGAATGGATCAAGGGAGTCAACATTGACCACACTGAGTATGCTAAGAAAATGTTGGTTCCGGGAAAGCAGTTGAGGCAGAAGCCGAGCAGGGAACACGATGCTGAAAATCTGAAGACACCCTTCAAAGTAATAACAATGATGTTAAGTAGGATATTTGGAAGGGAAGACACCAATATCTACAAATTCAGTTGGGTGTCTCTCATGTATCATGTCTCCTCACATGGCACCATATTCAATTGGGTGGACATCATTTCAGAAAGTATGGCATTAGTTATAGCAGTATCCCAAGGAGGAATGACGCAAAATTATTTATGTCCTCTTATTTGATCGATTGTATCGTGATAAGGCACCCTTTTCACAAGTTGGGATGCTATTGGGTCCCAGCCGAGATCCTCTTTATGTGGCCTACCAAATAATGTGGGCTCATAAATATGTGAGCTTCTACAAGATTATATGCGAGGAGTTTATAATTCCCCTATACTGGTTGATCTTTAATGAAGATCCCAACTGCTTGTCGGACAATGCAGTGGAAATAATAAATGAATACGGGGATTATTACTTTACCCCTAAAGGCACCTATATCCATATGTATGGGGGAACCAAACCCCCATCTTTGCTATCGAGATATACCACAGACTATGTAGTACACAAAGAGGTCGTAAGACAAGTTTTTGTCAATGGGGTGGGGCATTTTTTGAATGAGCACAAGAAGGCTTCCTATCCGCCACTTAAATTTTTCATTAGAGCATACAAGTTCCCTAAGGTGAAAGGAGTAGAATATTTCATTAAGGACTTTGAAGTGTTCCACTTTGGGGAGAATATCTTTGTTAGAAATGAAAATTGCAAAAGGCTTCCCAACGTTGTGAATCGTGTAAGATCCATTTCGAGTATACATATCACTTCTTAAAAGATCAAGAGGTGTACCGAAGAGAAAATAATATGATTGATTTGAATAAAATATTTGGTCATAGAGATGGATCAAGTGCTAGCCAAACCAAAGACACAGATAAAGAAGTAGAGAAACAGAAGGCCCGAGAAGAAGCCATAGCTGTAGAAGAATCAAATCTAAAACAAGAGGAGGAAGCGAGACAAAAGGAAGAAGTGGAGAATAAGCGGAAAGAAGAAGAAGCCATAGTTGCAGAAGAAGCAAATCCAAAACAAGAAGAAAAATCAAAGTGAAGGCATGAGGAAGAACTAAAGAGGAAAGAGGAGGAAGAAGAACAAGAAAGGTAAGAAGTGGTAGATAAAACAACAGATTTAGCGAGACAAAAGGAGGAGGAATCCAAATTCAAGAAAGATGTGGAAGACATAAGTGCCCATGAAGAAGATAATAGTCTTCAAGATATGGACATAGATCTACTCGACATCTCCAGAATTCCGCATACAGGAGGTCATATTCCATTTGTTGAGCTCGGGATCACCCCCTTTACTCCTTCAAAGAAGCATTCAGTAGAAAAGATGGATACTATAGTTTTCGATCCCAAGCATAATACTATCGTGAGAAGAACAGAGAAAATATTGAAAATGGGAATGAAACAAGATGTGGTAACCATACATGAAAGTACCTTAGGAGAACGCTAATAATGTGGATAAATTGATGAACAACTTAGAATGAAGCAAAGAAAAAATATTAAAGCTGAAAGATAACTTGGTGAAAGCAAGAGGAGAAGGTATTGAGCTGAAAAGGAAACAGGATGCAGTAGAATATGAAAAAAAAAATACTACTTGATTATCAGAACTTGGAGAATGAAAAGGGAAATTTGAATGTGCAACTTGTAATTATGGAAGGCGATCGAAGTGACTTCTACTCTTGCATTAATGGGTTGGAAGAAAACAAAGTGAAGCCAAATCAGCAGGTGGAATTGTTAATCAATGAAAATGAGTCATTACAAGCACATGTAAATGAAATGATAATTGAAAAAGAAGTTTTACAAGTTCAGATTGATGGATTGATAAGCGAGAAATTAAGAATACCTGATGGAGAAAGTCCAAGTGGCTCAAAACCAAAAGCAAGACCTGACCCCTTTCTATGAGCATGCTTGCAAGATACAAGAACAAATCTGTCATGAGCAGGAATTGTTCGTTGGAGAAATTTATAAAATGTGGAAGATGATAGATATGATGAAGGAGATTTCTGCAAGAACCTTGGTTGTAAGACAGAAATTGAACAATACATTTCCCAAAATAAAAAATTTGATCACATGGAAAACAGAACATCCATATTTTCCAGATCATTTTCCAAACAAATCAGATGTAAAGCTCGAGCTTGCTATATCTATTTTGGATAGTTGTAGAAAAGAATCCGGAAGGATACAAGCAGAAGTGCCAAAATCTATCACAAAGTGTGAAGGAATCTACAAGGATATTTGTCAAGTGCATGAGATATGCCATGTACCAATTTCCCAGGATATGTATGAGCTACCCATGTTGGACCAATGCATAGAATAATTGAAAAGCTTATTGAAGGAAGAATTGGAGTACATAACCAAGCTGGACGTGTTGAATGAAGAAGATCTCAAACATGACATAGGGACAAGCATCTATGAATGCTTATTTTTTGGAAGAAAATTATAGAGCAACTACTATGGGTGTAATAATTGTGGGAAAAGATTTATCCACTCATGAGATTTCTTTAAAGTTATTAGAACCTTTACAAGGTGACATAATATTTCATGAAACTAAAGTATGGGATAATTATATTTCTAGTTTGGAGGCCCCACCATCTCAATAATATTAATTTGTAAATAATTATCTATTTTGTTTATGCAAACACAAGAGACAAAATTTTGGGCATCCCAAGGGTTAGGGTAGGGGAAACGATTAGTCATATAAAAAAAAATTCTCTTGTAATTTAAATAGGGGGAAGAGGGATGAGAAAAGGGGGATTTTTCTTATGAAATAGACCCTTAGGACATTTTGTAAGAGAACTACTTTTCTGCTAATGATCAAGACCTATTTGCTCGGAAACGATTGCATGGATAATTGCTTGGAATGTGTTGAATGACAGATCGGAATTATTTCTTCTTGTTTCCATAATCATGTTGTGAGTTCTTTCTAACTTCATTGAATTATTTCGATGGTGATGAATTATTTTACTTGTCTATGCAAATGTTTATGTTATAATAGAGTAATAGGAGGATATAAATGTTAACAAAGCTATCTTTGTATCTTTTCTACTGTGAATGCGAATACTTTATCTTAATGGCTATCTGTTGGATTTGTATATTCATTTTCAGATATTACTCTCTTTAAATTTCTCTCCTTGCAAGGATAGGTTAGTTAGTTTAGAATAGGGTTAGATGATTGATAAGGTAGAAGTGATAAGACGGGAGGTAAGAACCTGTGCATCACTTGTGAGGCTTCTTCCTGTCAATTATAGGTTTTGCATCAATTAGTTTAGAAGCACTTGCATAATCATCCTTTAAACATAAAATATAAATGGTGGGCCAGTCCGCAACCGGTGAACATTTAGTAAACATACCTATGGTAGCCGGACTGTTAACCGGATGGGTTCCCCATTCCAAACAGTGAATGATCTAGCTGGGATTATTCGTTGGGGAGAATCCATACTATTGATGCTAGGATTTTCTAGGAATCAACACCTGGATGCTTCATGAACTTGCTATCATACATCAAAACCAAATCTCCAGTCTTTAACTACTTCTTCTTTATATTTATATCATGTCAAGCCTTCTTGCACACTTTCTGAACCTACTAATGGAATCTTGCAACAAACCTATCTTATTCCAATTCCATTAGTTCTTCCAGTCTTCTTTCCACTGCACAACTATCTGTGAGCTTTATCAGCACAACAACACGTAGAATCATAAAAATGGATTCCATAGGAATTACTACCTCTTTCCCATACACTAACATGAATGGTGTCTTGTAAGACCATAATACTATAGGAATCAACAAATCCTAGTCATGTCTATTTACATTCCATATCTTTGTCAATGCATTCTCCACGATTTTGTTGAGCGCTTCAAATGTTCCATTTTCTTAAGGATGATAGGGGATGCTATTCTAATGGTATATTTGGAAATATTTAGTCAAAGAAACAATTTTATTATTAAAAAAATGGGTCCCTTGATCACTCGGTAAAATTTTTGGACAACAAAACCTTGTCACATCATTCTTAAATAGAAACCACACAACTATCTGTGCGCTACAACCCTTCACCAGTTTTGCTTCTATCCATTTGATTAAGTATTTTGTCGAGGTGATGATATATATTGCTCCAAACCACTTCATAGGTGGATTGGTCGGTCTTATGAAATCCACTACCCATTTATAAAATGAATGCAATGTGACTTGGGGCATCAAGGGCATCTCATCCATCCTTGATGGATTTCCAAATTGTTGGTAGACATCACATGTATGACATAATTATTTAAGATCCTTGTGCAGAGTAGGCAGCCAAAGTCCTATTGTGTATGTGTTATATTATTTCCATGTGTGTCAGGGGGGGATTGCGTTTGTCGACGCACATCTGATGATTCCCACCATCTAGTTTCCTGAAATTTTTTGGGCTATTCTCAGCCTATTTTTGGTTTTTTTCTAAAAATATGTAATTTAATCCCGTTTAAGGGATTGGGTGGATTAGGGTGTTTGATGTTGCAGAATACCTATATTTTCATTGTGAGTGGTTAATAATCAAAATGTGAAAATAAGAGGTGTGGATCTAAGTTTTGTTGGTTTTCCTGGTTAAGGGTTTCCAGGGTAAATCTCTATGTATTATGCGTGAATACTCTCGTGTAATCTCTAGTTTTCTTAAAATAATATGTATGCTTTTCTTCTTTGCACAGGTTTAAAACTTACATGTGGTATCAGAGCTTGAATATTGGCTTCAGGGGGATGCCTTTGTTGCCAAGGATTCGACGTGATTGATAGATCCTGGATTTATGATAAACATGCGTTTAGTGGGAGCTTTGCAACATTGATTTGTGAATTGAAATAGAATGGTGAGCAGTTCAAGAATCAATATTGAGAAATTTAATGTCCAGAAAATTAAGCTATGGAAGCTAAAAATGGAGGATCTTCTTGTAGATTGAGAACAGTGGATTGCTTTGGATATGGGTACATAACCCACTAGAACGTCAAAAGAAGATTGGGAAAAATTAGAAAGAAGGGAAAGGAGTATAATATGATTGTGCTCATTGGACTATGTGTTGTTGAATGTGTTTGGAGAAGATGGTGTGTTAAATTTATGGATGAAGCTAGGGAGTTTGTATCAATCAAAATCCCTAGTAAACAAGTTTTTTCTGCCAAAAAAACCGTATCACCTTAGAATGGATGATAACGACACAATGATAGAGAACCTAAATGCATACAACACTCTAGTAATTCAAATGACCTATGTTGGCATTAATATGGATGAAGAAGATAAGTGTATTACATTATAGTGTTCTTTGTCATATTCCTAGGATAACCTAATTGTAGCAATAGGTAGTGCTAGTCAAGCAACCTTAAAATTTGATGAAATAGTAGAATCCTTGTTGTCATAAGAGATGAGATAGAAATCCATGGATAATAATAGCATGGATGTTTATATGTGAGAGGTCACCCCCAGGAGAGAATAAAAAATAAGGGATTTGGGGTCAGATCTAAGTCTAAGGGTATATCTAAATCCCCAGGAAAATTTATAAGAAAGTATTGGGAATGCAGTAAATATGGGCACCATAAAAAATATTATAGATCTAATAATGTGGAGAAAGTGAAGGGATACAAGGATGGAATCTTGAGTAATGTTGAATCTCAAGGATGGAAGGATAAAAACTATGCCTAGAGTACTATACATTCCAAATCTAGCCAAAAAATTGATATCTGTTAGAAAGAGGGGTGATGCTGGTGTATAGACTATGTGTGGAAATGTAAAATGCAAAATGGTTTGAGGATCAATTGTATTAATGAGGGTAATTCAGTTTCAAACTCTGCACAAAATATTTGGATTCACCATCATCGGTTATAAAGATGGTATGAAATGTTTCAAGCTTTGGAATCTTGTAACTAAGAATATTGTTCATAATCGTTGTGTTTAGAGAGGTCAAAGAAGTTCCCAGATAGGAATTGAATCCAATGGAAAAGGAACCAGAGAAAATAGAGTTTGAGTTAGAAAATGAAGAATCTGACTCAACGGAAGAAACTGAGACAGAAGAAGAACCTCATACCCTAGTTTTGAGGAGCTCATCTTGAGAAAGAAGGAAACCATAAATGTATTCCACTCTTAATTTTTGGTCTGATTTTGTTTTATCTATTATTGATGATGATCCTACAAATGTGAAGGAATATATTGATTTAGAGGATAGCGATCTCTGGAAGAAGTCCATGCTTGAAGAAATGGATGCCTTGGACAAAAATGAAGCTTGGGATCTAGTTTAGTTACCAGCTAATATTAGTGGACATGGAAGAGTAATGTTCAATATCAAGGATGGCAGGATAAAAACTATGCCTAGAGTACTATACATTCCAAATCTAGCCAAAAAATTGATATCTATCAGAAAGAGGGATGATGCTGGTGTACAGACTATGTGTGGAAATGTAAAATGCAAAATGGTTTGAGGATCAATGGTATTGATGAGGTTAATTCAGTTTGGAACTCTGTACAAAACATTTGGATGCACCATCATCGATGAATGTAACAGTTATGTTGTGCCTGAGGGGGGAGATAAAGAACACAAAACCCTAACTATATCAGGAGGAAATAAAATGCCATGCAATCAAAATTGGGGCATATCGGAGAAAAGGGCCTTTGCACATTACAAGGTAAATGTATGGTTGAAGGTATGTTTGATTGCACACTAGATTTTGATTTATGTGAATATTGCATATCTGGAAAATAGAATCGAGTAAGATTTGCATCTGGTGCTACAAGAGAAAAGGGAATTTTAGAGTTAATACATAGTGATGTGTATAGTAATGTGTTTGGACCTATTCCTATTCCATGATTAGGAATATCTATGTATTATTTTTCATTTATAGATGGTTATCAAGGAACACATGAATTTATTTCCTTCGAAAGAAATTTGAAGTATTTGCTAAGTTTAAAGAATTTAAGGCTCTTGTAGAGAATCAGATAGAAAATAAAATAAACTTGTCGAGGACAGATAAAGGTGGGGAGTTTTGTGAGAATGAATTCAAGGAATTTGGTAAGAAATGTGATATAGCAAGGAAGAAGGCTAATGTATACACACCTGAACGTAATGGAGTTTCAAATAGGATGAATAGGACGCTGATGGAAAAGGTAAGGAGCATGCTTAGTAGTGTCTATATGAGACAAGAATTATGGGCAAAGTAAATAGATATTGCATGTTACTTGGTAAATCAATCACCCACATCAACATTGGTTGACAAAAATCCACATGAGGTATGTAATGGAAAGAAGCCCTCTATTAAACATCTGAAATTTTTTGGATGTGATGCTTATGTACATGTTCCAAAGAAGAAATGGATTAAGTTGGATAATAAAGATGAAAACTGTATTTTTATCGGTTATAAAGATGGTATGAAATGTTTCAAGCTTTGGAATCTTGTAACTAAGAATATTGTTTATAATCGTTGTGTTTAGAGAGGTCAAACAAGTTCATAGATAGGAATTGAATCCAATGGAAAAGGAACCAAATAAAATAGAGTTTGGGTTAGAAAATGAAGAATCTGACTTAACGGAAGAAACTGAGACAGAAGAAGAACCTCATACCCTAGTTTTGAGGAGATCATCTCAAGAAAGAAGGAAACCAGAAATGTATTCCCCTCCTAATTTTTTGTATGATTTTGCTTTATCTATTATTGATGATGATCCTACAAATGTGAAGGAATATATTGATTCATAGGATAGCGATCTCTGGAAGAAGGCCATGCTTGAAGAAATGGATGCCTTGGACAAAAATGAAGTTTGGGATCTAGTTTAGTTACCAGCTAGAAGAAAGGTTGTTTGTAGAATTAAGGGTTGTTTAAAAAGAAGTTGAATGTAGAAGGTAAAGTGGAGAAGTACAAAGTCCACTTGGTAGTAAAGGGATATTCTCACGTAGAGGTAATTGATTTGGTGAAATATTTTCTCCAGTTGCAAAATTAACTTCTATTAGATTCATTATTTCTATTGTTGTTGCTTTTGATCTTGAAGTAGAGTAAATGGATGTGAAGACAACATTCCTACATGGGTACCTGGAAGAAGAAATCTACATGAAGAAACCTGAAGGATTTCCAATAAAGGGTAAGAAGGAGCTAGTTTGCAAGCTAAAAAAAATCCATTTATGGTCTAAAACAGTCTCCAAGGATGTGGTACTAGAAGCTCGACACATACATATTGGGACTGGGATTTGTGAGAAGCAAACCTAATCAATATGTCTATTGCAAGCAAGTTGGAGCATATTTTGTTTATGTAGTGTTGTATGTTGATGACTTGTTGTTGGTTGAAAACAACATGAAGGTTATCAAGGAGGTGAAAATGCAACTATCCTCCATGTTCGACATGAAGGATCTTGGTGCTTCCAATTTCAAATTGGGGATGGAGATAAAGAGAAACCGTATAGAAAGGAAACCCTTGCTAAAATAGAGAAAATATGTTAAATCAATACTACGCAGGTTTAATATGTAGGAATGTAAAGCAGTAAAAGTTCCTATTCATATAGGTGTAAAATTATATGTAGAACAATGTCTCGAGATTGAAGAAGAATAAGAAGACATGTCTCATGTTCCTTATGCTAGTGCAGTTGGAATTTTGATGTATGCCATGGTATGCATTATTTAAGACATTACCCATGCAGTGGGATTTTTGAGGAGGTATATGTCAAAATAGGGAAATGAGCACTAGACAGTTTTGAAGAGGTTGTTAAAGTATTTTCATGGAACTACATATAGTGCAATCTATTGTGAATGAAGAACTGGATAGAACATAGTGTTGAATGTACATGGATTTTTTAATGCTGACTGGGTTGGAGATATGGATCGTAGAAGATCTACAAGTGGGTATGAAGTTATCTTATTTGAAGGTTCTATCAATTGGATGAGTAAGAGACAGGATGTAGTGTCACTATCAACTACAGAATTTGAATACATGGCATCCACTCATGCAAGCAAAGAGGTTGTATGGTTGCATAGATTGTGTTCAGACATTGGGTTCGAACAACAAGCTATAATGTTGGATTGTGACGATCAGAGTGCAATATTCCTGACCAAGAACGTTGCTTATCACTCCGAAATGAAGCATATTGATGTGCAATATTACTTTGTAAGGGACATGGTTGGAAGCAAGAAGGTTTTAGTGGAGAAAGTTTACACTTTGAAGAATCTTGCAAATTCATTGACAAAATCTATGATCATTGAGAAGTATCTTGTTGTAAAGAAGAAATGGAAATTTTTTCCTTAGATTGTTGATCTAATAAAATATTGCACCCCTTTTCTGCAAAGAAAAAAATAGGTGTCATATTGTTGGGTATGCGTTATATTCTTTCCATATGTGTGTGTGGGGGGGGATGCATCTATCGATGCACACCTAATGACCGCCACCATCCCGTATGCATCAGGAATTATTTGCAGCACTGGCTCGGGGGGGGGGGGGGGGGGGGGGGGGGGTTAGAGGTGAGGATGTCGATGCCCTCCCCTTTCGCGAAGCGAGTTCAAAATGATTTGGGCTATTTTCATCCTATTTTTGTTTTTTTTCTAAAAATATGTAATTTAATTTCTATTAAGGGATTGAGATCTATTTATAGTCTAGGTTAACGTATAAGGGTTTTCAATACTGCAAAATACCTATATTTGTATTGTGAGTGTTTAATAATCAAATGAGAAAATAAGAGGTGCAGATCTAAGTTTTGTTGGTTTTCTAGTTAAGGGTTTCCAAGGTGAATCTATGTGTATTATGTGTGAATGTTGTGGTGTAATATCTACTTTCCCTAAAAGAATCTATATGCTTTGCTTCTCTGCATAGGTTTAAAACTTAAAAGTCCTACATCCATAATCTTCTGAGAAGTTGCTTTCCTAGCGTAATTTCCTCTCACAACTCCTTCATGGGCCTCTTTTGGTATCATAGGAATTTCATACTCTAAGAAAAATCATCATAGAATTCCATATGCATCTAACTTATACAAATTCCTTGTATCAGCTGATAGTTTACTACTTCACCACTAGTTTCTTCTTCTGTGTCACCGTGTACTTAGGTGGGGCTACTATGATACTTAAGAACTGTGTAATATCTAAAAAATAATCATAAAACATATGAAATGCAAATAGGTGCACATCTTGTAGACTATCATCTATTTTCCCTGCATCCTCTCTAGTTTCTATGCGTGACAAGTGGTTAGGTACTATGTTCAACCTCCCTAGTTTCACTACCACTTCAAAATCATATTCTTGAAACAAAAGTAACCATCTGCATATCTCCCCCCAACAATGGCTTGTTGACCATGTATTACAATTAGTAATGGTTAGTGCACATCTTAAAATGAAATCCCAACAAGTAGAGTATGAACTTCTGCAGCAGATACATCATTTTCAAATCCTCGCGCTCTGTAGTGGTATAATTATTTTCTGCAGTCAACAACTTTTGACTTGCAAATGCAATGGGGTGATCTAAGTCTCCTTCACCTGGTTGCGCTAAAAATGCACGCAATTCTATGGATGACACATCCACATGGACATGAAATTCCTTCTTCCAATATGGAAAGACTAAGATCAGTGTAGTTACCAACTTCTTCTTTAAGATATCCAAACTCTGTTGACACTCTTCTTGCCATTGAACCTTCACATCCTCATTTAATAATTTTTCTAGTGGGGATATGATCTGTGCATATCCCTTGCTAAACTTTCTATAATAACTTGTGTTCCCTAGTGTAGCATTCAAGTGTCGCACTGAAGTAGGTGGTGGTAAGTCTAAAATAGATGCAATCTTTGTCAGATCCAACAAAATGCCTTGTATTCAAACTACATGACCCAATAAAATACCAAATGGTTCAAAAAAATTCACTTCTTCAGATTCGAGGAGATTTGAAGTTTTATGAATCTAGCCAACATTAAACGCAGAACTTCAATGCGATTTTTAAATAGATTGAATATTGTCTAGTCATCCAAATATACTTCTAAAAAATTATGGATGAACTCTTTGAAAGTTGCGAGAAACAGTCTGGAGAATATCATTGGCACATTCTTTAGTCCAAATGGCATCACTATGTATTGATAACAACCCCATTTTGTCACAAAGGTTGTATTATGTCTATCTTTTAGTGCAATCTTAATCTCATGGTACCCTGATAATCCATCAGTGAATGAGTAGGCTTTCTAGGACCCTACATTCTCCAAAACTTCATCTTGTGAATGGTGTAGGAAATGGATCATGTAGACAAGCATCATTCAACTTGTGCAAGTCCACACAAATTTTTATTTCTGTTGTCTTCTTATCTTGTACCATCATTAGGATGATCCATTCAGGTTCTTCAACCGGTTCTATGATCCCAGCTTCTAGCATCTTGTTGAACTCAGCTTTTGCCTTCTCCTTATATACTATATCTAGTCGGCATGGTACCTGCCTCATTGGTTTAGCATCTGGATTCAAAGGTATCTTCATCTCTCCTAATTCACTAGCAATCCCTTCATCTTTGGAAACTCAGTGGGAAAAACATCTTGATATTTGTGCAGTAAATGAGCAATCTTTTCAATTGTTTCATAATTTGAGTGGTTGCCAATGTTTGCAAACTTGGTGTTCTTCTTTGTGTCAATATTCACCTTGTGGGTCTTTAATGGTTGTTTTTAATTGGCATATCCCAACTCCGGTCATTCTGCTGTACGCTCTCCCTTGGTTTCTGGTATTTGCACATTTGTTGGATTGTCATCTTCCTTGTCTTCTTCAGAGAATTTATAACACTTCAAAAGTTCCAAAATTGTTGCAGACGATCTATGTGCACTACATATGGGTATCATTCATGCTGCATCTTTGGGTGAAAATATCCATTCCTTGATAGTATTCAACGTTGTATCTATTGAAGGAATATCATACTTAAAGCTAAATATTGATTTAAAATTTTGCGTTATCTCCTCCCAATCCATTGTTCCTTGGCATAATTCTATCTCTATATACAAATTCTTAGGAATGGTCTCCAATGTGTGCACAAATAGATGTGTCCATTCTTTCTTCAGCACTGCACTCCATGTTGTGATACACTATGCAACACGTTTTGATGGACAACTCATCCCCCATGTTGTGATACTTTTTCATCACTTCCAGTCACTCATTTTCTCCTTATGAGCATCCCACTTGTGTGTGGGTGTCACTTTCAGCGTGATTTCTAATGCTAATAACCTTTGTTGTTCTAGTATCTGGACTTCAAATCTCATTACAAAAGAAGATACACTTGTTAAACCATCATACTTCAGAGGATCACATACCTTTGTTCCAGTCCAACACAGTAAATGTGTGATGCATGCACACCTTCTCATATGTACTTCATGCATCCTTTGCCTCCAATATTCAAGAGCTTCTTCAGAGTCCAACATGGAAGAACTAAAGCTACACCATCATCAATAAGGTTCACATAGTCCTCCATTATTCTATTCATGTTGTATAGGTTTTCTAGTTCTCCATTTCTAACTAGTTCCACGTGTATTTTCCCTTTTGTTGGATCCAATGGCGTAGTGACTCTTAACTTATCCCCCTAAAAAATGATTTATCTCTTCTTGTGGTATATAATGTCCTAGTTATCAAAAGCCCATCCATGTCCCAATAATGGAGGATATGGTTTGTTGTCATCTACAATCTCTATAACTTCAAAATCAGTTATGTTGTGCACCCCATCCACAACAATGGTCACCCCCGTTATCCATTCAATTGGAACAATTCTATGTTGGTTGAATATCCTTAATTGAACATTAGACCAAATCAGATTTAGCCTACCCATCATTTCCCATGTTTGTTTAGGAAAAAAATTTACATTCGAGGCCAGATCTAGAATGATATAATCCATATCATAATTTGTTATCTGTGCACTCAGGAGGAACTCCCTATTTGTCCTTCTATTTCACTGCACATGGTTAACTACAACCCATTCTTCCCTCTCTTGCATGCATCGATTGATCATCCAATGTAATATACCCAAAGCTTGAGATTCGTCCTTTATCAATTCTAAAGAATATTTGAAGAATTTTTTCGGATTTCTTACCATATCGGCAAGACCCTCTAGTACTGAATACTCATATCCTGGGGGCATATCATATACAGGTGGTATATCATATACTTGTCAAGAGGATAATTCTCACACATATGGTCTTAATAGATCTTTCCTTTCTTGCTGGTATGTATCTTTCTCCCTGTGAGGATCAAACAATGGGATTTTTTCTACAACTCTCCTTACCCATTGTCTGGTGCGTAATTCTTTCTTTGTCATGGCAGCTCTTGTCCTTTCTCCGCCGTGTGTAATAGTTTCTATCCTTGGTTGGTCTATGTTATCTTTTGTTGCAATCATATGCACATTTTTATTTGGGTTCTATTTCAGAATCCGGTTCTAGTTTTTATTTTGGTTATGATTCTAATTCAAATTCTAATTTTGATTTTGATTTTGATTCCTCCTTTGCTGCCATTTTGCAACCAGTAGTGGGAAATAATATGTCACATGGTCCAATCGTTTGTGTTATGTGCATGTTGTACATGGATTTTGATAGTCCCACAAAAAATATTCCTACTAAAACATAGCCAAAAGGTAACCCTACACCCTGAGAACCCTTACATATTTATACATCATGATAACGGCTCAACTTGTTACAAAGTGGACACAAATATCCAACTAACTACTAACTAAATTATAAATAAATTCCTTATTTTGTGCACTTCCGTCCATTCCCTAAGTTGTCACGTAGTCCATTTTTGATGTGCAACATCCAAGATGGGTCCAAAATCCTACTCCAACAATCATGATGATGATGATCATGACATTTACTGTGATGATATATGACGATGACAATGATGATGACTACGGTGATAATATCAATTTATATGATGATGATTACGATAACATAGATGACGACGATGACAATGAGGATCATGACAATTTATAATTATTAATAGCTATCTCAGTTAAGTGAGGGAAAATGTCCTTTATGAAATTATTGTATTATAGTAGGATGCCTTGTTCATCATCACAATGTTGATGGCATGGATGACTATCATTATATTATATGATAATGACAATGATGATGATGATGATGATGATGATGATGATGATGATGATGATGATGATGATGATGGTGTTGATGATGTTGATGTAATATATGATGTTCATGATGATTATTAGGACAATAATGAGGAAAAAAATGTCAATGTCAATGATGATGATGCATGTGATAGAACTATCTAATATTAATTGATCCTAATGGAACATAAATGACCCTAATGGAATCTAATTGACCTAAATGGAATCTTATTGACCCTAATGTCATATAAGTGTCCCTAGCAACATTTGAGTGACCCTAATTGAATCTGAGTGACCCTAACAACATGATGATGGTGGTGAGGAGGAGGAGGAGGATGCATTACGAAAATTATGATGGCATTGATAATGATTTGATTATAAGATTATAACGATGACAATGATCACTATAACAATGATGAGGACAATGAAGATGACAATTATTAATTAAGTATATTGACCCATCTATAGTACTCAGAATGTGCTAATGATGCCTACACTATTCCCAATTAGAGGCCAAAGCTAAATTACCTATTTCATGTAATTAGTTAGTTGGATTCCTTGTTCATCATCAAAATGATGATGATGATGATGACTACAATGACTATGATGATATGTGATGATGACAATGATGAAAAGTATGTATAAAATGTTGATGTCTCTGATGACGATGATAACGATAATGGTGATGATGAGGGGAGGAGGAGAAAACATTTAGTCATTAAGATACATCACATTTAAATGGAAAAGGCCCTTTATAGAATTCATGTAATGTAGTAGGAAGTGTTATTCATCATAAAAATGATGATGACAATAACTATTCAAATGACAACAACGATAATGTTGATGTCTATGTAATTAAAAATGATGAGCAGGAAAATGATGTTAAGGGTTTTGACGACGACGACGATGTTGATGGACCATCCCAGTCAGAGGCCAAAGCTCCTATACCAAATTCATGTAAGGTATTAAGATTGATGGCGATGATATTGATAATGTTGATGTGTATGATGTTGATGATGATGACAGTGTCATTTTAATGATGATGATGCATGTGATAGAACTATTTGATCCCGATTGATCCTAATGAAACCTAAATAACAATAGATGCATATCAGTGACCCTAATGTCACCTAAATTACACTAATGGCATCTGAGTGTCCCTGACAATGTTTGAGATACCCTAGTTGCATTTAAGTGACCCTAACGACATGACGACGATGATGATGATGATGCATGATGACAATGATGATAGAGTTGAAAATTGATCCCTACATTTTCACTAAAAGGACAAGTCCCTTTTATGAAACTCATGTAACTAGGTGGTTTGATTCCTTTTTCATCGTCATAATGCTTATCATGATGATCATGATCATGACATTAATTGTGATTATATATGATGATGACAATGATTGACTGGGGTGTTAATGTTGATGTTTGTGATGATGGTGGTGATGATGATGATAATAGAGATGATGATGATGACGATGAGGATCATGAAAATTACTAATTATTAAGACCCATCCCAGTTAGGTGAGGGAAAACATCCTTTACAAAATTCTTGTAAAGTAGTAGGATGCCTTGTTCATCATCACAATGTTGATGTCATGAATGACTATCATGATGATATATGATAATGACAATGATCATGATGCTGATAGTGTTAATGTATTGTATGACATTGGTGATAATGATTAGGACGATGATGATGAAAACAATGTTGATGCCAATTATGATGATGCATGTCATAGCGCTATTTTATCCCTTTTGATCCTAATGGTATCTAAATGACCCTAATGTCATCTGAGTGTCTCCAATGGCACATTAGTGACCCTAATGGTATTGAATTGTCCATAACAAGATTTGAGTGACCCTAATGGAATTTGAGTAACCCTTATAGCATGACAATGATGATGATGATGATGCATTATGACAATGAGTATGATACCGCTGATGATGATTTAATTGTAAGACAATAGTGATGAAAATGAGAACTACATGAATGATGAGAATGATGACGATGAATATTACTGATTAAGCATGTTTATGCATCTATAGTGAGCTTAGAACATGCTAATGATGCCTACAATATTCCCACTTAGAGTCAAAATCTACTTTACCTATTTCATGTGATTAGTTATTTGGATGCCTTGTTCATCATCACAATGATGATATCATGATGATGTTGATGACTGCAATGACTATGATGATATGTGATGATGGAAATGATGAAAAATATGTCGAAAATGTAGATGTCTATGGTGATGATGATGGTGATGGTGATGATGAGGATAACATGTACTAATTAATAACCATCCCAGTTAAAAGGGAAATTTCCTTTCTAAAATTCATGTAAGCTAGTAGTTCACACTCATACAATCCTATGCTGTAAAAAACTCCTCCATAGCTTTCCTAATGAACCAATAGTCACCCCCCATCATCCTGCATAACATATGGAATGGGACACCCTTCTCTACATCATAGTCTCTCAAGTTGTCCCCATTCTCTTCCAATTCTCTATCATAGGTTGGCCATGGAGTCTCCATGTTAGAATTCCAAGGTCATCAACTATTAGCTATATTATGCTCATAAGGGAACCAAGTGGTAGCTTTTCCTCTCGAGTACTAGCATCTAGGATCATGAAAAATGATAGATAGAATCATGCACTCCATTGGATTACCAATATTTTATATGCATGTTGAGAATTGGCCATGTGGGACACATACGAAGCCAAGTTTTCCTCTATAATCCAAACTTTGCATAATTAATAAATAAAGGTTTATTAACCCACTTTCATAAACATGGCTTTTGTATCCTTGTGATAAAATCACTATCTAATATTTTACAAGGATATGGCCTTTAGTAATAAGTAACTAAGGTAATATCATCGTTAGACCCCCTTAACATCCCTCTCTTGCGGAATCATAACCCCCCCCCTCGACATCTCACCTTTGTCCTTCTTCATGTGCATCCATTAGGGATTTTATATGAATGATCAAATGTACATATTTACAACATCATTTGCCATCCTAGACCTTTTTTGTTCAACTTCTAACTATTGAATCATTACATCATAATTATATCATAGAATAAAAAATGGGGTGTTACATTCTAAGTAAATCCAAATGGTACTCTAAGGAGAAATTAGAGGGAAAATCTGCTCACCTATTCCATAGAATCGTTTGGGACCAAAACCCTCCCTAAATAGGGAGGTATGATCCAATATGGATCATTATATTCTTTTTGAAATATTTGGTACTTTTTAGGTGGAAAATATGGATGTATTTGCTTGTAGGGTCCATTTTATTGGTAGCCCCCATTTGTGTGGTTTGGAGTACAAAAAATTAGGGATCCCATTTCAAGCCTTAAATTATCATTTTTGGAGTCAAAATTTTGTGGGATTAACTCCTAGCCTCTCTAGATTATTCTCCACATCTAGATTTTTCTAGTGGTGCAAAAAACATCTTATTTAGAGTTTGTATGCAAAACTTATGTCTCGTGCAATTTGAGTTATCTTATTGACCACCATGGTAATGAGTGGATGTCATATTAGCTCCCATTACTCACTCATGTTACACTAGTCATATGTTGATATTCAAAAAGATTCTAGAGGATCCAAAACCATAACATTAATTGGGGGTTGAGGCATCAAAAAATCCTAACACTAACCATAGACAACTATCAAGTTATGTTAAATATTGGGCCACTAAAAAAAGAGAGGGTTCAAGTCTTATTGTTTTGTATATTGTTCCATACTTGAGTAGAGCATAGGAAAAACATATTAAACTTAGAAGATAATGTAGCAATGATACTTGGCACACTCATTTGTAGGGAAATTTTTCGGGGCAAAATTCAGTCCACATACTAATTTTCTATTTATTTTCCAAAAAAAAATCACCAAATTCCATTTTTTTCTCAATTGATTCACCTAAATTGCATAAGATAATTTTTTTTACTCTAAATATTGCAAAAATAGTCTATAAACTATATAAAATCCTTAGAAATTTTAATAATTTTACAAAAATATCACCATACATTTTATGCTTGGGAATTTAAGAATTAGTAAGATTTGCCAAGGTTTTTGCATGAAAATAGTACCTCTAACTAAATGTATTACATTTTATAGCTAAGAAGAAAAGAGTATAACATAGACTTCACATTCACTGTGAATTTTTGCCCTATTAGGCTTACAAAAGTTATATCTTGTGTTTAATGTGAGGGTGCTTCTTTATGTGCTTTCTTCTTTCATTTCAATTTTAATTCCTTTCAATTTATTTTAGCATAGAACTAGTATCATTAAATCTGCATTTTAAAGTAAAAGAGGATATAATAAATAATTTTCTTTTTTTTTTTCAAAAAAAATTCGCCAATTTTCATTTTTTCTCTAAATATCCCCAAAATTGTATATAAACTATACAACATCCTTAGAAATTTTCATAATTTTACAAAAATATCACCAAATATTTTATGGTTGCGAATTTAAGAATTAGTAAGATTTTCCCATATCTTGTGTTTAATACGAGGGTGCTTCTTTATTTGCTTTCTTCTTTCATTTAAATTTTAATGCATTTTAAAGTAAAACACGATATAATATAAATAATTTTCTATTTTTTTCCAAAAAAAATATTCGCCAATTTCCATTTTTTTCTCAATTGATTCACCTAAATTGCATAAGAAATATTTTTTTTACTCTAAATATTGCCAAAATTGTCTATGAATTATATAAAATCCTTAGAAATTTTAATAACTTTTCAAAAATATCACCAAACATTTTATGTTTGGGAATTTAAGAATTAGTAAGATTTGCCAAGGTTTCTATATGAAATAGTGCCTCCAACTAAATGTATTTCATTTTATAGCTAAGAAGAAAAGAGTATAACATAGACCTCACATTCATAAGTTATATCTTGTGTTTAATATGAGGATGTTTCTTTATGTTCTTTCTTCTTTCATTTCAATTTTAATTCCTTTCAATTTATTTTAGCATAGAACGAGTATCATTAAATCCTCATTTTAAAGTAAAACAAGATAAAATAAATAATTTTTTATTTTTTTCCAAAAAAATATTAGCCAATTTCCATTTTTTTCTTAATTGATTTACCTAAATTGCATAAGAATTTTTTTTTACTCTAAATATGATCAAAATTATCTATAAACTATATAAAATCTTTAGAAATTTTAATAATTTTACAAAAATATCACTAAACATTTTATGAGTGGGAATTTAAAAATTAGTAAGATTTGACAAGGTTTTTACATGAAAATAATATCTTTAACTAAATTTATTTCATTTTATAGCTAAGAAAAAAAAAGTATAACATAGACCTCACATTCATAAGCTATATCTTATGTTTAATATGAGGGTGCTTCTTTATGTGCTTTGTTCTTTCATTTCAATTTTAATTCCTTTCAATTTATTTTAACATAGAACACTTAAATCTGCATTTTAAAGTAAAACACTTAAATCTGCATTTTACGCAATGATGATGGCTTTTACATCTACATATATTTTAGTGACTTGACCTTTGCATCTACATATACATGCAATTAGATTCTATATATAGATACATGCAATTAGATTTAGGATTTAGTGGGGTCTTGCTCATAGGCTGGATGGCTGGGGTGGTAGGCTGTGGTTAAGGTCTGGTGGCTGGGGCGGTAAGCTGCAGTCATCCCACCTTGGATCGAGCTTCAGACCATCATCCAACTACACTTTCACCTAGCATGCCAGCGCCAGCTATTCTACCACTGAACACTGTGAAAAACACTTTCACCTAGCATGCCAGCGCCAGCTATTCTACCACTGAACACTGTGAAAAAAAATTCAGTGAGACTTCGCCCCAGCTATTCTACCACTACCACTGTGAAAAAAAGATTCAGTGACTTCGCGCCAGCTATTCTACCACTACCACTACCACTGTGAAAAAAAGATTCAGTGACTTCGCACCAGCTATTCTATCACTACCACTGTGAAAAAAAGATTCAGTGACTTTCACTCTGACTACCCAAGGAACAACGCAAATATAGGGTTAGAAATGTTCTCGTGACTCATACATCATCAAAGTTTGGGAGTCTTGGCACATTTCTTGGTCGAGGAGGGTGGTGTCAGTGTACGGCACAAAGGGAGGTCGCGAAACAAATTGCAGGGACTCCCATGTCAATCCGTGGAAGAAAGCATGGTTCTTCACATCGGTGGCTCCCATGGAGGATCCCAGTCTCTTGGACGGTTCTTTCACCAATAGTTTCTTAATGAGGTCTTTGAGTGGAGACCACGATCCTGTTATGTGAGGATCTTTGCACATAATGTTGAAGAATGTCTCCTTTCTGCTGCTGCCGCTGAATGGAGTCTTCCCATATACCATCTCATATACAAATATTCCCAACGACCACCAGTCCACTGGAAAAGCATGACCCGTGCACCACAGAACTTCGGGTGCAATGTACTCTACAGTGCCTACGAACGAATGGGACTTTAGGGTTCCTTCAACTCCTCCATCAATACTAGTGGATCTGGAGGACCTCTCCTCATCTGAACTGGAATTGTAATTATCAGACTCATTTTCTGATCTGGTTTGATTACCATACGAGGATAGGCGCAGGGAGAGATCGAAATCAGTAAGCATAATGTGACCGTTGTCTTGGACCAATATGTTCTCTGGCTTCAAATCTCTATGAACTATCCCTTGCTCATGCAAATATTCCAGCGCCAGTACCACTTCGGCTGCATAAAACCTGAGGCATATCACATATATTTGAGACCGTAAGCTATGAATACAATAACACATAACTAGTCTAAGACAGGAATTGTATATAGGCATATCCTATATCTGAATATCTATTGAAAAGATTATCAAAATACCAACAAACATATGCTGTTTCATGCATGCCATTTCTTGTACTTGTCTTTCTACACAATACTCCATTCAGAGAAGTATCTATCCCAGGCAAAGAAATTTCTGCACGTAAAGCTTAATGAGAACGGAGCATTGTTTAGAATGTACTCTGTTTATGGACCAAAATCTAGAACAGTAAACAGCACCGAGTGTTTTCACTTATTTGGCACCCAGAGGCACAAGATGAATCCAGCTTTTGTAATGAATTCTTTGAAGATGTAGCATACAATCTTCATTTTCAGTCATATGTAGATTTCTTTTCTCTCATTTCTTGCAAGGCAGTAACAAGCTTCTATGCCTTGCTGCAACATCGCCATAAGTGAAGCTGTCGTGTTGACAATGGCAGTGATGTTCATCAAGGTGTTGGGTACTTTCAAGAAAACAGATAACTTTTTTAGCTTCAGAAAATTGTTAGATGCAGAAATAAAATTGCATATATTGGCGTTTTTATCATTTGGGTGCACCTTACAACAAACAATAACATTTCGACTTAGTTTTGGATTGGCCGCTATACTAGTTTTAAAATCTTTGACAAGTATTAACGTATGTGTTTCACATTTGTGATCATTTTAGTAAAGTCATTCAGTGCACTGCACTTCATCAAGTATTCGTTGAAACATGTTAAAACTAATCATTAGCAACAGAAATTACACAAATCAATCTAACCATTTAACCTTATTAACATAATAATTTCCCTGACTGGGAGAAGCATCTGCTTGAATTGCAATTAGTTTTCAAATTATAAATGTAATATTCTTCAATCTTTCTTTCTATTAATAAAGAATGGTCAGTTCTGTCTGTGTGTCAATAAAAACTTATACGTTACTGCATCACAATATTTTTATAGGAAAGCATTGATCTGATTCTGAAGTTTTTACTTACAGAGTAAGAGTTCGCTATTGATGCTATGATATATTTGCACAGCTAGAAAAGTGAGTAGCCTTTTTTACTCGGCCTTTAAAGGATATGCATTCTTCTTAAATTACGGCCTCCATGGATGTTAACTATTGTTTCTGTAATAATTAAAACAGGGAGTTCAAAATAATAACAGCCGTGCAAAAAGGAAATTTAACATTGGATCTCAAAATTAACTGACAAATTTGCACTTCTTTTTTTTCCAACGCTATTCAATGTTGAAGATTTACTAGATAGATCTATGCCGAGGAAACCAAACCATTGGTCTCACCTTAGGGCAGATTCGGAGAGAATTTTGTTGGGTTGCGAGTGCCTAAAAAGGTTCATATCTCCTCCTGAGCAATATTTGATTGCAAGAAACATATGCTTTTCGGACTCAAAGTGCGTGAAAAGGGAGGGGAGGAAGGGATGATCGAGGATAGAAAGGATCTCCTTCTCCTTAGCAGCCATGCTAAAGGCATCTTTCTTCCTAAGAGCATCTTTGTTCCTCAGCTTCAAAGCAAAAGCTCTGTTGCTGCTGTGCTCGACAGCAAGAAATACTGAGCTCATATGGCCTTGCCCAAGCTTTTTCACAACACTGAAGCCCTCCAAAGGACTTAACCAGTCGTTCCTCCTCGTCTCTTGGTGTTTACAGATTAAAATGTCCCCGGTTTTGCCCAAATCGCTAGTCCTTGCAGCAGTATGATCTTCTGGATCCGATGACGGCTTGAATGCAGGCATTTTTACTTCCTCCCCACTCCTCATTGTTGGCAATTACTATTGGTCTCTCCAATAAACCGTGAAGGGAGGCTGAAGATCAGTATAGTTCGCTCTGTAGATATTTACAACATAAGTTAGAAGAAGATGAAACGGCTACGACACCAAACGAAAAAGTAGTTAATGCGGTTCCCTCCCTGCAGTTTGTTCTGTACTGAGCTGCATGTGCATCATTTTCTGTTTTACATGGACAGAATTTAATGTATTTGGCTTATAGCATAGCTTTTCTTCTAACATTTTGTATGGTCCAATATGTTTGATGCGTATCATTTCATGTTTTGATGGAGATTAATTTAATGGATTCAGTTTATTTGCAGGCTCAAGTATGGTATGCAGGGTAGGAATTTGGGAAAATCCCACTTGTTAAAAATGATGGTTTTTTTTTTTTTTTGTTCTGATAGTTAATATGAAATATATGCCATATTTGATGGGCAAAATGGTTTATGATGGGCATTTTGCCTGTCAAATTTCAGCCTTGAAATTAGTAAGTAGATGATTTTTAGTGTGCTTTTTGGATTTTTTTGGAAGGTTTAAGCTTTATGGTGAGAAGTCATTGTTTTGTTTTGTTTTTCAACCAAAAAAAACATATCATTGATATTCAAAATTTTTGAATCAGTATAGGGATAGTTCTGTCATAGTGACATATCCATAGCCTCATCCAAACATAACAAAAGATAAAACTAGTATACCATTGTTATTTTAACCTTAAATAAATTTAATTATTTTATAATTATATTAAAAATAATATCACTATAAATTTATTTTAAACCTGGATCTATTAAGTATAGAGATAAGTGTAATTTTCTTCTTGAAATATAAAAAATTAATTCAAAGAATTTCATTAACATAATATATATTTAATTTCATTAAAACATATGTAAAATATTTATAGTCCACATGTTTTTTAATTTTTATTAATTTTATTATTATTAAAATATATCACTATACATCATATCACATCATATCACATAACAACATTTCCCCCTTAGTGAGTTGTAAGCACCTCATTACTCTCTCTCTTGCAATAATTTAATTATTTTATAATTATAATACAAATATATATTTTTGATATTTAAATTATTTTTATTATTATTTTTTTTTAAATTAAATTTGGTCTATCAAACTTTAATAAATTATTTAATTTGTTTTAAAATATTTTTCCTATGTTCAAAAAGCTTAAAAAGAAGCATTTCTAACTCACCATGGTTTTAATGAGTTAGAAGGTTAGAAAGGTATGTATATAACCCATTAAGGATTATAGTTTCTCACACATTACATGTCCTTGAATTGTCTATAGAGAATCTCGAGAATATTAATTTTCCTTTTTGAACTAGTTAAAATAGAGACATAATTTTGACCCTTTATATTAGAGTGAATAACTTCCTTATAGTGTTACAATTTTCTTTTAACCTCTAAATCTTTATAACACCACATTTTCTTTCTTTATAAGGAAGCCCCACTTCATAATAAATTTTATCTTATCTTTATTTCGAAATTAACTAAACTTAAGTTATTAAATTTTTCAATTTCAATGTTTTTATCAACATATTAAAGTTAGTTTCTCACAAAATTAAATTCTAATTATATAATTATAAATACAAAAATATTTTTTTTTATAAAATGACATAACTTGATTAGTGAACTTGATGAATGTAACATTTTTCCCATGATTTGTTTTCGAGAGAAAAAATAGTAAATAAATATATATTGATAGAACGAGCTTTGAAATAGGTTAGAGATCTTTCTAGGTTGTGCTGAGAGTGATTTGTTGTAAATTACTATTCAGGTGACCTTGAACTCTTCCCTAAACCTTTATCCTTTCACGACCTAACTTGAAAATCAATTATGAGAGAAAGTCATTGTTTTATGGGAGTCCTAATTTATTTAGAAATTATATTTGATCATCAATTGTTCTTGGTATGAAAAAAATGGACTTTGTAAGATGTAAGGTTAATTCGATATTTATTTAGAAATTATATTTGATCATCCATTGTTTTTGGTAAAACAAAAATGGACTTTGTAAGATGTAAGATTAATTCGATATTCAAAACACTTGAAGGGTTTGTAGTTTCATGAAAACTTAATTAATGAAAATAGGACATTCATTTTCTCAATTATTACTAAGATTTTTGATTTTTGTGTAATGAACATGTATATGCCTCTCAAGTGTTTTGTAATGAAAGTATTGACACAACAAAGAATGGAAATTCAAAAATTGTTGACACTTCTTAAAAATGGGGTTTGTAATTTGAGTAAAGGACACATTTCACATCATCTTTCCTAATAATTCCAAGCTTATAACAAATATGTTTTTAAAGTTAGTAAAATGAAAAATTTGAAATTAGTTTTTTAAACAAAGATAAAATAGAAATTTCTTAATTTCTTTAGATATCTCTAAATTCTTATTACATTTAAGTTAAGATAAATATATACTTCTGATTAATTTTCAAGATGGTGATATCCATATCAAACATATCTAATATTTTTATTTTTGTTTTATTTATATTAATTCAATTGAACTATAAAATTTGCTCGAATAAAAAATCTTTAAAAACTATATTATTTATATATAATCCCTATATTGTTATAGTAACATAGATGCATGTTATCGAGTATCCATTAAATATTAAAATAGTTTAAAAAAAATATAAAACCCAAACTTATACTTGCTTAAGATATCCATTTCAATATGGATTTAAATCGATTTTCTTTATTATCTATTCATATTAATTACCTTGCTTATTGTACACTTAGATATTTTTTATATATGGACATTAAGAAAATGACTGATTGATTTATTTGCTTTGGTTCCGTTATTTTATGATAGAAAATTATAAAAATTTAAATAAATTTTGATAAAAGATATAAAAAACAATCTATAAAGCTACTGCCCCTTACATTCATTTTTTATATTATAGTTATTACAAAACCCATAATATCAATGTTGATTAATATATAATTATTATATACTATGATTTCATACTAATTATTATTAACTCTCTTTTAGTCATATTATATAGAATTATCATAGAAAAGAATATCAACATATGACTAGAAACTTATGGACAAATAATTAAAGATTAGGCATGATTTCAAGGCTATCATTCAATGATGGACTACCTTGTTACTATAAGGCCATTATAGTTGAGTGTCACAATAAAAAAAACTAATATTCTATCTTTTTTGTTTACATTAGAAAAGTGTTTGACATTGTGCCAAGAAATGACCTTTTGAATTTATTAGAAGAGCTAAAAGTCACTTTCAAATTGAGAGTTTTGCGCTAAGGCTCAATGAGAAGGCTATTGCTAAGTTGAGTAACTCTGAGGGCTGGTTAGAAGCTATTAATTTTAATATAGTTGTCAAGCAAGATTGCCCCCTATCCCTTACATTTTTTGATATTTACATTGACTCACAGTTTATAGGATTGTTTAGAAGAGGCTAGTTGTGTTGGGAGGACTTTGGATGGTATATTCATCATCATTCTATCATTGGGATAGGAAAAAAATCATCTTTGATGCTCTCATCACTCCTATTATCCTATAATGAATTTTGGGGCTACAACATATCTAGAAAATAATAGAGAAGAATAGAGCAAAATTTCAATTTTTTTTTATAACATATAAATTATTTCAAAACTAAATGAAATACACCCTATCCTATCCTTCTCATAGAAGTGATCCTTTTCACAATTGAGAGCATGGCTATGACTAGTTATCTAATGTACAAGAACAAGATAAACAATATAGGAGACAAGATGCTTCCTAATATTGTTTCATCAAAACCATGTACTACTTAAGTGAGGTTGGGATAAAGATGTCAAGTATTGGCTAAATTATTGGGGAATCGAGGAAGAGACGCTCTACATAATAGTCATAATATTAAAAGTATCTTTACATCTAAATTTAAGGAGAAGATGTGGCGATATAAAGAATTAGAAGATATTAAGAGACAATTAAGATATTGTAACGAAGTGATCAACCCTAATCTAGAATATCAAAAGTAAAGTATCTCTCCATTTTAACTAGCATAAAGAAGAAAATCAACATTGTTTCAAAATAAGAACAAACTCTCACAAGATCCATTGTGAAATAGGGCATTGTACAATTCCTAAAATGCCATGGGATGAAAGAATCTTTCATCTTTGTGACCCAAAGAGTGTTGAATATGAAAATAACTTTCTCATAATATGTCTTGTGTACACCCACATTAAAGCGAAATTTCAAAATATTTGCTACAATATTGACCTTCCTAGTTTTTTAACTCATCAACTATGGTGATTTAGAAATGCTTCTCTTAAGTATTTTTTAGCATAGAAATAAAATTCTAAAGAAAACAAAGCAACTCCTTAATTTTTTAAGGTCCAAAAAACCAAAGTTGATTGAGTGAATTCTAATAACTATCATCATCATCATCATTGTTGAAATCTTGTTATTTATAATTAAAACAATAATAATTTTATTGTAATATATTACCATACTAATAATTTAATATATATTTCTATTATTTAATTTTGATTAAGTTATTAGAGAATATGTTACTTTGTAAGAGATAACTTTAAGGATTTATATTTAAATTTAAAGAGAAAATGTGATGCCAATAAGTGAAAGTTTAGATACTATGAGGTGATATCTTTAGAAAATTTCAAATAAAAAATATTTTGTTATAATATTAATTTTTCTAAACTTTTAACTTATCAAAATTGTTATAATTTAGAAATGTTTTTTTTATAGGAAAAAAATAAAATAACAAATCATGTAATTTTTCTTATAATTTGTTATAAAACCAAAATTAATCTTACTAAAAAAATATTATTATTATTATTTCTTTGGAACTTACAATTTTTCATTAATTTTTTATTTCAATTAATAATCATAATTAATTTAAACTTTCCCACTGAAAAAATAATTAATTTTAAATTATTTTTTATTAAATTTATAATATGGTATAAAAGCATTAAGTATTTCTATTTTTATGATTCTATGTAATTTTTTTTTCAAAATGTATATTACCTATACTTTTTCTTGTTATAATATTTTTTTCCTTTCTTTGATTGAAATATTTTTTCCAACTTTATTAAATATTATATATATATAGATTTCAAATAATAATTACAATTAATCTATATTTTCTCTATAATTTGTTATATAAAAATATTTTTATTTTCTCTAAATTTAATTACATATTTAAAAAAAATTGTATTCACTTAAAAACTTTATAAAATAAAATATCAAAAATTAAAATTAAAATTTTACATAATTAAAAGATTAAATTAAATTAGGAGGGATCCAATTGGGAGAATCATCAATACCAATAAACCAATAATCAATCTTATGATCACTATCCTTATCTCACATGCCTTACAGAAAATAGATAAGAAGTCACAGAAAATAGATAAGAAGTCCCTAGGACTAGACACTCACTTGTGGTCAACCTAATTAGAAAGAAAATAATCATTTGCAATGTGATTATTATGTTATATAATTTCATCTCCTCATAGATTTTAGGCATTAGGTTCTTTTATTATCAAAAATATTTCTAGGCAACATGGAGGAAGGTGGTTGGACTCCTTGGGTGGAAGATGTCAGCTAGTCTGGTAGGATGGGATTTGGTGAGAAGAATTATATGGAGTTGGAAGGTGCAAGGCACATGTATTCTAGAACTCCCTTGGTTTCAAGAGCAACGACTATGTAATAAAAAGTATTTTCTATTAGAGGGATTTGTGGAATGCTAACTAATACATAAACTTGAAGGAGCGACGATCCACTGTTCGTGAGTTTTCCTTATCCTCTATAGGTAAACATATTTATTTTGGAGATTATCAACCTTATTCCACATGATGAACATTTCAAAATGAATATAGATATGCTTGGCCTCTTTTAGGTGTAATTGGGAATGGATTTTTGGCTACCCTTGTTTCAATATAGCTCGAAGAGGTTGTACCTCATTTTTCATAATTTGCATGAGCTTATCCCTATTCTTAATTCACAATGGGTGTCTAATTATGTAGAGAGAATGTTGATCAAGAGATTGCATAATGTGTGGTTAATATGGGTGAGCTACAATCTTCAAGTGTTTGTAGGGCTAGTGATTTACCAAGGCCTTCTTACCAAAATAGTGGCTTGCGAAGAGTGGTCTCTAAGATGGAATTCGTCCTTTCCTGCCTCAAGTTCGAAACATTCAAGCATCTCTAGGAATGTTTTTTTGCTATGTCTTGTTGGGATTTTAATATTGCTTGAGGGTTTTAACTTTGTTTGTTCTTTGGAAACTTCGGTGCAAATATTTTGAAAATGATATTAAAATTTTTTATTTGTATTTTGTCACCTATAAAAAGATGAGATGAAAATGAATCTATTAACTAAAGATTTTTTTTTAATCAAAATTTTTTAAAAGATTTGAGATTCATACTCTTGTTTTAATTTATTTGAAAAAAAAAATTCAAATATCTTTGTATTTTTTTGTTTCACTTAGGATGAAGATGGTTTCCCTATATGCAACAGGGAAATCATAATAATGAGATAGCGATGCCATCTATGTTCAAATCGTAACCTTATCTCAACTATATGGTGTTAATCCTTTATATAACATTTTGACGAATGGAAGATACTTCATTTTATTTTCATATTCATTTCTCTATTATGGTGATTAAGTAAATTCTAAATTGATTGATTAAAAGAGAGAATAGGCTGATTCAATTCATTTCAATTGGTTTATCTTGATCTTTTCGAGAGCAGGATGATTTTTCTCAATGGAATTAATTTAGAAATTTGATATTTTGTTTAAATGATTAAGTTTTTAATTTTACTAAATCTTTCTTAAAATTATAATCCAATTTTAAAAATTACTTTAACATAATAACAAATTATTTTTTAACACAGTAAAAGTAAAAAATTATCTCTTGTGAAGTGGATTTTATTGCATTTTACCTGTTTAATAGATAGTTTCTTTATAAGGATTTACAATAATTGTTTTTATAAAGTATTTTTTAAGATTTTATTTAAACTAAAATTATAGTTTTTTTTATTGTTTTTAAAGTAAATATAGTTTTACCAGATGAAATATTTTTATAAATATTATATTAATTAAATTTATAAAATATTTAAAATTATTTGATAAGAAAGAAGACTAGTTTTTTTTTTACTAAGTAAGAAAAACATTATATTACTTCAAAGGTAAATAGGTAAGAAAAGCATTATATTACTTCAAAAATGTAAACTAGTTTAAAGGTGCTAATTGAGCCAACATTTTTAGCAAAAGCTACCATATCCCAACTCTCAATCATGACCAAAACCAAAAACTTAAAACAAAGAAAAAATAGAAAAGTCATAGTAACAACAAAAAAAATTCTACATTAGATGGAGCAACATTCAGATTGAATGAGGCCAATGGGATGGGAACGTCTAAAAGAATAGCATCTTGCAGAGACAAAGTGCCCAATCACTAACCATTGAATTTGCTACTAAGGAAATCACCATGGAAATAAGGTGATCCATTTGGTCAACTTTGTACTACATGTTCACCACGTCCCTGAGCATTTCGAAGACCCAGTCAAGGAGTGCCAATATCAAGAATGAATTGTTAGAAGACACACTTGAAGGATCAAAGGTTGCTGAATCCTGGGAAGGGGAAGGTTGGTACTCTTTTTTCATTGTTTGATAGAGCCACCAAGAATATCAGCCCAAGGGGGAGCTAGAATTGCTTCAAAACCTAGGGAATTTCCATCCTCATCAATCCATTCCACATAGCATCCCCACTTCTTCTCCTCTTCTGACATAACAGGAGATCCTAAATTATCAACACGATTGTCTCTGAGAGTCGTTGCAACACAACATGGAGACAATACATCCAACGTGAAATTACCCTATGAGCTATTCCAACAAGGACGAGGACCCTTTGCATGGTGTGAGGAACCTATTTAAAGAATGCAAGTCATGAAGGGAAGGAGGCAAGGCATCTGTACAACAAGGAAGATATGAGCATGTCCCCATTGGAGGAAATAAAATAAAGACTGAGAATCATCTGGAGAGTCACGACCATAAAAAATAAGTGTTCTAGCATGTGTCAACATTAATATTTCATTACTGCACTGAGGGATTAAGGTACCATTCATCAGTATTGGAGTGTAATTCACATGGAACCCCAACACATCTCTAGTACACCAAATCTTGTGATCCAACCCTGTCATCAAAGAACTATACTTAAAAGAGCCAGAATTCATGACACAAGAGCTGAGGATAATGGCCATCACCTGAGTGCATGGAGGTTTGGCCCACCACTTGCCTTACCTCCAATCATTAAGTAGATAAACATGCTAAACAATTGGCACAACATTCAAGGAAATATTAAAGAAGACTATTAATACTTATATTTATTTAATTTTTAATATAAAAACATAATTAAAAATGATTATTAAACTCTTAGATAGAAACATATATTCACCATATATTACCATAACTAAATAGTGCAAAGAAGTACATAGAAAACAATAAATAAAATTGATTAATGTTCAATTAATAAAAAAATATATCTCAATAGAAATTAAATTTATAAGAAAATAAAATAAAATATCTAATTAATAAATTTTTTTTTAACAAAAGTAACACTTAAAGTTAATATGCCTAGCAATATTTTTAAAGTTTACATAAAACGAATTGCAAATTATTAATGTTTCTTGTTAACTTACTATTTTTAAAGTTTACATAAAACGAATTGCAAATTTATAATGTTTCTTCTAAATTAAGTTAGCAAGAAGTAATAGTTAAAGTTAATATGCCGAGTAAGATTTATAAAGTTTACATAATACCAATTGCAAATTATTATTGTTTCTTTTAAGTTTGTAAGAGAAATATAATATCAAAATAATGCAAAAAAACAGATTGATAAAATTGATAAACAAAGTAAGTTTTATAAATGTTTAAATTAAAATAGATTGTAAATTATTAATGTTTTCTGGAAGTTTATTAAAAAGCAAATATTATTTTATTTAATATACATAAAATAATTAAATTGGCTGAATATATGTAAATTACTTATATAAAATTAAAATTTAAGAAGATTTTTATATTTAAAAAAATAAACAAAAATTTATATAAAGTTTAATATAATTTTTTTATAAACAAAATTGTTAAAAAAATGTAAAAACAAAATATATCTTTCAATACATAATGCAATATATAATATAGACGACTTTTTTTTTTCACAGGATACATACAAACACCCTACCAACAGCTAAGAACCCACACCCTCCAAGACGGCAAAACAAACAACAAATAGAAAAGAAAATGAGACAGCTTTGAAAGGTCCTAAAGAAAATGTTACATTTTTTAAAAAATTTTCAAACCACATTTTGATGGAAAATTATTTTTATAGGATATTTAAAGCATTTAGATTTTTCGTTAGTTTTCAAGCCTCAGTCGTTGATTTCACATGCTCATGAGAAAGACATTGAAAATTATGGAGATTTTATTTTGATAGATGAATTTTGTCGCTGGACTTGAAATCAAATCAAAATTAGTGGGTAGAGTCGACATTTCATCACAAATTCTGAAGTGGAATCTTTGAAGAAAAACGAGTTGGGATATTGTCGTCTCTTCACTAGCGTCACCGTCAACTTTTTTCTTGCTTGGACGTCATAAAATGTTTTTTCCTGTAATATAAGGACAGCACATCAAATCGAATGAACAAAACCCTAAAATTATGTGTTGTCGGAAAACTACGCGCGAAGGTTTGCTAATGTCGGTTCATCCATTCCTCTCAACGAAAAGTGTACTGTCGTCATTAGGTCAGGTAACAGATCGCCTCACGGGAAGTGCGTGATGTTAATGTGCCTACCTATCTACATCTCCTAGGAAAGACAATCACTTTGTGACAAAAAGCCAACTCAATATAGTTGTTTGCGTTATTGTTAATTTTTTGGGGTAAGGTTAATGTTTTTAATAAAATTTCAATGTTAAAAGGTACCTTTTTAACAAAACTTTATGTGACACAGTTGATAAAACTTCAAAACTTGACCATGGTTTTGCCTCCTCTTTTATGTTTTACGAATATGAAAAATTTGCAAATCTTTAATACAAGGCACATTCTCAAGATATGTTTAAAAATAATTACTAAATAAGTTAGATACTTTTAGATGTATCTTTTGGAATTGTTTTTTTATTATCCAAAATTTTAGTTTTTAGTTCAATGGTGAGAATTTGTTTGCAATAATATATAAATGATTTTTAGCTCTATGCTTATCCCTATGCTTATCCCTTTCCTTTCCCTTATTCTTATTCTTGTCTTTATTTCTATGTTTATTCTTATCTCTTCTCCCTGGCCCCCATCCTTGATCAAGATCTTCATCATGAATCCAAATATGATCTTGATCGTGATCATGAATGTTATCCAAACCATGACCTTGACCTTGACCTTAAATTTTAATATGTTATAATCCTTATTTCAATAGATTAGCCAAGCCAATGTAATGATGTTTCGTATTAAATTATTATTTTAATGATATATTAGTTATGAGATGAGCTTTAGAAAATAATTCTATATACTTTGGGTGTCTATTTTGGGGGGTCTCGTGAGAAAATAATTCTGATTTTTTCATGTTTTTCAACTTCGGGCGAACAAAAGTGATATTTTTGTTTAAAATTTCACTTTGCAGTAAAAAGAAAACTTTTAGAGAATTATGTTAGCTTTCTATTCATAATTTTTAAATTTTTTTTATTGAGATTTGATATATCGATTCGCAAATGTTTGACAGTGTGTTCTTATAAAATGAAAAGACTACAAAATAGTTATGATTTGTTGCGCCACTAAAATCGTTGTTAGACTTGTTTTTTGCAAAAACAGAAAATGTTACGACAATCTACACATAATGTACTAGTGCCTGACTATAAGTTTGTAACCAATGGATCTATATACTAATTATTATATTTTTTTAAAATCGATCAATGGGGAAACTCAGTCGATTTTCAACATCTTTTTTGTTGCGCCACTTTTCTCTCAATCGGCTCTAAAAATAAAAAATCTACGAACACCCTTTTGAAGTAGACACGTCAATTAAGATTCCCACATTTTTTTCAATTTTTTTGGTGGTGTATTTTTAAAGTTATAGATTTTTCTTTTCACCGTTTTTTTAAAGAGATGAATCCAAATTCGACACATGTTACGAAAATAAAACATAGAAAATATCAGTTCTTATCTATATACAACAAAATCTATACCCACGTAAAGTAGATTCAATGATGAACCTAATGGTATAAAGTCCGACATTCGTTTTGTTGTGTAAGAGGTGGTTTTTCCCTTCCGAAAATGGAGAAACCTGAAAATTCTGTAGAATTGTGAAGCTTTCATGTTTCAGTAAATATTCGGCCGAATAATTGTTCGGCCGAATAATTGTTCGGCCGAATAATTATTCGGCCGAATAATTATTCGGTCAAATAACCTTTTTCCGTAACGGCACCGTCAAAGAATAGCAAAGGTTATTCGGCCGAATAATGAAAAGAAAAAAAAATATCTTTGACCGGAAAAAAAAAAATTATGTTTTCTATACTCGTATAAATAAACCTAAATTGATTCATTATTTTTGCATGTTTTAACACAAATTGTAGTCTCTTTCACTTTACACTTCATCGTTTGTTTCTATACAAATTATTCAATCACACTGCATTTCAACAATATTATTTTAATGATGGATTGGTCATGAGATGAGCTCTAGATATGTTGTCCTCTCTTGCACTTTACACTTCATCATTTGTTTCTATACAAATTATTCAATCACATTGCATTTCAACAATACTGTAAACCCTAATTTCTTTGGTTCCATTCTTCATTGTAAGGTTTTTTCAAGGGGTTTTAGTTCTTCAACAATACTGTAAACCCTAATTTTTTTGGTTCCATGCTTCATTGTAATGTGCTTTTAAAGGGGTTTGGTTCTATCATTGTAAGGCATTTTTCAAGGGTTTAGGTTGAAAATGATGCATTATATAAGTACAAGTGAATTTATAACCATATAATGCACAACTTACCAATAAAGCTTACTAAAGATTTAATGCAAGGGGGTTTGTATTGTTTTGCAATCATGCAGATTATTGTTAAAAAGTGTATTACTTACACTACAAATGTTATAGAAAGTTTTATAATGAGATTCTATACTTAGTTTGTAAAATATATTTAGTTATTTGCATATTGTAACTAGTGCTAGAGATGTCTCAACATGAAAAAAGTGCATGTCATTAGAAGTTTTAGTATATGATTACGCTTCACCGTTTGTTTCTATACAAATTATTCGATCACATTGCATTTCAACAATACTATTATAATGATGGATTGGTCGTGAGATGAGCTCTAGATACGTTGTCCTCTCTTGCACTTTACACTTCATCGTTTGTTTCTATACAAAGTATTCAATCACATTGCATTTCAACAATACTGTAAACCCTAATTTCTTTGGTTCCATTCTTCATTGTAAGGTTTTTTCAAGGGGTTTTAGTTCTTCAACAATACTGTAAACCCTAATTTTTTTGGTTCCATTCTTCATTGTAATGTGTTTTTAAAGGGGTTTGGTTCTATCATTGTAAGGCACTTTTCAAGGGTTTAGGTTGAAAATGATGCATTATATAAGTACAAGTGAATTTATAACCGTATAATGCACAACTTACCAATAAAGCTTGCTAAAGATTTAATGCAAGGGGGTTTGTATTGTTTTGCAATCATGCAGATTATTGTTAAAAAGTGTATTACTTACCCTACAAATGATATAGAAAGTTTTATAATGAGATTCTATACTTAGTTTGTAAAATATATTTAGTGGAGAGTTTTAGGATGAGATTCTATACTTAGTTTGTAAAAGATATTTAGTTATTTGCATATTGTAACTAGTGCTAGAGAAGTATGTCTCAACATGAAAAAAGTGCATGTTATTAGAAGTTTTAGTATATGATTAGGAGTTTTCAAATTAAATCTACATGTTTAATGCTTTAGGGTGTGTCATACATAGATTAATAAAAAAAATTAATAAATCCATTCATAATTTGAGTGGAAAATAGTGCATATCTTTTATGATATTGTTGCAAAGAGTAAAGGGGATCAAGAGGTGATTAACATGGAGCTTTTCCTTGACCTTTTACTAATATTGTATTTCACAATAAAGTTTCAAATATTGTAATGTCCTTAAAAATAGTAAAAATTTAAAATTTTCCGCTACTACAATAAAAGCTATCTTTAAAGATGATGATTTGTAAATTAACTTTAGCACTGATAAAAAAAATGCATCGGTACTTGTTTGCGACACTTAAGAGTTTCAGTTTCCTAAGTAATAAAGTCTCACAAGTTTGTTATTATTTTGGTTCTGCGGAAGCGATGTGTAAGGTAGATAAGGAAATTCTATCGCAAGTGTACCAATGCTAGAGTAGTATAATAAAGACCTCCTTCTTATAGTTCTAAGAAGTCATGTGTAAATTTATAAAAGTCTAATTGGTAACTTCAGGTGAGATGGACCCTTGTTGATGAAAGTTGAGGTTCATGATGGGACACTGGTTGTCCAAAGGGAAAAGTACCCTCGACGGGGCTGCCGAGAGGTAAGGTGTGAGTAATGGGACTTTGGACTTACTTAGCGAATTTTGCTAATTCATTTTATTTATAACTCTGTTTTGCAGGTATGCCTATGAAGGCACCTACCTAGGATGTCTAAATCATAGTCCTAACAACAATTAAGCTAGGAGGGTGTAATGGTTTAAGGGTTGGCACTTTGAAACCCTTGTTAGATATCACTAATACAAGCAAGCGACTCTCCACTATAGAGAACATAGTTGAGTATCTAAATGTTAGTGCGGTTTGTGGTAACATTAAATGCAGTATACGATTTTTTTACATGGCTCTTGATGCCAGCTATGCAAAAGGGTTCTTACACTAGCTACTATCGTTTTCATGGTTCATTTGGCTTTGGTTACTGCTTGATGCGTTTGAAGGGTCTATGCTTTGACCTAAGATTCGCTCGTGGTCAGAGCACCAGTTGGCTAATTGTTTTGAAGTTGCATAAGAAGACTAATGCGACAGGTAATGTCCATATTTGATTTAAGCTTATTTCCCCATTTATTTTATCCAGCACGAACTCTCATCTCAGTATTTAACTTCGAAATGATGATTTGGATGACATGTTAGTTTTGTTCCTTCTCTGCGTGGACTGATACCAGGTGACCAGCACCCTTGGCATTGGATGGCTTGGGAAATGGTAAATCCAAGTTTTCCAAACCCTTACTCCTGCCTCTCGCATCTCTGGAGATGTATTCTTTTTTCTATTTGGGATTTCATGTTGCCTTTGGCTCACTGGATTGTTTTGAGAAATCCTGAGGGGGGGTCGCCTTTGGCTGGACCGGTTAATGGATATGTTATTTGGTTTTACACGAGGGGTAACCGTGGAGGGTTTTTAGTTTGAATGTAACATTTGGGTCACTAGTTCTTATGGGGTTTACATGTTAGTATAATGGAAATACTACCCACATGTATTATAATGGGGTTTTGGAAAGCATTACAGTGCCTAGCATTTTTTATTGAACTTTGAACATGTATTAATGTAATGTAAATGGAATTGTTTAGCCTCTGTGTTTTCTTTATGGAGCTTGTATGGTTAATGTGTATCTTCTCTCTATGTTTGGCTATCGTTACTCTTTTTTTGAAGGCCCTCAGTTGAGTATTTAAATGGGCCATCATGATTCTGCTATAGCATGCATTTATTTTTGAGCTGGGAATGACTCTGTATAGGGTTTGAGTGATTGGGTTGCTCTCGGGTTTCTATGAACCGATCTACATCTATTAAAATTGTTTGTATGGGAATGTCTTTCATTTTCTGGGTGATTGTATTTAAATAGATAGTGTTTGATGGAATTGGTAGAGGGATTCGACCCCTTTTTCCTGTGTTTGAATTTAATGGAAGTATGTATGTTGTTGCTAAATGATATTGTAAAGATTTGGTGGATGTGGATTTTGGTTCTGTGGCAAGCAATACTCGTCAGGCTTCTCGGTTGAAATTTAGCTTTGTAAATGCTTTTTCGTTTTAAGTGAAGACGTGACCCTAGATGTTGTTCATTTTGATTACTTGAAAGAAAAAGGGTTTGCTCGTTAATACTATGCTGTTGGCGATTTGTAAGATAGCAAGGTCTTCATGGAATCGTTAACGAGGTTTGATCTCTTGACTTGCGTTTTGATGTGCTAAAAGGAATGTAGTTGATGATAGGTAAATAGTTCGTTTGCTTTGGGATTTGATCCTTGAAATGCGTGTTGTTTTTTCGTTGTAGTGGGTTGACTGTTGGTTGAACTCGTAGCTAAGTGTTTGAGGGACTCTTTGATGTTTGAAAAGATTGAAATACTGGATATGATGTTCTCACTATGGTGTAATGTATTTGATATGGCTCTGGGAAGAATATTATGGAACTGTAATTTAAAAGAAAAGATCACTAATATGATTGCGTTTATCTTCTTAGGTTTTTATAAGAGTAACATAACTGAAAACATAACTATAAGTCTGAAAGCAATTTGATTACATAACATTGGCAAGAACGAAATAATTCTGTTGTCTAACTTGGTAAAGCAAGGACTCTAGGTTTACAAGTTGCATGGATGTCTAGCACAGGCTAGCTTGGCTAGACGTGCTAGACATTTCGTTGGTTTCTAAAACAAGTTTCTGTAATAATAAAAATTATGAGTATAAGGTTTTATGCCTATAATAAAAACAACCCAAGAGCCTATGCCCAAAGGCCCTTGCTCGATAGGGGAAGTGAATGCTATAAGTGTGAAGGGAAAAGCAGTACTATAATAATAAGCCTAAATTAACTACCTAGTTGCCCATATAACTTGAATTGGTGAGTTAATAATTCATACCTGGTTGTCTTGAAATTCGATCTGCTCCTGTAGAAGCCTGCACACTCAAACAATAATTAGTACAACCACCTTTTAGCTTAATTGACCTGTCATAATGATTCTTTAGTTGGATAAATTTGGGGCTACCATGTTCCTCCCAATCATGATCCTTAAACCATTCCTGGTTCTAGCTGGATCCCCCCGAGCTGGTTCCAACATGCAATAAGAGATAGAGGCCCTAGGTTCACTGTTGGTTCAGATCTGGAAAATTGTATGGGACTGCTTCAGTTCTTGGAGCAGAGAGAATTCTCTCTAATTACCATAAGTGAATGATAATGAAAAAGAAGATGATCCCCTAAACTTGGGATCTGCCCTCTTTAAATAGGGGAGTCTTGAATTATGACTGTTGGAATAATTACTTAATTTCTTTAAAATAAATAATTAATATTCCTAAAGATATATTACTACTAAATATCTAGTCCTTGTTGAAGTAGGACTCTTCATTTGTTTTATCTATAAGTGATTTTAACCTAACCATTTCATAAAATTATTATTAATAATAATGATTATATTTCAATATAAATATTAATACATCATTAATGATATTTAAATAATTTGGCAGCCCACTATGCATAACTATATGAAATAAATGTATTTCATAAATAAATAAATAATAACATCATTTATTATTAAGCTTCTTAATAATAATATTTAGCCTTTGATATTTTTATGCACTTTGTTCATATAAGACTATTCTTAGCCAATCCATACTTTAAATTATGGTAATTACCTTTTATTTAATTATGTATCTTCTCATGATACTTCTTTTAAACATTAAGGATATGGTCCAATTCTTTGGACGGTCTTTTGGTAAGCTTGGTTAGGCACCTCTCGTCTCTCTCTTGCATGTTGGATTCCCTCATTTAACATGGTAGTTCCCGCAGTACTTGATGATAGATAGAAAAATATTCATTTAACCAATTTGAATAAATGCGATGAAACATAAAAGTGCTATTCAGAGTCTTCTTGACTCAACACTTATGAAATCTAGTAACCCCGAGTGATCTTCAGAGCCTTTTAACTCAACACTTTCACATGGGCATTACACTAGTGCAATTCCAGAGCCTCCTGCTCAACACTAGTGCTAGAATGTGGTTGTGAGGCACATATAGAATATTTAAGTGGCCTCGGATCCGATATTCATTTATCAAGCTTGGAGTGCTCCAGGGCTTATGCCCAACACTCAATGTACCTCAGGGCTTACTCCCAGTACATAAACATTCTTTTAGGTACATCGGGGCTTATGCCCAGTACGTAGGTTATATGTGTGTTTCTTAGTCCACGCTCAAAACACCCATAAGTCAATCATGTAAAATCATAGCTCTGCATAGTAAGTAACAAAACATCATCTCAGTATATTAGGGCTTGTACCCACAGCATATGCTAAAGAACATAACCACAACATTAGGGCCTCCTTGCCCAGTATACACTCAATAAAGAAGTCAGTTAGGGTCCATGCCCAGTATGTCAATATATAAAAGAATAAATCATGGGTGCTAGGGCTCATGCTCAATATCAAAATAAAACATATATGCTGGGTCCGTGGCCCAATATACAACAGAAATAGTTAGTCCAAAATTCGGGATATTACAAACATGGGTAGTGGTGTTGCAAGTTTATAACAAGGGAAAGTATTTTATAATACTATAAGGCATATAGTGAAAATAATGTATAGTCAATCCTTTAAGCTATAATACACATATGAATCCCATGAATCCAAGAATGAGATTATGTTAGATAAGTAAGCCTAAAAATTGCTAAATCTTACAATAACAAAAAGTGTAATGCCCCATATTTTAGCAATCAATAATTAAAACAATAATGTGATTTACCTTCACATTTCATTTACTTATTATCTATTGGAATTTGCTAGAATAATTAAGATTTTTGTTATGTGAACCATTAAACATGCTTATAATTCAAATTGGTTAATGGTGAAGAACATTTATATTTGTTTAAACATGCAAAATAAATGTGGAACATAGGTTTGTGGATAGTCGGTAAGTTATAATATGAACTTATATAGTATTTAAATGTAAATTTATGATACACATATATGCATGAGATACACATATGTGACTATTGAATTGACCTATAGATGGACCCACAATGGGATAGTCAAATTCTTGGTATGAAGATAACATGGGTGTAGTAGACATCATGAAGATAATCTTGTACTTTGTTGTACTCAAGAAGAAAATTATGATTTTAAACACTTATATTAATTGTGAGAAAGTGATGTTTTGATGGGATGTATGACTTTCCCATAGTGGTTATTTGATTACATGGTCCTTTGACCAGCAGTTACACAAAGTGGTTGCGACTTGGGGCCATGGTGTTAACCCTTGATTTCTGCTTGGCGGGGTAGAGGCATTGTCCACCGTGTATCACTTGAAACCTATATTTGTGGGAGGGTTGTGGTGGCCACATTCCCCTAGGTATGTGATGATGACTCCAATTTCCCATTGAGGAAGTTAGGTCGATATAGTTGACTCCAATTTCCCACCTAAGGGTTTTATTTGTGGTTAGGTCGGTATAGCTAATGCCACATCATATTTCATCATAGGAAGGATAGGGTGGTAGTGGAAGTAGGTTAGGGAGGACGATGATGTTTGTTTAGTTTTGGATTCTACTTGGGATTTAGTGGTGTTCTCTTTTTTTTTATGTTCCCACCATGTGAAGAGTACTTGTATAATTCTATTTCTTAATACTAATGTGATGATCAATTACCATTGAATAGTTGTGCTTTGTAGTTAAATAAATTAAGACTAACAAGTTGATATAAATATCAATAGTAAGAAAAGGTGAATGATTGCATGTTTGATTGGGTAAAAGTGTATGCATTATGCAGTAACCACAACTTTTGTTGATTATTAGTACCAAGGGAAAATATGTATATACTAGCCACGTATACTATTTCTTATGCAAATACACTAGTATGATACATTAGCTATCTAACTAGGTTAATAATTACTTGTTGGGGATTAAATTAATGTGCCTAAATAGTACATTTGATTAATATTTAGTTGTGCTATATTTGTATGATGTAAATTCATTATTGAAAATGTTAAGGTATTAATATTTAGGAAATTGTTGAACATGTAGATGTATGTATATAGTTGTTAGAGATCTCCACCTCGATATTATAATGTATATTCTTAATAAAGTATAAATAAGTAAAATATCCTAGGGATTTCATCGTCATCATAGAAGTGTCTGAAGTTTAACTTATGGACAACAAGGAATATTTGAGAATTATTGTTTTATTCTAATTGCCTGTTCAGATTTGATTAAAGGGATTCGTCAACGCTATGTAATATTACCTAATTATTATTATTATTATTATCAAATACTTCATTTATATTTAATTATGTATTATATTGTGGGGACTATTATTGAATATAAGTCACTTGATTTGGAAATGAAATATTATGTTTGGGATTGTTTATTATTTTCAGGAATTATGTGCCAAAATTTGGATGGGGGGATTAGATTTGAGAAGAAAAGGAGGAATTATGATGCAAGTAAATGAATATGATAACAGTGGGGAATTATTGTAAATAGGGGGTCGTTCCACTAGATGTATGGAGGTAGGGAAAATGGGAAGGTTGGTCTTATGGAAGACCACGAAAGAGTGATCAAACTAACTTGTAAATTTTTAGAAGATCCCTAGGAAGCTAGAGTGTAATTGTTGTTCATTGAGCCATGGGCATGGAGAGCCAAGAAACGATTTTGTTTCTTGGAGCTAAGGATTCAACTAGGACCTTCATTGGTTAGGAGGAGAATCGTTGTTCCACTCTAGGAAGGTTGAGTGGAAATCATTGAAGACAACTCAAAGACAACTTCTGCTTAAAATAATCAATTGAGGTATTTTCCTTGGTAGTTTGTTATATATCAAAGAGGTATTTTCCTTTACTGAAATCTATTATTTTCCTTTATTGAAATCTATTATTTTCCTTTACTGAGCTAGATACGAAAATTTTAATTGTTGTCCAAATTAAAATATGAATTGTAATTGTTGTTCAAATTGAAATTCTCATTATTTTTGTCAACTTAATTGAATTATACAAAGAAAAAAAGCTTAACCTTTAATTTATTTAATTGTAGCTTGATCATACTTTTCTCTTGCTTTATTTATTATTGAGAGTAGAGTTACAATCAAGAAAATTTAGTTGATTTAGATTGAAATAAAGGACTTTAGTTGAAAAATAAAATAGGTCTAATATAGGTAACCAAATATTAACTAGAAACCCATTGAGGTGGTTTCTACATATGATATTAGAGCCCTAGGTTATAATGTTTGAGCCCTAAGGGCCTATAAAAATTTATGCAAAAAAATAATAATTACAGAAATTTACATGGAATAGCTCATAAATTTGTAGAAATTTAATAGAAAAAAGATAATTTAGATAGAGAATAAACAGGTATTGGGAAGACAATTGTTTATTAATAAAACACATTTATTTGGTAGGAAAGCCAAAGTGGATGTTTGGAAAATGAGGAAGATTATATAATAGAGGTAGTGGAACTAGGTTCTATCCAACTCAAAAAAAATGAGAAAGAATCTTGAGAAAGGCTACTTAAAAGGTTTCTAAAGAACTTGAACATGATGCCAATATCCCCTAAGGAAGAAGTACTCCTATGCATACCCCCTTTCTCTTTTATGAATAGGCCCTCTTCCTTCACAACCTGTATCAAAATGTCTTTTACGACAATAAGAAAAGAAAATGAACAAGAGAATAAGGGTTAGTCAATGAAACAATTTTCTTTATATAAAATCCTACTTTATTGATTTATAGTCTGTACCTATGAATTAGGATTTCTAAAAAATCTTGTTTATTGGTGAATTCTATATGATTAATAGTAACAAAAAAATAAGGAAGACATTTGATAAAATTCTCAAAATTACATATGTGGAAATGGAGACAATGATTATGCTAGCAACTTTTTCACAATTTGACAAAATTATATATTTAACCTAGGGAAATTCAAAATTTGCAACTGTAACATCCCTCCAGTTTGACCTTATTATTATTATGGTTATTATTATTTTGTAAATGTAATTGTGTAAATGGCCATGGTGAGGAGCTCAAGGCCAAGGCCCCACCAGAGGACCTTGAAACTAGTGTATGATCATAAGTATTATTCTTTGACTTAAGATGACGTAAACTACGACAAACGAATTCATTGAGGAGAGGTAAGGGATCAAGTATTTAGCCTAAAACTAACTAATCTCACTATATAAACTAGGTGATCTCTAAATCTATCTTAGTATAGTTAGTGAACCCTAAAAGATATAATTGGTATCTCGCGAAGATAAGAGAGTGGGTATATATATATACTTACAATTTTTATGAAGGCTAAATATTAATCATAATAATACTTCCAAATACTTTGAAATTTATTTAAGGTTATATACATTAGAAACTACATAGGAATGTATAACTTTTTATACATACACATACCTAAAGGTGTGTGAGGAGTATGCCTATAAATAATTAACGAGAAATTAACATATTAAAAGATATGTTAGTAAACCCATATAATTATATAAGGAACATATAAGTACAATCGATAGGTTAAACTTGTTGGTACTTTTTTATTACTAAAGAGAACTTAGCTTATTATAGATGAGCTTATCCTATAAATCAATATGTTGGAATAATTGTTATTATTTTAAAGTTATAGTTTGATTAAACATTATACTAAGTTATATATAGTTCAAGAATTTATTTTATTTAAGGCTATTAAAATTTTAAAACTACCTAAGTGACAAGAAGTAAATCAAGCAACACACATGTAAATATATGTAAATATATATATATATATATATATATATATATATATATATATATATTTGTATTATTAAAAGTTATGACATATCGATTTATCAAGTATTTTATGAAATAGATTGAATACATATTTGTTTCAGCTTAAAAAATTTTATTCGCACACTCTTTTAGATATTTAGTTTGAGAGCGTCTAAAGAGGGCCACTCCGCTATCACGAAATGAAGGGATCACTTAATTAAATTTTGGTAGGAAGTAAGGAGTGTTTCCAGCAAGTTTGTCTCCCTAATGGAGAGTGGAACTCAAACGGAGCCACCACGTGCCTCCTCGTTGGCATTAGATGCCACTCACCTCACTGACTAACGCCATTCTTTTTAGTAACCCACTAGCTGCCCCTTAGTATTTTTAAGCACCAAATTTCAAATCATGCGGATTCTGAAAAGGCAGACTTTCCCAGCTCCAAAGTTCGGTTGGGAGGAGTGGAGCACTGAAAATTCTCCACAACACTACCCGTGCCACCCGTGGAACCCATAAACCTATCACTGCCATGTGGCTTTGTTAAACACTTAGTGGAACACATCCTTGTGACTTCCTCTTTAATACTGAGCATCACCACCACTTGGGTTGGTGGGGGGGAAAAGGGTTGCATTATGAGATAAGAGGATCTTTTCCAAAACGACTCACAACTTCATTTGTATTTAAGGCTTGGAGGGGGAGGTAGGGGAACGCTATCCGGTGTTGGAGTAGGTTGTAATATTTGTATTTTTTTTTGGAGAACTATCGCAACCCTAGAGGAGGAGAGGCGATTTAGAAATTCAGAGAATCTCAATACTGGAAACGAGAGTAGTACTCTCTGCACATTTTATTCCTGGCTAATTATGTATGATGACAACTCTATAAATTAGGGTTTCACTGTCATGAAGAAGGAAACCAGGGTAAACTCATTTCTGATCGGAGCGTGGTACACATAGATCTGCTCTCGGCGTTAACAGAGATACGTCGTCCCTAATCATACCGTCGAAGGATTGGTTTGAGTTTTCCTGTTTTGTTCTTAGAAGTTGGCGCAAGAACCAGATGCGATTTCGTGAACAAGTCTCGAGTATTTTCTTCTCGCTGCAATTGAGGTATTATGCCTTTACCAAATTATTAGTTGGTTAAGCACTGATATATTTTCCTTCTCATTGTTTACGAGGTATTTTCTCTTACTGAATAATTTCTTGATTTAAAACGCATATGTATTATGTTGAAATATTGTAACTTCAAAGAATATTATATTTGTACTTTATTATTCCAGAGATGTTTCATTCCTCCGTAAAGATCTTATTGTATATCTGGAGATGTTTATTCCTCCGTCGGAATGTGGTAACATGGGTTATTAGACTTCCCTTGTGGGGGTCGGCCCTGTATGTGTTATGTGGGTCAAAGGGTTGTTAGACCACCCTAGTGGGGTCGACCCAGTCAGTTATAATAGGGTATTTAACCTAATGGTTAAATACGAGCCTACATGTACTTGTGTAAAAGATATGTCAGAGTAGTGTATAAATAGAGGAGGTGTGTTCCTCATTTGATACACACACTCACTTGAGAGAGAGGCGCACTTGTGGAGGAGAGGTCTGCTATGGTGGAGGAGGAGATCATGTCTTTGGTTTGCATCTTTGTATATTGCTGGTCATCTATATTGAGGAAGCTTTACTGGGTTTTCTACCCCATGAGGGTTTCCCAGGATAAATCTGTGTCTCTTGTGTTTATGCTATGCTTGTTGTTTCTTCAGTGATCCTGTATATGCTATTATTGTGAAATGGAATGTAATGATGTTATTTTCTGTCTTAGCATATTAAATATTAACATGGTATCAGAGCTAAACTGAAGGAAGGCAAGGTATGGCACTTACGACACTTGCTTTACTTACGACAATTTGAAGGTTAGGGTTTTATATAGAAAAAACCAGTCATCGTGGAACTTTCGCTATAAATCCATTTTGGTGAAGGTTCAGGATCTGAAACCTTTACAGGTCGTAGATAACATCTCCAGGTATCTTGTGTCCAAAGGGAACCCTCATATTCGTTGTACTTTGTAAGTTATGATCAGTACAAGTTAGGGTTTCTGCCTCTTCCAGATCTCAGTCAAAATCAGGTAACCTAGGAAAAAAGGTCATAAATTGGGCTAGGAAGCTCCAAATGAAATTTCGTAAAAAGTGACAGGTATTACACAGACTGTACTATCTCAGGAAACGTTTTCAGAGGCCGAAGCTGAACCAGTGACATGTGGCATGCCGTACAAGTTCGCTCTCCTGTTTTATCCCATAAACAGGTCACGTTGCGACACTTGACATAACTCTCTCTCAGAGAGTCCAATTGAGGTCAGACCTGTTAGGATGGAAATATAACAGGGCGAGCTATCTCAGGAAAAGTTTTCAGAGGCCGAAGTTCAAATAGTGACACGTGGCACGCCATACAAGTTTGCTCTCCTGTATTATCCCAAAACAGGTCACGTTGCGACATTTGGCATAACTCTCTCTCAGAAAATCCAACTGAGGTCAGACCTATCAGGATGGAAAGATGACAGGTCAGGCTACTGTATAAAAAGTTTTCAGACCCTGTGGAGTGAAAATTTCAGAGTTATAGCAGAAACAATCAGGTACATATTTCTGTCAAAACAGAATTATTTTTGGAGCACCTTTATTCATGGCTTTCGGAATTTAGGGTTTCAGAGAAAGTTAGAATTTTTGGAATCGGAATCCACAGCTGAATGCTACTCAGGAAAATCGAAATTTAGAGACCAAGATTGAATTTTTTGGTTGGGTAGAAGACCGAGCTTGATTAAACCCTAGCTCGGGATTTTGATCAGAAAGATGGAAAATTAGGGCTTCAGCAAAAGTTGGAATTTTTGAAGTCTGTAACCACGGCTGGAAGCTACTCAGAAAAATAAGAGTTTAGAGCCTTGGATCGAACCTTTTTATTGGATAGAAAGGTGCGCTTCATCAAACCCTAGTTCGGGTTCCTGTCCAAAAGATGCGGAAGTTTCGAAGGCAATTTTGGGGGGTCAAATTTTGGAGATTTCAAAATTGAAGTATGCTATTTTGATCACCTTAGCAAGACACATCCTTCCATCCATTCAGAAGTGTGAAAGTCAAAGATTGAATTTTTAGGGTTTCTCTAGCAAACCCTAATCAAGCTCCAAATCAAGTTTTAGGGGGAGTTGAGGCTAAGGCCTTACATAAGAAGACTACAAGAAGTCTCGACAGGTATGACTCAAGGAGGTTCAGGTATGTCTTGAAATCTGATTCCTAATTAAATTCATAATGTGTTTGTCTTCATATTATTTGTTAGTACAATCTTGATTAATGTTAGACTTATCTTATCACCCTAGTAACAGTATGAATGCATGTGAACGATCGAAGACATTCATTGATTAGGGCTATATGATTGTACTAATGCATTATGGTGTTGTGTGAGGTTGATGTTGTCTGCTAACAAGATTCAGGTACATCACGAAAGACAAATCAAGTTCCACAGGAAGACAAAGACTCATCCATAATCTTTGTTCTACTTACGAGGTATGTATGACTTTGATATATTATGCTTAACCTATGAGACATGCAGGTTCTAGCTCAGGATCTCTAAATCATTGAAGAGATTGTTTAGGTATGTTGTACATAACTAAGCAGGTATACTAATACAGGTATGTTTTCCTATGTCAAGTTAGAATCTTACCTTGTGTTAGGATCCCCTATATAAGTATACTTGGTATGATTGGTTATGCTTATTAATAAAGTTAATCAAGGGTTTATGCACATTATGTCTCTTATCTTGATTGATGATTTAACTAACTAGAAGAGTACTATGATCAAACAAGAATATGCATGAGTAAAAGAAGACTTCCTTGAAACCCTGAATACTAATGATCATGACTATACATATTCAAGATTATTTAGAATTAGAATTTTTTGAGAATATACTAATGAATGTATGTTTGTGTCTGAGATCATGAGGATGACACTAGTGCACACTTGAGCATGCATAGTGGTACAGAATGAATACAAGTTCAAAAGACATACAGAAGATCAAGCGGGAGGCAACCACACAAACATAAAAGATAAGTATTTGAGTTGTTATTTGAAATAGTAAATGATATTGCCTGTAATAGGTTGTATGCATAGAATATATGATGCTGAGTGTAAACATTCATAGAGCATTGAACAGTATACTACTAATATGCATATGATTGGTAATTTGGACAAACATTCCATTGTTGCTTGTCTAGAATGAAACCTCTTTGCTGACATGCTGAGAGCTGTGCACACTCTCGATAGTATGTTCTAGTAGAGATGGAAGGCATCTAGATAGCCACTGTATGCATACAAGATATGGGAAAGTGTTGTGCCAAAGTATTGGTAAAAATAAGTTGCATAACTATGTAAATGATATCTGTATGCATAATAGATTTAATGATTATGAAGTATTACTAATCATGTACTTAATTTTGATTTGTAGAAAACATCATGATGAATGATGAACACTGAACAAGCAATGGATGTTCAACAAAAGGATTTACAAATCAAACACACTATAGAAGGCTTGCGGCTAGAAGATTCTCTTAGAAAGAGGAAGAGAATCATGACAAGATGTTTGCTCCAAGTGGCTAGATAAGACCATTCTCTTAATGGTGTAAGTAAAGAAGAAGTGTGAATCAGGTTCTGTATGGGTACCTAGGATCGATAATCAATTGATGAGCTTAATAATCACCATGGGTAATGTGGATATCAACCTTTGCTACAAGGTTGAATATGGTTTCTAGACATAGATGGCATGGATGCAAGAAGGAACTCACCACAGAGTTTGAATGATATTGAGGCCCATATTAGTAGACCCATCTAACGAGAGATGGCACAGATAGATATGCAGAAGATCATTCAATGCAGAGTGTGAATGATGTTCAGTCACAAAGGGAGAATTGACAGTTTCTTGATAAGCTTGGGCTTTACCAAAAGTAAAGTTGTTCCTAACCTTTACCGTAAGGTTATGGATCACACTATTATTGTATGTAGATGATATCTTTCTGATAGGGAATAAGAATCAGAAATGAAAAATGAAAGATCTCAGATTGATGCATTACTTCCTAGGTCTGGAAGTATGGCAAGGCTCAGAAGGAATCTTTCTCAAACAGGGAAAGTATGCTGAGAAATATTAAAAGGAATTGATGTGTTGGAATGGTCACTCTCATGAATTCCAACTTGAAGTTCTTAGCAGATGACTCATTAGAATTAGTGGATATAACTCTGTATAGACAAATTATTGAGTCATTGATGTGTCTAACAGATACTAGGTCAGATATATGCCTTGCTGTAAACACCTTGAGTCAGTATCTAGTGGAAACTAGAAGTGTTCACCTGTTAGTTGCAAAGCATGAGATGAGGTACCTAAAGGATACAATAGAATTTGATCTATGGAGATCATGAATTCAGATGGCTACACAGATATTGATTGAGCAGAAAGTGTATCAGACAGGAAGAGCACATCGAGAAGATGTTATTGTCTGGGATCAGCCATGATCTTGTGGTTTAGCAGGAAGCAGTCTAGCACAAGCGGAATATATGGCTGCTTGCTCTGCTAATTGTGAAATGGCATGGCTTCAGAATTGTTTGACTTAGAGATGGACCCAATTGTGATCCTATGTGACAAACAGAGTTGTACTAAAATGGCAAAGAATCTAGTGTTCCATGATAAGTCAAAAGCACATAGAGATCTGGAATTTCTATATACGAGATATGGTGCAGATAGGAATTAAAGTTTGAATTTGTAACAAGTTACCAATGTACTAACCAAACCTCTACCGATCCGATGTACTAACCAAACCTCTACCTCAAGTAAAGTTTTCCGAGACAAACTTAATATAGTCCAGAAGGATCCTCCTCGAAAGGGGGAGTGATGTGATCACTTATGATGAGATTGCCTGCATCGACAGTGAGGTCGATGATGTGAATACCTATATTGGTGATGGCGACAAAGAGGTTGGTGGATGGTACTTACACAGGGTCTAAGGTGACAAGGGGATTGCATCATCCTTGAACACATGTTCTAAAAGGAGCCGTAGACGTATGTCTTCGAAAATGAAGTCCTTGGTGGACATATAGGATTGCATCATCCTCAAGAGAGCCGTAGACGTATGTCTTTGAAAATGAAGTCCTTGATGGACATATAGGATTGCATCATCCTCAAGAGAGCCGTAGACGTATGTCTTCAAGAATGAAGTCCTTGGTGGACTTGAGGGGATTGGATCATCCCTGGACTTCAGTCCTAAAGAGAGTCGTAGACGTATGTCTTCAAGAATGAAGTCCTTAGTGGACTTGAGGGGATTGGATCATCCCTAGACTTCAGTCCTAAGAGAGCCGTAGACATGATGTCTCCGAGAACAAAATACTGAATGAACAGGTAAGGGGATTGGATCATCCTCGGACTTTAGTCCTTTGAATTGAGCCGTAGACATGATGTCTCCGAGAACAAAATCCTGAATGAATAGGTAAGGGGATTGGATCGTCCTCGGACTTTAGTCCTTTGAATTGAGCCATAGACATGATGTCTCCGAGAACAAAATCCTGAATGAACAGGTAAGGGGATTGGATCGTCCTCAGACTTTAGTCCTTTGAATTGAGTCGTAGACATGATGTCTCCAAGAACAAAATCCTGAATGAATAGGTAAGGGGATTGGATTGTCCTCGGACTTTAGTCCTTTGAATTGAGCCGTAGACATGATGTCTCCAAGAACAAAATCCTGAATGAACAGGTAAGGGGATTGGATCGTCCTCGGACTTTAGTCCTTTGAATTGAGCTGTAGACATGCTGTCTCCGAGAACAAAATCCTGAATGAATAGGTAAGGGGATTGGATCGACCTCAGACTTTAGTCCTTTGAATTGAGCCGTAGACATGATGTCTCCGAGAACAAAATCCTGAATGAACAGGTAAGGGGATTGGATCGTCCTCGGACTTTAGTCCTTTGAATTGAGCTGTAGACATGATGTCTCCGAGAACAAAATCCTGAATGAACTGGTAAGGGGATCGGATCGTCCTCGGACTTTAGTCCTTTGAATTGAGCCATAGACATGAGATCTCCGAGAATCGAATGATAGGACTGGATCGTCCCTGAGCTTCGGTTCAAAAGGTACATGATAGGACTGGATCATCCCTGAGCTTCGGTTCAAAAGGTACATGATAGGACTGGATCGTCCTTGAGCTTCGGTTCAAAAGGTACATGATAGGATTGGATCGTCCCTGGACTTCGGTTCAAAAGGTACATGATAGGACTGGATCGTCCCTGGACTTCGGTTCAAAAGGTACATGATAGGATTGGATCGTCCCTGGACTTCGGTTCAAAAGGTACATGATAGGACTGGATCGTCCCTGGACTTTGGTTCAAAAGGTACATGATAGGACTAGATCATCCCTGGACCTTGGTTCAAAAGGTACATGACAGGATTGCATCATCCATGGACCGATGTCCTAAAGAGAGCAGGATTGATCATCCTGTAATATGATTGTGTGTGTTGATGTGGTTACTTGTATCGGTATGGATACTCGTATTGATGATGTGGTTACTTGTATCGGTAGGATACTTGTATTAATGATGTGGTTACTTGTATCGGTAGGATACTTGTATTGATGATGTGGTTACTTGTATCAGTAGGATACTTGTATTGATGATGTGGTTACTTATATCGGTAGGATACTTGTATTGATGATGTGGTTACTTGTATCGGTAGGATACTTGTATTGATGATGTGGTTACTTGTATCGGTATGGATACTTGTATTGATGATGTGGTTACTTGTATCGGTATGGATACTTGTATTAATGATGAGGATACTTGTATTGGTATGGATACTCGTGTGATGACGATGCTGATGATCGTGTGATGACAATGTTGATGATCGTGTGATGATGATGCTGATGATCGTGTGATGATGATGCTGATGATCGTGAGATGACGATACTGATGATCGTGAGGATCCAGATGTTGATGTTGTTGTAGCTGTTTGAGTGCTGCAGAAGATAAAGACTCAGTACTGAAGATGTTGATGTTCCAGTAACTGCTTGAGTTACTGATGATGTTGAGAAAGCTTCCAATGATTTATAGATGTATCATGTATGATGTTGATGACTCCTTGCTCGTGCAGATACTGTTATAATATCCTTCTCGTTAAGGGGGAGTGTTGAAATATTGTAACTTCAAAGAATATTATATTTGTACTTTATTATTCTGGAGATGTTTCATTCCTCCGTAAAGATCTTATTGTATATCCGGAGATGTTTATTCCTCCGTTAGGATGTGGTAACATGGGTTATTAGACTTCCCTTGTGGGGGTCAGCCCTGTATGTGTTATGTGGATCAAAGGGTTGTTAGACCACCCTAGTGGGGTCATCCCAGTCAGTTATAATAGGGTATTTAACCTAATGGTTAAATACGAGCCTACATGTACTTGTGTAAAAGATATGTCAGAGTAGTGTATAAATAGAGGAGGTGTGTTCCTCATTTGATACACACACTCACTTGAGAGAGAGGTGCAATTGTGGAGGAGAGGTCTACTATGGCGGAGGAGGAGATCATGTCTTTGGTTTGCATCTTTGTATATTGCTGGTCATCTATATTGAGGAAGCTTTACTGGGTTTTCTACCCCATGAGGGTTTCCCAGGATAAATCTGTGTCTCTTGTGTTTATGCTATGCTTGTTGTTTCTTCAGTGATCCTGTATATGCTATTATTGTGAAATGGAATGTAATGCTGCTATTTTCTGTCTTAGCATATTAAATCTTAACATATTATGTAAACTAGCATCTGAACTATGATATGTCTTACCTGTATAAACATGTGGATAACACCATTACTATTTCGTATCTATGATATCTTACGCCTTACTTGAATGAGTGTTGATCTAACACTAATGCCTTCTCTTCCACATCTCTGTGTTAGAATCCGCGATTAACCATGTTAAAATTGATCTTTAGAAAAGAGAGGCCGATTTGCTGCTAGTGGACGGTCAGTATAAAATTATAAGCTTTTTGTTGTTGTTTGTAGATATATTTATAAGGTGCATTGAAGGAAAATTTTTCCCTAGGAAAGGAAATCTGATCCCAGCTTAGTGTCCTTCAATTTATATATATATTAAGTACTGTATGTCGATGTTATGTTTACGCTGCAATATAGGGCTATCGGGGTGGTTTGTCGAGTTAGTAAATTTTCTCTGCAAGTATACCCATGTATATTATTCCCTTGATAGTTTGAATATGATCTGATATGAGCGTGGTTGTCTATTCATTTATATTTTCGAACCTTGTACCTGAATCATGCCTTGTTGAAAAATAATGCGATCTAAGTATTTTTATTATAGATTAGATATGTGTATAGATTAGACTCTTAGTATTTATATTAACCTGGACCTAGAGTGAATTATGTTTTCCGTCCTTGTGATTGAGTTGTTCCCTGACTAATGTCCTAGATCAGCGTTGACGTCTTGCTTAAATGACAGAAATTTTTATTATAATAATGCCACATTTTTTGGATCTAGTTCTTAGATCTTAACTGAGGCGAATCCGTATGCATTCGGGATCAACTGGTTTATAAACCCCTTCTGTTTTAAATGCATATGTACTTTGTCTTGATTTGTTTTTCGCCTATGATCTGAATGAGTTAGTTTCATCCTGAATCTATTGATTAAAAAAAATCACCTAGTATGGGGTCTGTGCAAAGATTGGGTTCCTATATTAATTATGTATACACATATGTTTGTTAGCAACTGAGAGCTATCGATATAACGTTGACTCGATTACGATATAGTTCATCATAATATACTAGTGTGAATAACAAGCTAGGACATAACCATCATTTTGGTTGGGATTATAAACATAAACATAACTATATATAAATAATCATATATATAACTGGATAAGGTATGGAATAGGTATTTTGTTAATCCTTAATATGACATTTCCTTGTAGAGATGACCATAGTCTCATTTCCAGAATACTATTAATTAACTTAAAAAAATAGGTTTATATATATTTTTAAGTTGTCTTTTAAAAAGAAAATCTCCAATTCCTTCACAATATGGGAATTCTCCACCATTAAAGGTTTAAGGTAAAAACCTTAGAGGAAATCATTATGTTCTATTATATCTTTTGTAAGATTAGGAAACTCTCCATGTATAATAGTACAAAGGAAAGTTCAAAACATATTAACCATATCTATGTAGAAAGACCAAGAAAAAGTGGTCACCAACCCTGTTCAAATTAAATACAACCCTTGGGATGGATAGTTAGTTGTGTCCTTGTCAAACCCTCAATGAGATGTTCAAAACTAAGCAATAGTTGTAGAGGAACAAGATTGCCTTGTTGTAAATTGTAAACATCTCTTGAAATAATATTATAAGCCAACCTTTTGTGGACGTAGCCCAAGATGCGGGTGAACCATGTCAAAATGTTCTCCTTGGTTTTTCTTGTGTGTATATATCTCTTGATAACTTGTATTTATATGGAATGTGTTTTTTTTTTGTTTCAAATCGACTATGTTCAAAGTGTTTAGATTGCATACCTTATCTTGTATCCTAACCTGTCTTAAATCCCATAAACAAAGTGTTGTTGCCTAATATCCACATGAAAATATAAATTGGAAAAATATATTTAGTGGTTGCTTAATATTTACTTATCTATGCATTTATGTGTTAATTTTAAGAGTAGATGCAAGTGTACTTTAATTCATTGATATTGTGTTGGTGTCTCTTATCGTCTTTTAGTCTCCTGTATATATGTCTCCTTCTGTATGTATTCGTCTCTCATTTACATATATGATTATAATAGCACAATTAAGCATGTTTGAATGTATGTTGTGTCAATTGAGGCTTTGGTGAAATATGTTTTCTTGGTTGACTATATTATCCATGGGATAGAAGTGTACTAAAGGTTTCAACACATATGAATATGTTCACTACTAATAAGTAAAGGTCCCATAAATAGGTTTAAGGTAAAGATGGTAAGACATGTTGATGCGTCATTGATAAAATGCATGCTTAAATTAAAATAGCAGTCATACATTTTTACCTTGAATGAATGTACTTTACGCAAAGTGAAATAGAGTGAATAATAATTGACAATGGGAATCATTTGACAAATGCTGTCGAAAAACTTTGTATGAAAGTTAATAGCTTAATAATTGTAGAAATGCTTATGTATGTTCCATATCTTTGACGGATAATTAACGAACATTATGTTGAAAGAGGAATTAGTATGTTTTATATTTTATTGTTATCATCCATGGTGAAAATTTTAAATTTTTTACCAATTTTTACTAGTTTGGAAATTTGGGTACGTGACAAATGGTATTAGAGCACTAGGTTAAAATACTCAGGCCTGATGGGCTCAACATGAAATCAATAAGTGTGGAGTTAATTAACCAAGTTTTTTTTGTTTCATTTTGAATGCATGGACTGGAATGGACGAGGGTTAATACTATTCAAAGTGCAACTTCAAGTTTCTCTGAAAGAGAAAAGATAAGTACGTTTGTTATTGTTTCCTCATAAAGCTGTGAGTTAGGTACATTTTCCTTTGTCATGAGTTTTCCCTTGTTATATAGATACTCGCATTATTGTATGGTATTACCAAGGAATTAAACTTGTTGAAATGATTTCCGTATTTGTACCAAGGATTATGAAAAGGGTTGTGAACATACTGATAAATTTAATAAGTAAAATTGCATAGAAGTATCGTTGAATTCCACATTTTGTCGATATTCTATATTCCTATCAAAGATTACTAAAGAGCATTACCTATGAACATCACTAGGTTAAAAGTATAGTTTTCCGAAGAAGTAAATTTGTTTGATTTAGCGAAGTCACTTGAATACAATACATGATTGTTATGATAGATTCATTTAAATACTATTTCAGAAAATACTTCCTCTGTAGGTATGATAGAATATGACATGGTGAAACATTTGTTTGTACAAGTGATAATTATTATTTATTAGGAACATTATTCAAATTAAAAGTTGGTTCTCAAATATCAAAGTTAGAAAGTACATCTTTGTACTTAGGAATGTGATAGTATGCTTATTACAAAAGGTGTATATTGTCATTCTTTCATTATTTTCATAGATCCAATAGAAAGGAGTTAATGTTGTCGGAGTTCATTATTACATGATATGTATGAACTTATTTGATATAATAACTAATGTATTCTAAATATTATTCTCGTTTATGAAAAATCGTCATTTATATTTCATTTCAGAACTTCTTATCATTATTAAGATTTTAAGGAAAGACCTAAAAATGTATTGTATAGCAGTGTTCCCTAGAAGCTTGAGTAAACTTATTTTAGAAAGCATTTGAATTCAATTGTTTTCTTCATAGATAGACTACTGGTAGGATTTGTTATATCTTCTAAAGATGGAAGTGCATCAAGTTAAATGGTCTTGTTAATCAAAGGAGTCTTGATTATCAGAAAAGAAGAATCATAATATTGTTGTGATTGATTCAGCATGGGATCTTTTTACATCTAAAATTTTCATTAGAATTATTAGATGATAAGTATCAATTTGAAATAAATTAAATATTTGAACTATAATACTAACGTGTTTTTAGCAGGTTTGACATTAGGATGTTGAAAGAGTTTACATCGGAATGGAATAAAGAGGATTCATAAATTAATTGAACAAGCATGTGTATAATACTATGGAGCTAATGTGTTCAATTGTTGAGTAATTTAAGCAAAGAAAATTTTCTTTATGCTAACATTTTAGGAAGTGATCTCGACTTCGACTGGTAAAATTTTATAGAAAAGTTGAGCTGAATCGCTTAAGAGTAAGTAATGATTTACTTTATCACGATTAATGGTAAGATTTATGATTGATGAGTTGTAATCATGAAAATGCAAAGAAAATGATAGGTGAATCTATTTATATTTTTTCATTATTATATGTGTGTGGCATGCAATAAATAATAAATAATTGTTACAAAGAAATATTCCCTGGACTCAAACGAGAAGGTTTGAAGGGAAAGGAATGATCTCCTGGACTCAGGCAGAGGGACATCATCAGGAACTCAACAACTAGCTTGTTGTTATGGGACAACTACCCTAATTTGTGGTCATGTTCCCCACGGAATTGGAACATAGTAGGTGGAGTGCTCGTTGAATGTTATACTGACCCAAAAAGACCTAGGCAATCTTTATAACCATCAAAATGAGCAGAGGAAGGGCTCATGTTTTCCTTGTGGTTTTGCTGGAAATTGCACACAAGAGGTTCTCTGAGGAGTAAATTTTTCCTTGTGGTTCTGTCGTATGCACACAAGAAGTTCGATGAGGGGAAGCTATGTTTTGAGTTGTAGTGTAAGACTATCATGTTCCTGCTGAAAGTATGCAGAGGTATTCCTGTTGATTTTGCAGAGTAAGATTTATGTGTTCTTACTAAGATGGTATTCTTGCTGAGTTTCCAGAGGGCTCATGTTTTGTATGCAAGTCTCCATGATTGCTAAAGTACAAAAGAGCATTTTGTACGCAAGTCTCCATGATTGCTGAAGTACAAAAGCATTTGATGATCAAACAAAGTTTTGTTGAAAGAATTGTTTTATGATATAAGCAAGTGTTAATGATTTGTCTGGTAACTATACTATGAGATGTATTTATACATGAATGATATGAATTCTAGAATAAGCAAATATCCCCTCAAGGATGAGGAAGAATGATGAACATTTAGTGTTTTGAAATTTTGTATACTTATGTTATACTGAAGAATATTGAAAAATCTTGTACAAGTTGTACAATGTGCAGGTTATAAGGAAAAAAGAGCTTGTGGAAATCGCAAAAATGTGAAGACGACCAAAGCATAAGAACAAAAGTAAGAAAAAGACGGTGGATGGATGCAAAAGACAAAATGTCGAACACCGAAGACGGTGTTATTCTTAAGGGGTGGAGTGTGTAACATTCCTCCAATTTGACGTTATTATTATTATGGTTACTATTATTTTGTAAATGTAATTGTGTAAATGGCCATGGTGAGGAGCTCTAGGCCAAGGCACCACCAGAGAACCTTGAAACTAGTGTATGATCATAAGTATTATTCTTTGAATTAAGATGATGTAAACTACGACAAACGAATTCATTAAGGAGAGATAAGGGATCGGGTATTTAGCCTAAAACTAACTAATATCACTATATAAACTAGGTGATCTCTAAATCTATCTTAGTACAATTAGTGAACCCTAAAAGATATATTTAGTATCTCGGGAAGATAAGAGGATAGGTATATGTATATACTTACAATTTTTATGATGGCCAAATATTAATCATAATAATAATTCCAAATACTTTGAAATGTATTTAAGGTTATATAAATTAGAAACTACATAGCAATGTATAAAGTTTTATACATACACATACCTACAGGTGTGTGAAGAGTATGCCTATAAATAATAAAGAGAAATTAACATATTAAAATATATGTTAGTAAACCCATATAATTATATAAGGAACATATAAGTACAATCTATAGGTTAAACTTGTTGGTACTTTTTTATTACTAAAGAGAACTTAGCTTATTATAGATGAGCTTATCCTATAAATCAATATGTTGGAATAATTGTTATTATTTTAAAGTTATAGTTTGATTAAACATTATACTAAGTTATATATAATCCAAGAATTAATTTTATTTAAGGCTATTAAAATTTTAAAACTACCTAAGTGACAAGAAGTAAATCAAGCAACACATATGTAAATATATATATATATATATTATTAAAAGTTATGACATATCGATTTATTAAGTATTTGATGAAATAGATTGAATACATATTTATTTCACCTTAAATTTTTTTTTTCTCACAATCTTTTAGATATTTAGTTTGAGAGCGCCTAAAGAGCGCCACTCCACTATCACGAAATGAAGGGAACACTTAATTAATTTTTGGTAGGAAGTAAGGAGTGTTTCCAGCAAGTTTGTCTCCCTAATGGAGAGTGGAACTCAAGATGACCCACCACTTGCCTCCTCATTGGCATTAGATGCCACTCACCTCACCGACAAACGCTATTTTTTTTAGTAACCCACTAGCTTCCCCTTAGTATTTTTGAGCACCAACTTTCAGATCGTGTAGATTCTGAAAAGACAGACCTGCCTAGCTCCAAAGTTTGGTTGGGAGGAGTGGAGCACCGAAAATTCTCCACGATGCCACCTGTGCCACCCGTAAACCTATCACTGCCATGTGGCTTTGTTAAACACTCAGTGGAATGCATCCTCGTGATTGCCTCTTTAATACTTAGCATCACCACCACTTGGGTTGGTGGGGGGAAAAGGGTTGCATTATGAGATAAGAGGATCTTTTCCAAAACGAATCACAACTTCATTTTTATTTAAGGCTTGGAGGGGGAGGTAGGGGAACGCTCGCCGGTGTTGGAGTAGGTTGTAATCTTTGTATTTTTTTTTTGGAGAACCATTGCAGCCCTAGAGGAGGAGAGGCGATTTAGAAATTCAGAGAATCTTACTATAGGAAACGAGAGAGTACCCTCTGCACATTTTATTCCTTGCTAACTAAATATGATGGCAACTCTATAAATTAGGGTTTCACTATCATGAAGAAGGACACCAAGGTAAACTCATTTCTGATCAGAGCGTGGTACACACAGATCTACTCTCAGTGTTAACAGGGATACATCATCCCTAATCATGTCGTCGAAGGATCGGTTTGAGTTTTCCTGTTTTGTTCTTAGAACTCGGTGCAAGAAACATATGTGATTTCCTCAACAAGTTTCGGGTATTTTCTTCTCGCTGCAATTGAGGTATTATGCCTGGTGAGCTCCCAATATGGATGCCTAATGAGGGCAGCTGTACTAAGAGCCTACTTTAATTATCAACCCAGGGGATGTACAAACTTTAGAGGTGCAGGCACTATCTGTGCTCTTATAGGATAATCTTTGTCACGGTTGGTATCAGTATCAATGTTTTAAAGGTTGCCTACTCAATACATAAAACTGTTTATACTAGGGAATTAAATACTGGGAAACAATAAATCTATTTTAAAGAATTAAAATACTAAAAGCAGTAAATCTATTTTTAAAGAATTAAAATACTAAAAGCAATAAATCTATTTTAAAGAATTACAATACTAAAAGCAGTAAATCTATTTTAAAGAGTTAAAAATGTTGAAAGTGAAAGAGATATTCTTATGAATCTACCTAATGCAGAATGGTGAATCTAGACTATGAAAGTGAAATGCCATAATAGATCTATTCTAAGTTAAAGAAAGAAAAGTCTGTAATTACTTACGCATAAAACTAGAATTCTAATCTAACATCTCATGCTACACATCTATTATTAAGAAAACAAAGCAATCAATCTCGAGAAGCAATTAATCATGATGGGAAACATTCATAAACCTTACATCTAAACCATGATTTTTGAAGGCAATGCTAATATATATGGAATCGTTGTTTAAAATGTGCATTGGAAGAAAGCAGCTACAGGACTACTGAAACTGTATTGCTGAAGTACAGAACGTGTTATAAATTACTACAGAATCAAGACATCATTCAAATGCTTCCATATGCGATATAAATTTTCATCACTGTAAAACACATAATCGGAAATAACTGAAAAATGGAAATCCCCTGACTTACGTGTTGGAGGGGCCCTCTCCAACCCATACTCAGGAGGGAACGAAACTTATAGACACTGACTAGGATTTAGCATCAATCTTATATTAAAATATAGACTCCATGTCTTCACAAAGGTCTGAAACTCAGAAGTATCTTAAAAGTGCAAAAACGTAAAACAATGTTTCTCCAAAAATGTCAACAACGATCTCTCACTACCCAAGAGGTCCATATTTATATGATTCTTAATGCTGAACCTAAATAACTATCTAAATGTCGATTCTCCTTGAATAGGAGTGCGTTCTCTATAAATCAGGAAACAGGGCACCGAGTTGGATGATCCCTCAGTCTTCTACGCATTGGTCCTTTAATGCCCCTGAACATACTCAAACACGCTTGATTTCCACAGAATTAGTTTATTGAATATGCATTTTAAACATACAAGAATAATCATCAAAAACAACTTCATTAAATAATTAAAGTAAAACATTTTTCCCACAAATGAGTGTGTTTCTTCACCATTGCTTGAGCTTGATTGCGGGAAAAAGGTTTATCAAATACCTGAAAATTGGACTCATCATTCTCTCCCATACTTGAAGGATTCAACCATCCTTGGGTGACTTATTCAGTTCGTCAATGACCTCCCTGATGTCCCATGCTACCACCTTAGGGATCCCTACCTGCCTATGATATCCAAAATTCTGATCCTCCTTGGCCCATGCCCTCCTCTCTTCCTCTTCATTAATCTGTCCCTTGATGACTGGGGAAAGAAAGAATGGGGGATTCATCCTCATCCCTATCTATTTGAGGTTATTTCTTGCCAGAGATTCCTTGTAAAGTGTGGCTTTGAAAAGAGCATCATTAAGCCTGAGGCGGGAGTGGAGTTCTTTTCCTTTCAGATCGTTTTCCACTCTACTCCACTTTTCCTTAATGGACTCATGAACTTCCTTCTGTGTGCTTCGGAGTGTAATGTCAAAATGAGTCATAGCCTCCTACTGTTTTGCAAGGAGAATCGGGATAAGTTCCTCATCCTATGGTTGTATATTACCCCTTCAGGGTGAGTTGGCTCTACTCTGACCATCAATGGGGTTTCCCATTTTTTTGTGACATAGATATGGTAGTCGTGGGCTTGCTCAATTTCATGGTTCATCCACGAACATAATGTCCTCAACTAGAAATCGCCCACATATGGGTTTGGCGACCAGTTGGGTGAGCCAGAAACTATGAAATTATGCAAGGATAATTCACTCAATTGGTCCTTCTCTAGCTCTGTGGAGTTCAAAGATGCATCCATAAACTCTTTGGGAGTGCTTATCTCTATAGGGAGTCCTTGCTTCAACCTATGGAGCTGGAATTTGCCCCATTTCTCCTGTATATAAACTGCATATATTGCCGACGGCGGTCTGAGGTCCCGCAATCTATCATATATGTTAGCAGTAGTGGCCAAAATGTCCTTCAATTTGGTAATCTCCTGGTCCTTTTTGGCTAATTCGTTTTGTGCCTCGGCCAATTTTTCTTGAAGAACTGAATTCTTCTGCTCATCTAGACATAGCACCTCTACATGATGCATCTTCAGGATTTGTGTCTTCTCAGCTAAGAACGGAGGAGGTGTGGGCTAGCTTCCTGGCCCAATTCTTAATATTGCCAACTCATTTCTGAGCTTTTCCAATTCTGCCCGTGCCTCAGCGAGTTGGGTAACGACCTTAGAGTTTTCATTGTGCTCTGAAGGGTTCCCCTAGAAGTTGTCATGACTTATTAAGGTGACAAGACTTAGGTAACAATCATGACTTATTAAGGTCATTCTACGATGCCACCGATTTAAAATAGAAGTTGTCCTCAACTGACTAGAAACGAATGTAGTGTGGGATAATGTTTAACCTTAAGAATAAAATAAAATCATTCTAGAGATTACCTTGATATTTATGCATACCTACATTGATGATCTAGTGTGTTTTTAATGGATGGCGGATTTTGTAGTAGATTTTTGCATGTCAGTAGTTACAAGTGTGGGCTGCTTTTTCCTTTTTGCTCGCTTGAATTTGCTGAACTATTTTCTTTTGAAAGTTGTGCCAGTTGTTGATACGACTCATGTGATGATGCTTCATAATGGATGATTGCATGGCAGTATGTGACTGGCTCTCTTGAATAAATGGTAGCCTCGCTTGAATCAATTGCAGGCTCTCTTGAAGTATGGTCAGGTTCTCATGATGATATGGCAGAGTTGAATGAAGAGTCTGCTTGGATTGTTCCTGTAGTGGTAGATAATTTTGCTAGCTCTCTTGAAAGCATATCTGGCTCGCTTGATTGCTGAAAATGTTTCAGAATTTCCTAGCTCGCTTGAATTGAATTCCAGGCTTGCTTGAGTGCTGATATGTAATGTATCTGGCTCTTTGTAGTGTGGATGCTTCATATTGGATGTTTTTTTCTCTTTTTTCTTTGTCTTTTTTCATTTTTTTTCTTTTCTTTATTTTTTTTTTATTTTTTTTTTGTAAATGAGTTTAATTTCACTGATTTGCCATGTCCTCTATCAACATCAATTGTTGCTGGTAGAGTACCTGTGTAAATTCTTCTTTTGACTGCGGTTTCTTGTAAATTTTTAGGCGATCCCATCACTATCATGGGGAACTCCTCTTCATCTATTGTAATAATTCTCATAGCTCCATTTTCATAAATATTCTTTATAATGTAAGGTCCAATCCATCTAGTGTTTAGCTTCCCTTTGAATGTGTGAAATCTGGAGTCGTAAAGTAGTGCCCAATCACCTTCGTTGAACTTTTTATCCTTCAGATGTTGGTCATGCCATTTCTTTCTTTGTTGTTGGATGATTTTAGTATGTGTAAGTGCTTGTTGGTGGTGCTCATCCAGTTGATTCAGCTATAGCATGCGTTCTTTTTGAATTTTTGATAGGTCCATATGTAAATCTGTTGCAATTCTTAATGTCTTTATTTCAAATTCGATTGGGAGCATGACCTTTTTTCCATAGACTAGTTCATAAGGTGTGAATCCTGTAGTTGTTTTTCCATGTAGTATTGTAAGCCCAAACTTCCTCACTAAGTCTGTCAACCCAATCCCTTTTGTGAAGTTGGACAGTTTTTGTCAAGATTCTCTCTAATTCCCTGTTGGTTACCTCAGCTTGACCATTTGCTTGAGGGTGATAGGAGGATGACTATCTTTGCTTTACATTGTTCCTTTTCATCAAGTCTTCAATTAAATTTGATGTAAATTGTGGACCCTAATGAGAAACTACTTCTCTTGGCACCCCAAACCTGTGAAAGATCTGCTTAGTAAAGAATTTGGCCACATTGGTTTCATTTGCAGTAGTCAGTGCTGCTACCTTTGTCCATTTTGTAAGGTAATCAATGCATACGAGGATGTAGCTTTTATGATTAGACTGTGGGTTGAATGGGCCAACAAAATCAAATCCCCACTTTTCAAATGCCTCTAAGGAGATTTGTGGATGGAGTGGCATCTCTTGTTTTTGTGTTGGTTTTCCCATTCTTTGGCAATCATCACAGTGTGAAACATACTCATAAGCATCTTTGTGGAGTGTTGGATAATAATACCCTGTTTGCAAAATCTTGTAGGCTATCCTTTTTGCAGCATAGTGTCCTCCACAGGGTTCATTGTGGGTGGCATGCATTATGTCATGTACATCATCCTCCCTAATGCACCTTCTAAGTATTTGATCTGGTCCCTGTTTAAAAAGCATGCCTTCTATCCATGTGTATGTTGCACTTTGTCTTATTACTTTTGTCTTTTCTTTATAATTGTAATGTTCTAAAAACTTCCCGGATACTAAATAGTTCGCTATGTTAGCAAACCATGGGCTTCTTGTTGATATGGAAAAAAGGTGCTCATCAGGGAAGTTATCTTGAACCAATTCATTATCTTTTCCATGTGTGACTCTTGACAAAAAGTTGGCTACCACATTATGATTGCCTGGTTTATCTATTATAGTAATGTCAAATTCTTGTAGAAGTAGCATCCATCTAATAATTCTTGCACTAGTATTAGTCTTGTTCATAAGATATATGATTGCTCAGTGGTCAGTGTGGATAAAACTTAGGTATCCTGTGATGTAATGCCTGAATTTATTGATTCCATGTATGATTGCCAGGAATTCCTTCTCTGTGACTGTGTAGTTGAGTTCTTCCCCAGCCAAATTTTTGCTTATATAGTACATGGCATAAGGTTTCTTGTCTCGTTCTTGTCCAAGCACAGATCCGAGGGATTTATCTGATGCATCTGTGTGGATGTGAAATGGAATTTCCCAGTTTGGTCCTTGGAGTACTGGTGTTGTGATTGTTTTTTGATTAAGACTTTCAAATGATGTCATGCAATTGCTTGTCCATATGAGCTTATTGTCTTTTGTGAGAAGTGCAAACATTGGCGCAGCAATTCTACTATAATTTTCAATAAACCTTCTGTAGTACCTTGTCTGTCCAAGGAAAATTCTCACATCCCTTTGTTTGACAGGTGGTGGCAGCGTTCTGATTACTGAGACTTTGGCTTGATCAACCTCTATCCCTCTTTGTGATATATGATGTCCTAGAATGATGCCTTCTTCCATTAACATTCTGCATTTGTCATTGCTTAGGCACAAGCTCATTTCAATACATTTTTTTAATACTAATTCAAGATTGTTCAATGCCTAGTCAAAGGTCTATCCATAGGGTGTGAAATCATCCATGAAGACTTCCATTTTGTCATTTATAAAATCGGAGAAAATACTCAATATGGCTCTTTGAAATGTTGTTGGGGCGTTACATAAACCAAAGAATAGGACCCTATAGGCATAAGTTCCCCATGGGAATGTAAAGGTCGTCTTATCTTGATCAGCTGGGTGTATTAAAATTTGGTTGTACCCACTGAAACCGTCTAAGAATAAAAAATACTTGTTTCCAGATAATGTATCTAGCACCTGATCTATAAATGGAAGTGGAAAGTGATCTTTCTTGGTTTCTTTATTTAGCTCCCTGTAGTCCACACAAATTCTCCATTTGCCTCCTTTTTTGGGTACTATAACTTGTGGTGAGACCCACTCACTATCAGATATTGGATAGATGAACCCTACATCTAATAACTTTTGTAATTCCACTTTGACTATGTCTTTTAATGCAGGGTTTAGCCTTCTTTGTGGTTTCCTGATAGGAGTAGAACCTTCTTTGATGTAAATGTAGTGTTTGCAGATATCAGGATGTATTCCTTTCATGTCTGCATATGTCCATGCAAATGCTTTACTTTGTTCTTCTAGTATCTTCATTAATTTCCTTTCTTGCTCTGGTTCCAAATTGGAATTTATGTTGACTGTTTTGCTAGGGTGAATTTCCATGACTTTTACCTTTTCAATCTGTTCTTCTAGTACTTCTGTCCATAAGTCATCCATGTTCTGTTTTGAATTGTCACCTGTTTCTTAGGAAAAAAATTCTTGAATAACATGATTTTTAGAAGATACATTTTGTATAAATCTATCTATATGGCAATCTTCGTCTATTGCTTTTAGTGATATGGCAGCATCAATTGTTAGGACAGGTCGAAGGTTGTGATTTGTTGTGTTCTGGTAATCATTAGTCCAATTTTGATATTCTAACTCTGAAGATTTCATTGCTGGTGGGTAGATTGTGATTTTCTTCCTGGTATGTCCACTAGTGATTGTCATATTTCCTGATCGACAACCTATGTAAGTGTCCGCAGTTGCTAACCAAGGTCTACCTAGTAAAATTGGATAGCCACTAAGTTTTCTTTTGATTTCAATTATTATAAAATCAGCTGGGTATTCCCAGGATTCAATATTGATCATAATGTCTTCTAGAATTCCTTCAGGTTTCACAGTGGATGTGTCTGCTAGTTCTAGTACTGTTGTGGTTAGTCTGACCATTGATTGGAGTCCCAGGTATAACATGGTTTCCTTAGTCATGACATTGATCGCAGCTCCCAAATCTATTAAGGTTTTATTTATTTGCTTGTTATTTATGGTGATGTTTACTACAGGACTACCGGGATCAAGATATTTAGGGTTTATTATGACACCCAGCATTAAATCAGCCAATTGTCCCACTACATTTATAGTTGGTGGGTTACACTTCCTCCTTCCTGGTTTCTTTAGGAAATTATCTCGAATAAATTTGTTGCAGATGGGCACATCCCTTATGGCTTGTAAAATCGAGATTTGGATGTTTACGTGCTTGAATTCGTTTAAAATTGTATTCTCTTCCTCTTCTTTTGTACTTCGGACTAGTTTTTCTGGAAATGGAGGGTTTCTGTTGCGTGGGAGTGGTTGGGTTTCATCCTCGAGAGGGTCTAATTCATATGGATGCTGAACATAGGGTTTTGTTGTTTGTTCTTCAGCTTTAGGTTGTTGGATGTTGTGTGGGGATGTATTCTACAATGTTTTTCCAGATCGCAGGTTTATTTTGTTTATTTCTATGGTGTCTACAACATAGGTAGGGAATTGTGTGATATCAGCATTATATGTCTGTTGCTGTTGTGGAGGTCTGTTATTATTAGGATTTGGGATCAGGGATAATTTTAAGAACCCCCCCAAAATTTATATGTATAAAAAATGGGCGAATCTCCCCGATGTATAGGAAAACTTGAAGGCGATTTTATCAATAATATAATATGTATATATAATTTTTTGGCGAATCTTTCATTTCATTATATAATGCTATAAAATCTTGGCGAATCTTTCACTAAATTATAAGATATTGTAAAATATTGGCGAATATTTCACTTAATTATTAAAAATTGTAAAAACTTGGCGAATCTTTCACTGATTTATAAAATATAGTACAAATTTGGTGAATCTTTTGCCAATAAGACTCAAGCTTTTGATTTTGTAGATTACTAAGGTTGTGCAACAAAAGAACATACACCGGAGCTCAACTCTGGACTCTCTCGACTCCTAGAATCTCAAATGAAAAAGTGTATGAATGAGGAAATGATGGATTTATTTATACATTTCACAAGCAGTATTTGATCACTCACAACTATAAGGTCAAGTAGGGACTCTACTTGTTATCTCGTCCCTTAATGGTGCAATGGACATGTGGGGTCATGAATTCAAAATTCTCCCAAAGATGATAAAAATTCCCTAAGCACTTAAATATTTTCCAAGGCACTTCTAAATTCTCCCAAGGATGATAAAAACTCCCCATGCACTTCAATATTTTCCCCAAGCACTTCAACATTCCCTCGAGGCACTTCAATACTTACCCCATGCACTTCTAAATTGACACAATGATGATAGAAACACACCATGCACTTCAATACTTGCCTCAGCCACTTCAAAATTCTCCTAACGATGATAAAAACACCCAGACACTTCAATATTTTCCCCATGCACTTCAAAATTCTCCCATCAAAGATAAAAACACCCCCATCCACTTCAATGTTTTCCCAGGCACTTCATTACTTTCCCCAGACACTTAAAAATTCATCCAATAATGATAAAGATGCCCTATGCACTTCAATAGTTTCCCTAGGAAAGGGAGAAAAACACCCGATAATGATATAATCACCTAGGCAATCACAAAATGCCCCGATCCACACAAATTTTCCCAACAAGTGATAACTTTGCCCATCATTGTTTTAAAACATCCCAACGTTATAAAAGCATTCATACATTGATCAATAACAACCCCAAGCACTTCTAAATTCACGCAGTGAGGAGAAAAATGACCCATGCACTTATAAATTCACCCAGTGACGAGAAAAATGCCCCAAGCACTTCAATACCTGCCCCGGGCACATCAAAATTTTCTGAAAGTTGATAAAATTTCCCTAAGAACTTCAATATTTTCCTAGGCACTTCTAAATTCTCCCAAGGATGATAAAAACTCCCTATGCACTTCAATATTTCCCCAAAGCACTTCAAAATTCACCCAATCCCCCAAGTCACTTCAATACTTGCCACATGCACTTCTAAATTGACCCAATGATGATAGAAATGCCCCATGCACTTCAATACTTGCCTTGACCACTTCAAAATTCTTCCAACGATGATAAAAACTCCCAGACACTTCAATATTTGCCCCAGGCACTTCAAAGTTCTCACACCGAAGATAAAAACACCCCCATTCACTTCTAAATTCACCCAATGATGAGAAAAATGCACCATTCACTTTTAAATCCACTCGGTGATGAGAAAAACACCCCATGCACTTCTAAATCCACTTGGTGATGAGAAAAACACCCCATGCACTTCTAAATTCACCTTAGCCACTTCAAAATTATCCCAACGATGATAAAAACACCCAGACACTTCAATATTTTCCCCAGGCACTTCAAAATTCTCCCATTAAAGATAAAAACGCCCCCATCCACTTCCATGATTTCCCAGGCATTTCATTACTTTTCCTAGACACTTCAAAATTCATCCAATGATGATAAAGATGCCCTATGCACTTCAATAGTTTCCCTAGGCAAGGGAGTAAAACAACCGACAATGATATAATCACCCAACCAATCACAAAAATGCCTCAATCCACACAAATTTTCCCCGGCAAGTGATAAATTTTCTCATCACTGTTTTAAAACGTCCCAACACTATAAAAGCATTCATACAGTGGTCAATAACAACCCCAAGCACTTCAATACTTGCAGTGATAAAAATTCCTTTGCTAGTGTTTTTTGGGTTTCCTAGACAAACAAGAGGCTGAGAAAGTACTCGAATAGAGCCATACAAACATTTGCAATGACCATTATGGTGGCCATGCTACTTCTCAAAAGGTCTTGTTCATAGTTTATTACTTCTCAAAATTCTCATGTTTAGAGATCAAAACATGGCTAGTTGGTAGCGTTTCTGACATATAATTTATACTTGACATGCTGAGACTCTCATAATCCTAACTATTGAGTGGTTTTAGAATCTAATAGAATAGGCACCCAACAACTCAGATGTTCACATATGCAGCCTGAACCATGGGATTGTACCTCTATTTTTCATTGCATTTACCTATGCATTCAAGGTATCATATAATTATATAGTTAGTAGTGAGGATACATCGGATATTATTATTATTTAGTTGTGAATCTAGTTTAAGGGAATATATATAATTCGATCTATGAACATGTTATGTTGTGGCTCTTTAGCAAAGGTTTTTTCTTATGCTTCATTAGCAGCCTAAAAAGCCACACAATTTGTTTGCAAATTGAATAGAAAATAAAATGAAGAGAACACCATTACATGCAGACACAACATAGGTTCTTGTTATCAAAGAATTGTTTCTCAAAACAAAGGGTTGCTTCAAGCTAGTCCTAGAAATTGGAAAGACTAGAAATATGTAGCATAGGGTGTTTGTTAAAATTTAATAAGTAAAAATTAAAATCCCCATTTTATTTTTCCATAGAATTTATATTTCTTACCATATGGTAAATAATCATCAATTGGGATGAACATAGGCATTATGGTTGTTTCTTACCGGTCATAGGTTGAATTCTTGGCAATCAATGGCAGGAAATTCATGTGAATTGTTATCCTATGGTTGTGTTATCTGTTATGTTATCCTAGACTTCCACAGGCATTCCTATCTCTGAATAGTTATTGCAATTTCAATAGTTGATTTTTGTGGTGCATATTTAGAAAGCGATTGAACATCCACAAATATGCACCCAACCACATCATTCCGTAATACATTCCATTGCACTCGACCCCCCGAGAATATAGCTTGGACCAAAAATACTACTCTAAGCTTCATTTTGTATATGACTCCTTCCAAACCCTAAAAGTTGTCTGTATTACTGTAGCTGAATGTTTGAGTTTAAAGTCCTCATTAGTTTGAATCTTGTTAACATAGTTGCAAATAAAACAAAACCGCGCTACTTTATAATATGTCTCCATCATATGGCGCAAGGCATTCTGGGAATCTTCTGTCATAGAATCTGTCTCATCTAAGAAGATAATTTTGAAAGGTGGAAAAAGATATCCATTGTTCATATTTCCATAATTTACTGCAACTACTGTAAAATCCTTTATTTTTGTATGTGCAACATTAATACCAGGATCATCACTTGCATTAAGCTCTAAGACTCTTGATTTGTATTCAAGCCTGAAAAGATGGTGATTGCAAGAGATGTAGTAGCTCTCCCATTACCTAAAGGACCATAGAAAATCAATTGTGGTAGATTTCCATTTTCAAGTGTGTTTGTAAGTTCCCTCACAAGTTCTTCCTAATGGGAAACATCCTTTACCTGCTTCGTCCTATATTTCTCTACACTAGGACAAAAAAAACATTCAAATTTCAACTTTAGACTAGGTGACTCTCTCATTTTCATCAAACTTGTAGCCTTGGAGATATTCCAATGCAGTTGCCACATAGTTTGGATTAGCAAATTCAACAAAGAATAGAACAAGAAGCTCCCCTTCAGAATCTCTAGGCTCCTTATTTACAAGCATAACTTCCTTGAAACCAACAAAAGGGTGAAATATTTGAGTTGCTTCTCTGCGAGTGAAACTAGTTGGAAGGCACTCAAGAAAGAGGGAGTTGAACTACATATGGTAGAGAATATATCGTCAGGGAATGGGAGTATACTACCTGGCACAATGCAATTCATCACATTTTTTCCAGGCAAGCAATACAAAATTGGGTGACAGTTTATTCTGGAAAATTATAACCCAGGTTTTGCAGTTTGGTAACTTGACATACTGATGAAAAGGTGGGAAGGATGTCTGCTTACTTCCATAGAATATTTTATATGATTGTAGGCAGAATGTAAATTCCATGATTTGGTATTCTTTTATTCATAGCTAGATTATGCTCCATAACTCGTTCAAATTTATGATTACCTTAAAAAACATAGCCCTTGTCTGTCTTTGCCTATAGGATTCCCTCAATTGTGGTAAAATGTGTCATATAATAAAAGAAAACTATTCTAACAGGCACATGTAATCCCCCTACTATTAGAGCACATGTAGTACACACATACAAAAAAGGAGAATGCAAGGTTAAAAGGAAACTATACATGCAGTACACTGTTTAAAATATATATATTAGAGTACACAATTTTACGTAGGTGGAGGGTAGGTGCAAAGTAAGTTGGAATGTTAGGAGAGTGCCATCTTTTACCAAGTTAAATTTATAAATTACAAAATTAAAAATATCATGTGTTTGGACTTAGTTCATTAGGAACTAGTACTTGGTCTGATCACCTTCAATGGCCAATTTATTTTGCTGAACTAGAATTTCAACCTCGTCCAAAGTTACAAACATTATTGTTAAGATACTTTCTAATTCATTTGTAATTACTATAAGTGCTATGCTCAAATCCATGTATGCCTTCTTGTATTCCTAGTGTGTAGTTAGATAATTGCCAAATCATTTCTTCTGGTATCAAATCTTGAATCTATATGTCTACCACTGTTTTTAATCAGGTCCTTTTATGTGCATTACTAGACCAAAACCTTTGGGTTTATAGAAACTCTATTAGAAATTTTGTGAATCAATCAATTATAGTTTTCCAACTTCTATCAAACTTTACCTGAAAGCCTGTCAAACTTTTCAGCACTTATTTCTACGAATCTACAGATAGAAATAGCCTTCTTACTCATCTGCATCCATGTTAACATAACTGTACATGAGCATTGAAATTTTAATTATAACAATCAAATTCAGACCCTAAGTTGTGCTTAAAGGATTTAGAAAACAGTTAATGAACAAAATGACTATTGCCAGAAACTGTTCACAGAAGAGAGTGAGTTACAAATTGCAACAAATGCATTCCATGTGTACCACATAATCCTACAACTCCAAGTGAGATGGGAGAAAACATATTTTTTGGAGTTTCTGTCATATATCCAGGTTGTCTGTCTAGATGTGAGAGATTGGTAACTGGTGTTGAACCAACATGGTGATGTTGTGAAGGTAACACCACATTATTTAGATGAGTATGACTAGCTAGAAAACCATGTGGTTGTGAATAGCTAGAAAACCATGTGGCCATGACTGTGATTGTGGTTGAGGCTATACATGCACACCATGTGCATACATGAATGTAAGTAACCACATAATTGGACTGTGTAGATGGTGATGGTAAGAATCATGATTACCCTGAACAAAATCATGGGCATGTAAAAGGCCATTTACATTTGGACTAGAACGTGGATTCAATAAAGAACCATTCCCTATTACTCCAAACAATGCCACAAGATTTCCAAAATAATAAAAAAAATTACAAGAAATATACCAATAATTGAATTAACAATCCTCTACTTCAACACTGGATTTGTTCTAAATAGAAAAGAAACCAAAAATGTTCTTAAAGAATAAATTCAATGCTATTATGATCAAAATATAATTTATTTATGTTATTATAATTGACTCTATATAAAGATCTGACAACTTCAATTGATTCAGATGGCCTTGACTCATGTGCCCTAACCAAAATAGTACAATCATCTCAACAGTCAACAAGGTCAATCCCAAAAGGTGGGTGCTCCTCTATTTGGCCAAAAATAGTAGTGCACAACTCCTATTAAGTCACGAAATATTCTCAAATGTATATCTCCATCTCCTAGTTAAAATAGCAAAAAATAGAGTACAAATCTCACTCCAAACATAAACCTCCATAAATAGTAGGTGTCAAAATGTAACTGGTCCATGAAAATAGAAGTGCTCGTAATGGCTTGAAAAATTGGTCAACAATTTCAATCCCAAAAGGTGGGTGCTCCTCTATGTGGCCAAAAATAGTAGTGCACAACTCCTATTAAGTCACAAAAGCTTCTCAACTGTAGCTCTCAATCTCCTGGTTAAAATAGCAGTAAAATATAGTACAAATCTCACTCCAACCATAAACCTACAGAAATAGCAAGTGTCAACATGTAACTGGTCCATGAAAGTAGAAGTGCTCGTAATGGATTGATACTCTATGCCATATTGGGTACTCGAAAGATAGTCACCTTGCTTGAAATACCATCCACTACCTAAAACATAGACTGCACAAAATATAACCAAAAATCATGGCCTCGAATTTAACTAAAACTTGAAACATGGGTTAATCTCCAACTAGGTCCTTTGAAATGTTATTTTCTCACTATTTTGACTACCTTGTAAAAATAGAAAACTTCTAAGATAAAATTTCATCGAAAATAGAAACTGCTTTGCTTCTCCCCAATATGTTTCCAAATATATTGTCATATACTAATGGAAAAGACCAAGTTTCTAAAAATTGAAACTTTTAAGAATAGTCGAATCAAGAATTTGGAAGTCCCCATCTAACTATCCTCGACTTGCCATGCATGCTCCCCAATTTTCTTGTCAATCTGATGCTCTGGAATAAGGTAAGGCTGGAACAAAGCTATGAAACAAAGTACCCATATGGGCAAGGTACTCATGAATCATTGATTTCAAATTATGCACTCTAATGTTGAGTTCATATTGTATATTGTGGGAAGAAGTTTGCTCTCATAGATCTACTGCCACCTATTTCCAAGGCGGGATAGTTTGCAGGTGCTTCCAACCTCTGAGATAGGCTGGTAGAAAGATGTATTGAATCTAATGGTAGAGGCCTGGAGAGACCACACAAAGTCTTTTGTCTTTGGATTGCTGTATTCATTTGAGCATAATCAAGCAACAAATTGAAAAAATGAAGCACTCCATGTTGGATTCCAGAATACTCTTATCCATTTGCACAGTTCATAATTGTTGAGAATAGAACCGTCAATTTCAAGCCTGATAGAATACACTGGGTTAAAATACAACTATAGAAGTTAAATCACAACTATAGAAGTTAAATCACTTTACGTAATGCCTGTGCACTGAATCCTAGTCCTTGCTAACCTTGTGTGGGAATCCCTTTTCAATTTGGAAACAAAATACGAACAAGGGAGGCCAAAATATTCTTTCAAGCTGTGACACATACTTGCTACTATATAAATATCAGACCTGAAATCTATCTGAAATAATTCTGGACATCAACCTATGATGCATATTTACACTTAACAATCTAATGCTACCTTTGGAACCATGAAAATCTACTGCTAAAAGATCTCAAATATAGCCTTGAAACTGCAAATCTGCATACAAAAATATAAAAAACACCAAGCTCTAAATCTAAATTAGCAACCATGACTTCACTACCATCACATACATGGGTGATGGAGTATAAATGAGACCCAAGAATCGGATAATAGATTAGACTTACTTCTCGGATATTGTTGTCCAAGAACCTAAACATCTCATCTGGTTCACTGTGGTTGTGAGCCACATCAGTTCGCATTTCTTCCACTGACCAGACTTGAATCTTCTGCAATCAAATTTGTTAGTGCTCAAACCCTTACCTGAGGAACTTTGTAGATTCTGATAGGCTGCAAAATAGAGTTAGCTACAAAACTAGCTCTGATACCATGTTGATTTTTATAAAGTTAGGTTTTGATAAAATAAAGAACAACTTTTAAACAATGATGCAGTAGATCAGAAATGTAAATTCAATCATACAATACAACTGTAAGAATTCAAAAACATAATTTGCATTTCTTTCAACTAGGGCACTACCAATAGGTCACTGTGCCAATAAATTTAAAAAATAATTTTCATTTATTTCAACTAGGGCACTACCAATAGGTCACTGTGCCAATAATCCACAATAAATTGAAAGTAAGAATGCTAGTAAATGACACGGTTATAAGTACTTACCTGGGGATGAGCCCTTCTCTAATGTACTTAGATCTGCTTTCAGTTTTGCCAATAAGGCATAATAGATATAGAAACATAAATAGCCCTAGAAGGGCATCATCATACCTATGAGAGAGAGAGAGAGACCAAGGAAGAGTGTCAACAACAGGTACAATTGTGTTAGGACAAACTTCAAGCACCAGCAGACCTTCTAACGTAGTTAGGAGACAACCAATGTCAACCACCAGTCAAGCTGCAATAACCAATACTGGCCCTAACAGGGCTCATAATACAATGTGAGACCTCAACAGACTCTAATAGTCTTTGATAACAGTAGCCATAAATCCATAGGTTAACGGTAGCCTCAATAGGCCCTAACCAAAAAGTTCAATGATAACCTGAATAGACCCAACACCAAAGTGGCGGCAGCTAACAGGAGAAGCAAAAAGAATGGAGAACGGCAGCCCTAGAAGGGCTAAACAAATAATCAAATAGCAGCAGAATTAGGAGGACCTCTCAGAGGAGAAAGACGCATCCCTAGAGGACTTATAACGACAGCAAAAAAATAGCCCTACAGGGCTCAAACCTTGACATCAAAAACAGAAAAATGTTCCATCAACCAGCTGCCAAACGATGCCCTAGAAGGAGGCCGAAAAAACAGAACCCAAACTAATTCGCCCCCCGATTTCATGACCATTTAGAAGGTCAATCATGAGACCAAAACAACAAAGGTGACTCGACAAAAAACCAACCCAATAAGGTCAAGTACCATAAGCAGGATAACCACAAGGACAAACAAGATAGGGTGACAAGGTCTCTCTCTCTCGGTATGTGTCCTCACATGTTCCATACATCTACGGAAAGTTTTGTCATCACAGTACTAAAGGTATCATCCCGATGATGTGATCCTTCGGTCCTCAACTTCTTCCTGAGGTTAGGTACCTCATCAAAGGGTGGCCAGTCCTTTGATGATCCGAACTAGGAGAGAAGGACATCACACATCATTACCATTAACAAATGTACAACATATTCCTCGATGGGAATCATAGAACTTGCAGCAACAATAGCCACAACAATATATACTTCAACAACAAGCTCTAAAAGTGCTGCTACAAAAACCAGAATAGCATCTAGTGCATCATGTTTAGAATGTGCAGCAGTAATAACATTATAACCATATAATCATTGTTTCCCATATATTCTCTTTGTTACGGGAGAAAGTGAAGAAAATCCCACCCTTTTCATTCAATATTTTCTTTCTACATTATGCCTTTTCATTTAATATTTTATTTTTACAATATGCCATACTGCATTGTACCATAAAGGATTCAACGGTCTAGCGTCATGTGTAGGGCATAAACAAAGAAACACCTTTCAAGATTAGTTGAGGGTATTTCCCAGGAAATTGTTGGTACAATTCATGGTATAGTCTATCATTATATATACTGCTGAAATATAGATGTAGAGCTACAAATATGATCTTTCCTATGCAAAGTTGCAAATACTGGAAGAAAAATAGAGAATACATGCTCAAACTACTGAAATTTGAAATAGGGAGATGTCTACTGAAACATTTGCTAAAAAACCTTCTAATTTACTGCCAAACCACTGTAATTTGCCATGAATCTGCCAAATTTATGCAAAGACTGATATTTATGGAAAAGACATCAGAAAAAATACAAATCTATGCCTGATCTGTCAAATTGTTGCTTAATTGGACAAATATCACTTCTATACAACCAATATCTGCAGGAAATTGACTAATTTCAATTGTTGGGCATCTATTTTCACCTACTAGCTTTCAAAATTTACTGTCGCTGTTGAGATTCAAGTGAATACTGTATTGACAGTATGTGGACATATGAAAATTATGCCAATTACATTAGAGAAATGCCAGTCTCGTGCCAATAGGTCTCCTACGATGGATGCATAGGAACCTAGTAAGCCAATGCATAGACCATTTTTCTCTTCGCTTAGCAATTTAGATCTCATAGTCAAGTATCAAGGAAATAAAAAAATATAAGCAAAATAAATGCAAACTTCCAAACTTGAAAAAATGCTCCAAATGTAAGAAAAAAACAAATAATTTATGAAACGAATCAAACTAGTACAAAGGGCTCAAACCACAATCAATTATCAAGGGAATAAAAATATATTTAACCAAAATAAATGCAAACTTCCAAACTTGAAAAAATGCTCCAAATGTAAGAAACAAGCAAACCATTCATATTTGCCAAGATATCAAAGCTAGAAATACAAGCAATTCCATGTACTTGAGTTTTAACTTTTGAATGAGCCCATTCTTGCTAAGCGGAAGTATTGTTAAATTAATTACTTAACCTTTAATACTAGGACGTTATCTATGGATAGATAGGTCCCAACTTCATTTCCTGTCACAAATAAGAAAAAAAAACAATGCATTAGTTAACTATCAAAACATCAAACTTAAAATAGCTTGCATCAAGGAAATGTAGCTCTAATATTACTATATTTAATACAAAGTAAAGACTATAGAACCTATTTTTACCTGAAATGCAACTTCAAATTTATGTATGGTAATCTTTCTCCCATCAAGAATTTTCCTTTTCCAACCTGCTCCAAGAATAGAGGAACATCGAAGTCAAACTAAAAAAAATCACATGATCTATTAAATTCCATTCATTATTTATACATTGCCAATGTATATTGGTTTAGATTATATCTTGTGGCATATCAAATTCCCAATTCTCATGTCGCTCTTCATTTTCTACATTTTGAACATGAGCTTCTATAGATGAAATATCATTATGAGCCTCCAAAACATTATGTTCCATATCAAGTTCATTGGAGACATTTGTTATATTGTATTCTCCTCTTCTCTCACAATCTGATCGCCAGAGTGCCAGTGCTCTATTGAATGGGAAATTGGTAATGTCATACTTTGTTACATATAATCTTAAACAAGTATCCATATTCTTATCAAGCTTGTTCCTCAACTTTGACTTCAAGAATGATAGTGCACTAAACATTCTTTCATCCTCCACTGATCCCAAAATCATGGTTTGACATAAATCGACTAATTTGAAATACTCTGACATGTTTTCTTGTAGGTATTGACTTTCACCTAAAATAGTCCATAATTTGATTACTGCACCATATTCTATAGGTTTTGGCAAAGTACGATATTGACCTGACATTGTTTGAGCAAAGCAAGTGGCTTGTTGATATAATTTTGATGAATCTAATATACCTCCAATCTCTTCTCCTTCTACCTTAGCGTTCCTGCCAAAGTGGTGCACTAAAGTATTCAATTTTGCTAGAAAGTCGACTTTTAAAGGATCTATTTCTTTTTCAGAGTTCCAATAATGAGGGTATACCATAGACATAGCTCCAATAATTCATCTCGAGGAAATCGTTCTCTTATCTCTAATGATAGTGATTGTGCAATTTGTATCAAGTTGCGTCTCACTGAAATCACAATATCATTGAATTGCTCTCTTGACACATGGCACTCTTCGGTGGTTTGTCCCCTCTTAGTAACATAATAAAAGGGAACCATATACCCATGCACTTGCATACATAGTCTGCCTTTTTCATCAAACTTCAAATAATTTTCACTCTTTTCTATATCAATGATAGTAGTCCAACCGTTAAATGTTTGACCCGTAAAAGAATCTGGCATCCTATACAAATTATCCAATGCAAGGCATGCCAATTTTCTTGCATTTGTGTACTCTGCAATATACATTGTGCGACTCTGAGCCATTTTCACAAGGACATTCATTTCATGAAGCAAAGGAAGAATTCCAGCCAATGTTAATAATGTCTCTATATTAGTTAGTCGAAAGAGAAGCTCTTGAGCTTTGTCTACACTAAAGCGATGTTCATACATCACCCCTACCAATGATCGGTATTCACTAAATAGCCTTTGGGCTGGTCCATTCAATGAGATCCATCTTGTATCGACATCTTTTAATAGCTTTTTTCCATCTGTAACACCATCAGCAAATTGTTGAAACTCTGTAAATCGCTTGGGACTACGACAAAAGTATGCATGAGTCTCACGTACAAGTTCTTCAACTTTTGAAACCAGTGGAAACTTACTTACTATTTTAAATGCAAGATTCATCCTATGAGCCATACAATGAATACTAATCATAAATGGTGAAGCTGATACTTGTAGTTTGACACAAAGACCATTCCTTTGTCCTTGCATGATTGATGCTCCATCAGCTCTGACACATACCAACCTTTTTGCAATCATTAAATCATCCATACCACCAATTTCCTTCAAAGTCTTAATAACAAGTTCATAAATATTTCCAGCTGTAGAACTCTTCTTCATTTTATGAATCCCAAGTAAATATGAATGCCTAATATGATCATTAACCATATAAATACTCATGCAGATCCATGAAGTATTATCAACAGCTGTAACTTCATCCAAAGATAGTGAAAAAAACCTAGCATTTGCAATCTTCTCTTTCAAATCATCTTTTTCTACTTGAGCTAGATATTTTGCCCATTCCCAACCACTCATTATAGACCAATGAGAAGATGGAAAATTCGATACTTCAAGAAAGGATACATAGTTCTTGTAATCTGGATAATCTGTCATAAGACGACCTCTAGATAAGATGTGAAATATAGTGCTTAATTGTGTCGTCTTGGATAACAAATTTCTTTCCATTGTCTTTCCAAATAGAGATGTGATGGTCCCTCCACTTGCCTCGAGTTTACTCTTGCTTATTAAGTATTTATTATATTCTTCTTGATATCTGAGATGTCGACAGTCATCAGAAGGTTTCTATTTGGTAATAGACTTCTCCTCACCATTTTCAATTTTCTTAACATACAACTTTCCTGCATGCTTCTCTATTGTATCTATCTTCATTTGCATTTTTACTACCTTTCCAAGTTTCCAACTACATACAATGCATTTAACTTCTCGTGAAGCCTCTTTCTCATTTCTTGGAGGTATTGGTTCAATAAATGGAAATTTTGAGGTCCATTCCGATTGGAATTTTCTCCCTATGTCCCATTGGCCTTTTTTCCTTTTTCGTGATAATGAATCATTTTTGTTGCCTTCCAAGGTAAAACCTTCAACATTGTCATTGCCAATTTCTGGTTGAATTGCATTTATCCCAATTTGTGCACTAGAGGAACCTTCAACATTGTCATTGCTAATTTCTGGTTGAATTGCATTTATCCCAATTTGTTCACTAGAGGAACCCATCCTATCATATGTTATATGGCTATTAGCTGGATTCTCAGAAGAGTTGACATTTGTCTCGTTGATGGGTTGCTCAAAAGAGTTTGAATCATGAAGAGAATCTAGATTCTTGGATTGAGGCTTTTGAAAGTATGATGATACATCCCTCTGTTTTGATGCTTTCTTTCCACAATCCTTGTTTGCCATTTCGTTGAATATTCCACAATTATTAAGATATCAAATCAATTTAGAAACCCAAAGTGAAACCTGCATGAGAAAAATGATATAAAATTAGTACAATTTGTAAGTTATCCATGATGACATGAATTCTAGAGGCTAGAAAATTTGAACCTAGTAACCTAAACCCATTCAAGATTAACTTCAAAATTAGACATAAATCCATCAAACATCATTTTTAGCTATTCTACTTACAACTGCATTTAGTTTGCTTAATCTAAGAATGATTTTAAATACAAAGTTTAGCTACATGAGAACTACTATTTTTTATAGAAAATTTCTGAGTTAAAAGAATTCTAGCAACCCTTTTAAGGTGCCAGTAGTATGTCAAGGGAAATATTCTCTATTAAAACAGGTGTATCTTAGCTATTGTTCCCAAGAAGCTCACTTTTAGCTAGATCTCATTACCAAAACCCACTGACAAGTATTGTGATTATGTTTCCTATTCCTTGGATATGCGTCTACCATTTGGATATGAGTTCTAGTACCCACTGATAAAATTTGTGATTTTATTGACATTGATAGACCATGGAATGAAGGGTGCAGAGATGGCATGGTCTTTTAATTGGAGTTTGCTCCATATATTTATTACTATCCTTTACATTATATTCTTGTTGACATGTTTGAACCTCTGTTAGAAGTACGGTGAGGAAGAGAAACAGATATCCCTAAGTTAGCGATTTGTAGCCAAAGATCTTGGGTGATTTTGATTAAATAGATATCCCTAAGTCAGTGATTTGTAGCCAAAGATCTTCCAATTGAATTGATGATATCTTGTCATGAGTTGTGTACACTATCCATGTCAAAAGGGGTTTATGACAAACAAAATATTACTCTAGCCAGAAATTGCATTCAATAACCATTGCTTGTCCCTTCGTTCAAATTTTAAATCTAAATGTCGATGCAATCCTGAACTATTCCTTATTTTGCAACAAAAAAAAGGCCTTGTTAGACACATAATTGCTTAAAGTTTTAACATATTGGGTTTGATTTATGTATACATACATACTACATGTGCATTTGTGAAAATTACAGACATCTAAGTTTTGAACTAATGGAAAAAAAAGAAAGTCATTCATTTATTTTGATGGTATGTACCTTTGGGTTATATTCTGCATTGCGATCATGAAGAGCAATTTGTTTCAAATCTAGGCGGCAACCCAAATCTACTGTTGAAACTACATTTCTAAAAAAACAATGTGAAAGGTGAGAAGTACAGTCCATTGAAATTAATGATACCTTTACAAAGTAGAGCGAACAAACCAAAGGATATAGGTTCGAATCCAAAGGGGTAGGGTATGTGCACATCTAGACTTTAGCAATTACATTGCTTCGCAAAGCAAGTCCCTTGACACACAAACAGAAGACAAAAGAAAGCAAAGAATATAAATGGAAAATAAAATAGAGAGACATGACCAAAATCAATTCCTTTTTATTAAAAATTTCCTTTGTACAACAATACTCCTTTGATTAAACTTCTATGAAAAACTTAACCAAGATTGTCCAAAGCTTGCCCTGACATTTTCCAGATTGTACAAAGACAAGCCAAGATAAGCAAAGAAGGTGAAAGTGAGAGTTGAAAAACTTGACTTTGGGAATACTGATAAATTTCTCTACAACTTCCCTTTTCATGCAGTTTTTTTGCAAAAATAGTGTTTAGGAAAACCTCTACTAACTGGAATGTAAGAAAACAATATCCCTGAAAGAAGTACGGCTCACCTCTAGATGTGCACATACCCTACCCCTTTTGATTCGAACCTATAAATACCCTATAGTGGAGCTCATTCTTGAATCCCTGTATGTAATACCTATGAATAATGGTCCAGTCTGCTGTTTCTATTATAACTGAGATCTGAAATGTGAAGAGGACTTTCCAAACAGGGATGGAGGTTACCAAGACTACCCCAAAAGAGTGCTGAAGCTGTTATTTATTAAATTCTGTGTGGATTTGGGAGCATACCTCCTCATTTGCTCACGAAAAAGCTCAGAAATAGGACTGTACATTGTTGCCCTACAGTTTTCAGAGGTATAATATTTTTCCATATGTAATATGAATTGATTTTCCATGGTGAGATAGACCATAACAACACTTTCTTGACTGTGTGTAGGATGCCTCTCTTTGTATCTGAAACGCTGCTAAAAAATCCAGTGGCCTTTTAGCTCCTTAAATGTAATAGTAAAAGTCAGTAATCAAGATGAAAGATGCAATGTAAAATATACAATAACTTCATCCATGATCTTTCACTTGATTTATCTAGAATTTGGCAAAAAGCATACCCAATATGCCCATTTCCTTACATCCTATTTGACAAGTTTGTATTACAAAACATTGCTCATGCACTGTTCCAGATCCTTCTACAGAAGCCAAGTGTTTCAATTCAATTTAAACAGGCTAGGTTGTGTGATAGGACAGCCAACAAATAAGTCAGTGTCCACTTGGCTAACCTAACACAGTAAATCCAAAAATAGTCTCAAAGCCCCCCATTTTTCTTACATACTGTTTGAGTAGTTTGTAATACCAAACATTGCTCAAGCCCTGTTCCAGATACTTGTACAGAAGACAATTGTTTCAACTCAATTTAAATAGGCTAAGTTGTACAATATAGGACAACCACCACATAAAGATGCCATCCATTTGGCTATCCTTGCACATAGAAAATCCAAAAGTAGTCTCAAAGCCTCCAAACTGCTAATCAATCATTCATGACAACATGACACTTAGGCCTACCACATAAGTCTTCCTACAAGCTGTCTTAAATGTTGAAAACCTTTTGTAAAGAAGTGGAAGATGAAAAATAAGATGGACTTATGTTGACTTAAATGAAGGGCTTGTAATGACTAATGGATGAAGCAAATCAAGATGATTCAACCAATTATGATATTGCCTCTGCTTCTCTTACTACAAATTTTGGTGGCTTGGAAACAAAAGGGCATTTTGTTGCTTTATTCAATCCCGAGGAGACTAAAGAAAAAGAATCATAGAAGGGATCTACTTCTAGAAGTTCCTTCCATCCCGATGAGCCTCTAATGACCTCATATTTGCAACATCCCATATTTCAAAATGCACTATGTGAGATTGTAAATAATGTTGCAGAAAAGAAAAGGTGCAACTTCTTAGATATTGATCTTAATGTGGCTAACAAAAGAGTAATGGAATATGTTGGAATGATATACTTTTTATTATGTATTAAACAATATCCAATATGAAAGCTTCAGATCAGATGACCAAATCAAGCCAAGAGTTTAAGGTCTCAATAAGTGAACAATTTGATTTTTTTGGGCCTTCTGGTAGTGTTGGAATGCTCCCTTTTGACTTTAACTATGTCAGTAAAAGTGAGGACTCGAGAGGATGGACTGGCCATAACTGAGATCGGCCAATTTATTAATTATTTGGGATATACTTGAACTACAATCTTACCCAGCTATCCTTTTATAACCTCGAGTCATAAGGAACATAGAAGCTTAGTCATTTGTGCATCAAAATAGCCTTAGAAAAATTGTCATCCCATAACGTTGTGATATTGAGTCCAAGTTCATCTAAATGACTCTTTTCAATGATGATGGTTTGTTGAATGTTTCTAATGTTTGTTCCCTTATCCTCTCTCATTATAGGTTCAAAATTTTGGGACTAGCTAACAAAAGATCTCCTTGAGTACCTTTTGGATTTTTTGTGGGGATTTTGGCATGGTAGACAACCCTAAATCCAAGTGTGGAATATTTCCATTCAAATGGTATCATCCTAGAAGATTTTCCTAGTTCAAATTCAAGTTGAAATTTCCCTATTTAACTCCAACCATGCAAGGGAGAAAGGAATCATGAAAAGTGGTTCATTTGGATCAATTTTAAACAAGGAAAGGATAGAGTCCTAAAAATGTTAGATAGGGTATTCTTTCCACAAGTTAAGATTCCACTCGGAAAATGGAACACCTTTCAAAATAAGGTCTGATGCTTCACTCTCTAACCAATGCCATATTTACTTTCAAGAATAGGTAATTATAGCTTTAGAATAAATATGTAGTAAATAGTAAATATGTAAGATGTTGGAAAATACAATGACTATTAGTATCCTACAGTTATTCACTTGCTTTATTGATTCAAAAGTTATCTGACAGCAAAAAGATGTAACTATGAATTCCTTCAAGGATACTAGGAAACTGCTACTATTCAGAAATATAGGCATAAACCTCAGTTCATAAAGCCAATGACTATTAGCATCCTACAATTATTGAATTGACTGATTGATTCAAAAGTTAGATGGCAGTAAAGACATGTAACCATGAACTTGACTTTTTTCCCCCCGAAGTCCAAGAAACAACACAAAATCAGCCAACAAGGAAGAATACTTGACACTAGACATAAAATCAATAGCTATTTTCAAGTGCTCTAACATCGCGTTTTTTTCTGGAATTGCTGTGGTTAATTGATAAGTAGGTTGTCCTAGCACAAAGGAATTTGCGATGACTATTATTTTGCAAAAAAATAAGTTGGTCATAGAAATTTGTACCAACATGCAAGCAAACAACATATGGACACTATCTTGTCCCATAGGTGGGTTCTGAAACCACTTCATGGTTAGAGAACATCTATTCATTTATCTAAAAATTTAGTATCATTTGCAACTAGCTTCAACTATATACTCTTCTTCCTACACTGATATACTTTTATACTTGTTCCATTTGGTCAGTTCTATTGTTCAATCTATTATGATCAAATGAACAAAGCTAACCACTCAAAGGAAAAGGCTAATTGAAAAATCAGTTATAGCTGAAACACCATATTCAAGACGGTGTCTCTTTGCTGCAATGTTTTAAAATTGGAATCAGACTTTACAAGGCATTCTTTGGTACCTAGGCTATTTAAACCACGATATTGTTCCCTTCTATAGTTTTATTTAGAAAATTTGACACATATATGACTATTTTTAGATTGAAATTCTCTATTAACGTGACCAAATACTTGATTCCACAACGGTAAATAGTTTCCATTAGCTCTTAGTTGCAACCATTTCATAATGGATTTTGAACTGAAAATAATAATATAGCAGATGTCTGCTCTTTGAAGGACTGCAAGAGGCAATTACAAGTAGTATTTTAATTGTCATGAATGATATTCTACACCTCATTAGAATTGAGGAATTAGATAATCAATTTAGTTCAAAAGGCTCATCTTTTTTACATTTTGGGTTAAAAAGAGCTTCAGGAAGAAGAGTTGCTGAGGCAATTGAGGAGAAATATGCCTTTTCTACTATTTTCTCAAAACTTTGGTTCCCTTGATTCTTGTTCTATTCACACTTATGTTTACATGACAATTTCATTTATGGCAACGAACAGCTGGTGGCAGATTAAAGTATAACGTTGTCTTTAGAAAACAAGGAGCAGCTAGCAGCTGAGAGCAACTGTTGAACTTGGGCTCTGATGCTATTAGATAATTTGACCAATCTGTGATTCTGTACTACCGAAGTTTAGATCTAGATTGAGGTTAACTGCAGGTTTGGCATAGCAGACTGTACCCTGGTAACAGTGTTCTGGGTCAAAAGGACACCTTGAAGCTGGACCTCCCAAGCTTCTCAAACACTTGATCTCTTTCTCAACACCTAACCTTCAGGTGCACTATGCTGTTTAGTATGTCAAAGCAGGTTCAAACTTGTTATATTAGTACCTAATTTAAAATCATGCTAAAGACCCTCCTTTGGCATTCTCCGTTCTAACTAGAATCGTCACCAAATTTAAAATCATGCTGAGCACACTCCAATCCATGAAGTTTTATTATGTCAAAGTGATCCTTCAAATCAAAGTAGATCTCATAGTGAATTTAGGAGTCCTGGAACCATACAAAGGAATTATCATACGAAATGAAGGAGAAGAGAAATCCTAAAATAGTGCTATCCCATGAATGATCAAATTAAAAATTGGTCCAGGGGAGTTGAATGATGCCATTAATTGTGGTGACTGCCTAGCAGCCCACTTTCTTTTCATAAAAAATACCAATATGTACATTATTGTCTGTATTAATAGTTAAGGGAAGCATTTTATCCCCCAAAAATTACCCTCTCATCTTATGCAACAACTAGCACTGCCATCAATTGCACCTGATCAAATGAATTTGGTCTGTTCAGATCAATTAGACAAGGTTGTTTGCTGGCTCCTACTTTGTATGGTCTTAGTATATTCTCTAGGCTACCCAATTGCAAGGTAGCACAGGGCAGAATAAATGAGATTCCTACCAACTGGAAACTGCCAACAACTGATCAATGGACACTTTGTTAATAGATACTTCTTAACATGGCCCACATGGTGTAGAATAGACAGTGAATGGGTGTAAAGGAGAATGTACTCAACAACCTAGGCTTAAAGCTTGGTGTAACTCAAGCATTCAAATTTTGGAAGGAATGGACCTGAACTTTTAAGCCTTTCTCAAGCTTCCCCCCTTTGATACTTATAGATGATTATCAAATAAACTCTCATAGAAAACAAGCTTAAAGGATATTGGAGACTAGGCTCAAAGTAGTCGACATGATGGTTCTGCTTAAGTAAAATATTGAATGCATTTGCAGATTCAAAGAAGGGTTTCTTTACACGTTATTTGATTCACAAGACCTAGTAACAGGCCCTCCAACTAGATAAGATGGGCATAACCCTCATGTCCCCTTTGTACCTGAGAAGAGTAATTTCTGAACTTGTTTTAGAACCACCTGCATGCTAGGGCACTTTGGAAATGGATATCAAATTTTACAGATCCATACTGCATGCTACCATCATCTAGGAGTTGTTGGTGGATTGATCAATAATTTTGAGTTTCAATTTATATGGCAGTATTTCAGAATTGAAACACTCTATTTGGAAGGAATCAAACTATGTCATTGTAGCTAAATTGACTACTTGACACTTGTCCATTATACTGTACTTTTTACATCCAAAACTAAGCTGAAAAGGTGGCAAAAAAATTAGACCACTCAAGGAATTTTTAATAGGTCGTTGAGGTCATGCACCATGCACAGCTAGTGAGGTCCCTCTAGATGAGGGGGCCTTCGAAAGTGGGCAACTTATTTGCAGTTTCTCTTGTTAAAGGTAGATGAGGCATTCTGCTACTACAAATTCCTTTAGGGTTGAGCTAGGCCAAAAGAGGGATGGCACCAACCTCCACCACATTTCAACAAGTTCCTAGCTTTAAATGTGGCTATGTCAGAGATTGAGAAATTAGAGGATGTTGATTTGAGGGTGGCTGAGGCACAACAATATAAGAGCTACTAGCCAAGCATGGATGGGGTGACACTGACAAGCATCAACAAGATCTGCTGACAAGTGATTCAGCAATCTCTGCTCCTCCATGGATCCGTTGTTCCATGCATCCACTGCCACCAGTTTTCTGTATTGTTCTGTATTGTGTACTCTCTGGCAGGCTTAAATGTCGTTATTTTTTACTTTCAAACAATTGCTTCCCCCCTTTGATACTTATAGATGCTTATCAAATAAACTCTCATAGAAAACAAGCTTAAAAGATATTGGAGACTAGGCTCAAAGTAGTCGACATGATGGTTCTGCTTAAGTAAAATATTGAATGCATTTGCAGATTCAAAGAAGGGTTTCTTTACATGTTATTTGATTCACAAGACCTAGTAATAGGCCCTCCAACTAGATAAGATGGGCATAACCCTCATGTCCCCTTTGTACCTGAGAAGAGTAATTTCTGAACTTGTTTTAGAACCACCTGCATGCTAGGGCACTTTGGAAATGGATATCAAATTTTACAGATCCATACTGCATGCTACCATCATCTAGGAGTTGTTGGTGGATTGATCAATAATTTTGAGTTTCAATTTATATGGCAGTATTTCAGAATTGAAACACTCTATTTGGAAGGAATCAAACTATGTCATTGTAGCTAAATTGACTACTTGACACTTGTCCATTATATTGTACTTTTTACATCCAAAACTAAGCTGAAAAGGTGGCAAAAAAATTAGACCACTCAAGGAATTTTTAATAGGTCGTTGAGGTCATGCACCATGCACAGCTAGTGAGGTCCCTCTAGATGAGGGGGCCTTCGAAAGTGGGCAACTTATTTGCAGTTTCTCTTGTTAAAGGTAGATGAGGCATTCTGCTACTCCAAATTCCTTTAGGGTTGAGCTAGGCCAAAAGAGGGATGGCACCAACCTCCACCGCATTTCAACAAGTGCCTAGCTTTAAATGTGGCTATGTCAGAGATTGAGAAATTAGAGGATGTTGATTTGAGGGTGGCTGAGGCACAACAATATAAGAGCTACTGGCCAAAGATGGATGGGGTGACACTGACAAGCATCAACAAGATCTGCTGACAAGTGTTTCAGCAATCTCTGCTCCGCCATGGATCCGTTGTTCCATGCATCCACTGCCACCAGTTTTCTGTATTGTTCTGTATTGTGTACTCTCTGGCAGGCTTAAAGTTCGTTATTTTTTACTTTCAAACAATTGCTTTCAAGAAATTTGAGGACATGTGAAATAGTAGTGCCAATTTTATTCTTCAGTTGTTCATGATCAGCACAATTTTGTAATTATCTCTACCCTAACAGGTATATGTGGCTAGTATGCTTGAGGATTGCCTTTTCTGCAGTTCTGCTCATTGCACTCCAGGTGGAAGAGATGTGTCACATCCATGAGTGGGTAACTAGAATGAAAAAAAGTTGAGGTCCAACGTCTAATGTAAAAGAGAAAATAGAAACAAACCAACCATTCGTTAATTTACACCATAAAAAAAAAACCTTGCTAAAATAGATCCATCTCGAATATATGGGATTACCCCTCGCTGAATTCCTGTTCCATTATTTTTTTAACTATAATGGCAATGAGCACATTCATGCTCCCCTTCGGACATGGAATTATAAAAGAATGCTTATGTACAAAACTGTTCATAGAATATTATCAAGTCTTAAGAGGACAAACAGATCACTCTTCACAGCCCTCCTATGATGGCTAATAAACATTATAATAAATGTAACATCCCTGTTATCCAGACATCTAGTTCTATGAAATCGAAAACAAAACTAACCTCTTAGCCTCAGTGAAGACTGTAAACCCCAAGAAGCTTTGAACAACTGGAAAAGTCACTGTCAAAAACTCCAGCTTTGCCGAATGCAGAGATCTAATGATTTTTCTTGTGGTTTTTACTGGCTCTTGCCCCCCTTATATAGAGACTTCGACATGCTGGAACCTTCATCTCATTTATGGCGTATGGACCAATTCAAGGTTAAAATAATCTTTACCCAACAAAATTGGGTGGTTGAAACCTCAATTCAAACCCCCATTAACCAAAATCGACGGGAGTTGGGGCAATTCGAAATTTTGAAATGAGATTTTCATAAAAACCTCAACGCCGGGCCGCCATTGCCGAAAACGTGGGGCGAGCCAGCTGCTCGTGGGCGTCATCATGGGCGAAGTTCGAACCATTCAACCAAGTTACCACTTACCATTACCAATCGTGGCCTCGGCCCTCGGGCCTCCATTAGAAATTTAGACCATTACCCAAATAATAACCACTTACCATTACCAATCGCGGCCTTGGCCCTCCATTAGAAATTTAGACCATTACCCAAATAATAAATTGCTGGGCCGCTGGCTGGGCGAACCAACTGTTCGCGGCCTCCATTACCAGAAAATGGTGGGCGAACCAACTGTATGTGGCCTCCATTACCCTAAATGGTGGGCGAACCCGCTCTTCCAAGCCTCCATTACCCGAAAATCTGGGCGAAATCACCATTTCAGGATTCTTTTACTTGGCTATATTGATTTTCCCAATTTCGTGACCTTGGCTATTCGATTTACTTTGACTATGGGTTAAATAAATATGGGGCTAATATGTTAAATTAAAAAAAACTCATTTCATATTGAAAATTCGCCCAGGGTTTCTTAGTAACCCCTATAATTTCGCCCATGGGCTATAGTTCGCCCCTAAAATTTTCCCTGTTTGGGATTGGTTGGGCTGGAATGGGTGGAGGTCTGGGGGGTGGTTGAGGTTGTGGGGGTGGCATAATAAGTGGTTGTTGTAATGGCACCCTCTAATTTGATGGATGGGGGTATTGATTCACATAATTTGTGGTGGATGGAAAAGGTGGGGGGTATTGAGGATAAGACGGTGGATAATACGGTTGTTGATATGATGGTTGATATGTTTGTTGATTTTGTTGCCATTGGTTTGGATTTAGCTGTGCTTGCCATGGAGTTGGTGCAGAGTTCAAATTTGGCTGTCCTTGATTATAGTAGGCTTGATTGCTCTATTGATATGGTATAACAAAATTATTCTTCCTCTGATTTATAAAACAGAGCTGTTCTATTGCTCCTTCAGTTGCTGGGTCTTGAATAGCCTCCTTACATGAGGGTAAGAGGGGACATTTATCAGTGGAATGGTCGTCAGTGCAGAGACCACATACTTCTATTGTGTTCAAGGTGCACTGCCATTCATTGGTAAAAAAGTATTTATGTTTTTGTTTTATGTGATTTTTGTTTTCTTTTTGTGTTGTTTTTAGGTGATGTCTCCTAAAAGATTTAGCACCTCCCCGACAACGGTGCCAAAAAGTGGTGAGTTCCCAATATGGATGCCTAATGAGGGTAGTTGTACTACGAGCCTACTTTAATTATCAACCCAGGGGACATACGAACTTTAAAGGTGCAGACACTATCTGTTCTCTTATAGGATAATCTTTGTCACGGTTGGTATCAGTATCAATGTTTTAAAGGTTGTCTATTCAATACATAAAACTATTTATACCAGGGAATTAAATACTGGGAAACAGTAAATCTATTTTAAAGAATTAAAATACTAAAAGCAGTAAATCTATTTTTAAAGAATTAAAATATTATAAGCAGTAAATCTATTTTAAAGAATTAAAATACTAAAAGCAGTAAATATATTTTAAAGAATTAAAAATGCTGAAAGTGAAAGAGATATTCTTATGAATCTACCTAATGCAGAATGGTGAATCTAGACTATGAAAGTGAAATGCCATAACAGATCTATTCTAAGTTAAAGAAAGCAAAGTCTGTAATTACTTACGCATAAAACTACAATTCTAATCTAACTTCTCATGCTACACATCTATTATTAAGAAATCAAAGCAATCAATCTCGAGAAGCAATTAATCATGATGGGAAAAATTAATAAACCTTAGATCTAAGCCATGATTTTTGAAGGCAATGCTAATATATATGGAATCATTGTTTAAAATGTGCGTTGGAAGAAAGCAGCTGCAGGACTACTGAAACCGTATTGCTGAACTACAGAACATGTTATAAAATACTACAGAATCAGGACATCATTCAAATGCTTCCATATGCGATATAAATTTTCATCACTATAAAACACATAATCAGAAATACCTAAAAAATGGAAATCCCCTGACTTACGTGTTGGAGGGGCCCTCTCCAACCTGAAGGAATATTGGTGAATCTAGACTATGAAAGTGAAATGCCATAACATATCTATTCTAAGTTAAAGAAAGCAAAGTCTGAAGGAATATTGGTGAATCTATACTATGAAAGTGAAATGCCATAACAGATCTATTCTAAGTTAAAGAAAGCAAAGTCTGTAATTACTTACGCATAAAACTACAATTCTAATCTAACATCTCATGCTACACATCTATTATTAAGAAATCAAAGCAATCAATTTCGAGAAGCAATTAATCATGATGGGAAACATTCATAAACCTTAGATCTAAGCCATGATTTTTGAAGGCAATGCTAATATTTATGGAATCGTTGTTTAAAATGTGCGTTGGAAGAAAGCAGCTACAAGACTACTGAAACCGTATTGCTGAACTACAAAACATGTTATAAAATACTACAGAATCAGGACATCATTCACATGCTTCCATATGCGATATAAATTTTCATCACTATAAAACACATAATCAGAAATACCTGAAAAATGGAAATCCCCTGACTTACGTGTTGGAGGGGCCCTCTCCAACCTGAAGGAATATTGGTGAATCTAGACTATGAAAGTGAAATGCCATAAGAGATCTATTCTAAGTTAAAGAAAGCAAAGTCTGAAGGAATATTGGTGAATCTAAACTATGAAAGTGAAATGCCATAACCAATCTATTCTAAGTTAAAGAAAGCAAAGTCTGTAATTACTTAGGCATAAAACTACAATTCTAATCTAACATCTCATGCTACACATCTATTATTAAGAAATCAAAGCAATCAATCTTGAGAAACAATTAATCATGATGGGAAACATTCATAAACCTTCGATCTAAGCCATGATTTTTGAAGGCAATGCTAATATATATGGAATCGTTGTTTAAAATGTGCGTTGGAAGAAAGTAGCTACAGGACTACTGAAACCGTATTGCTGAACTACAGAACATGTTATAAAATACTACAGAATCAGGACATCATTCAAATGCTTCCATATGCGATATAAATTTTCATCACTATAAAACACATAATCAGAAATACCTGAAAAATGGAAATCCCCTGACTTACGTGTTGGAGGGGCCCTCTCCAACCTAAAGGAATATTGGTCAATACTGAGAGGGGGGAGGTGAATCAATATTGTTAACTTTTTACCTTTTAACCACCTATTAACCTTTAATCAAAACATCGAATCAACAAGATACACAAAAAACACAGAATTTATCGTGGAACCCCAATTGGGTAAACCACCAACACTTTCTATACTGCAAAATTATGTTTACAATAAGTTTTGCAAGCCACAAATTGCTGGAGACACCAATCCCCAAGTTTCTCAGCCACCACTGAAGGATGTACCCACACCCTAGTTTCTTCCTGCACCTACAGACAAGGATACATCAATACCCTGATTTTCCAGCCACTACTGGAAGGAGGCTAGGACCCCCCTTGTAGGCATGTATCCTGCCCTATCACTACCCTACCTCCCTTGCTTGATATTATTAATACTTCTCTGGTCTTCTTCAACTTTTGTCTCTTTCTATCTTGACTTGGTATCTGCCTTGCTACTACAAGGATCTTCATTGTCTTTTTACTTTACTGGTCTCTTCTTCTGCTTGACTGTGCACTCCCTAGTCTCTACCTCTTCTTATTGTAGCTTCTACAAAAGTCTTCATTGGTTTCTTGCTGGTCTCTGTCTTATGTTTTACTCTTGCTCTGCTTCAGATCTTCATCATTCCCCGGACACAGTTTTTCTGATCTTTATACTGCTTCAGATCATCATCATTATTTAACCATAAAGACCCTCTTTAATACTGGATCTTCATTATTTCTGTCTTCTTCAACAAACTCGACTACAGAGCCATCTTCCTGCTTCTTAAAATATTCATTATCCATCCACAAAAGAGACACACATTCGAATGACTTTGTGTTCTCAATATATATACCTCTCCAATAGTCATGTGTATTCTTTGGAGATAACACAACTCTTCAAAACAATGTGACCCTTTTAAAAACACGACTCTTCATTTAAAATCACTTTTTAATTATATCTTTTTATTTTACTTTTTACTTCCAACAAAAAGGTTAAATACTTATTTCTTTCTAGCAATAAGTTTTCTCATTTTTTAATTTTCAATTTACATCTCTAATATATTTTTATTTAACTTTCCACTCCAACAAAAAGTTAAATATTTTTTTATTTCTTTCCAGCAACAATTTTTCCGTCTTTTTTTAATTTTCAATTTACATCTCTTATATCCTTTTTATTTAACTTTTTACTCCAAAAAAAGGTTAAATATTTCTTTACTCTCACGTGCTTTAACATATAATTTAATTATATATTTAACATATGGAAAACCTGTCCAAAATTTCAAGGTTATGTCTCTTCATTAAGAATTTAACTAACATCACGTCCTTATATTTTATAAAACATCATGACTTTTCACAAGATGTGCCTCTTTATGTTTTATAACATATCACTTAATTCTTATATTTATTCTTAACAACATGCAACTTAATAAAGTATTACTCGTCATAAAACTTCGTTGACTTCATAGTTGTGAAACTTAGCAGGGGATTCTAAACCATCCATCACTTCATATGTTCTTTAACATATCACTTAATTCTTATATTGTTATTCTTAACAACATGCAAACTCAACATTTTTCTTGGTTTTGACAGGTGAATAACTTGCACGTGTGAACATTAGGAGAGGATCTGATCTCATGGCTGAATAGCCAGTTCATCAAAGAACATGATCATGCCATCCTTGGATTTTACTGACACACACACACTCTTTGGCAGGAATTTGAAAATAGCCTTCCAACTTGTTTAATTTCAACACTTAGACAAAATTGTCAAACCCTAGTCATTACTGTGCTAGGAGGCATTTTGGCAGACTCATATCTTTGTCATCTAACCATCACAAAGCAAACTGAAGGTATGGCTAGATAGCCAGTCCACTAGGAAACAAAACCATGTCACCTTTAGAATTTACTGAGACACCCTAAGCTTCTGGCGGGCATTTCAAATCAGCTTCTCAAACTCTTTTGAACTTCAAAACACATTTCTTCCTATTTTGGCAGACTCATATTTCACAGGTGTGAACACCCATAGGAAAAATGTCTCTTTGGCTAGATAGCCAGTTCATCAACGAACATGTTCTATACTTTTTGATGAATTTATCATCATGAAGACAGGCTTGGGTGGGCATTTCAAAATTCCTTTTCAACCTTGTGAATTTTACACAGTCAATTTTAGGACTTCCTCCAAAACTTATTCTGAGACCCCTTTTTGGTAGATCCGTAACTTTGTCTCCAGACATGTTCAAGGAGAACTAAGTCCATGGTTAGATAGACAATCAAACATACTACAAGACCCCCATGTATTGCGGAAATTTACTCCAACCCATAAATTAGGGCGGGCATCTTTCTGAGGTGATTTAGTCATTTTTGCTTGCTAAATCCCTGTTTTGGCAGGTCCATAACTTCTCCCTCAGGCACGTTATGGACAAAATGAAGACATGGTTAGGTAGGAAAAACAACAATATACAAGACCCCCCTATGGTGCAGGCATTTATTTTCTCCTATAAATTATGGCGTGCATTTCCTTAAGATAGTTTTTACTAAATTTACAATACTTAGTCATTTTCTTGTTTTTCACCAAATTGCCATATTTTTCCAAAATGATGTCAGATTGCTATAATGATTTCCTGGTAACTCCATAACATAATCATGTGTTTTTCCATCCTCATCACACATACCACATCACCATACATGCCATGTCATCACTACCAACCATGCCACATCATCATACATGCCATCCTTTGACTTTCACTGAGTTCACTCTTGCCATCATGTCCTTGGTTATTCATTTGTCATCACTGAAATCCTTTTGACATCAATGACAACCATATTCCATATTTCCAACACAACCCGTACTCAGGAGGGAATGAAACTTATAGACGCTAACTGAGATTTAACATCAATCTTCTATTAAAATATAAACTCCATGTCTTCACAAAGGTCTGGAAGTTAGAAGTATCTCAAGAGTGCAAAAATGTAAAACAATGTTTTCCAAAAATGTCAACAATGACCTCTCGCTACCGGAGAGGTCCATATTTATATGATTCTTAATGTTGAACCTAACTAACTGTCTAATTGCCGATTCTCCTTGAACAAGAGTGTGTTCTCTATAAATCAGGAAATAGGGATTAACACTAATGGTTAATCACAGATTCTAATCATACATATAATTGGATAAGGTATGGAATAGGTATTTTGTTAATCCTTAATATGACATTTCCTTGTAGAGATGACCATAGTCTCATTTCCAGAATACTATTAATTAACTTAAAAAAATAGGTTTATATATTTTTTAAGTTTTCTTTTAAAACGAAAATCTCCAATTCCTTCACAATATGGGAATTCTCCACCATTAAAGGTTTAAGGTAAAAACCTTAGAGGAAATCATTATGTTCTATTATATATTTTGTAAGATTAGGAAACTCACCATGTATAATAGTACAAAGGAAAGTTCAAAACATATTAACCATATCTATGTAGAAAGACCAAGAAAAAGTGGTCACCAACCTTGTTGAAAGTAAAGACAACCCTTGGGATGGATAGTTAGTTGTGTCCTTGTCAAACCCTCAATGAGAGGTTCAAAACTAAGCTATAGTTGTAGAGGAATAAGATTTCCTTGTTGTAAATTGTAAACATCTCTTGAAATAATATTATAATCCAACCTTTTGTGGATGTAGCCCAAGATGCGGGTGAACCATGTCAAAATGTTCTCCTTGGTTTTTCTTATGTGTATATCTCTCTTGATAAATTGTATTTATATGGAATGTGTTTGTTTTTTGTGTTTCAAATCTATCATGTTCAAAGTGTTTAGATTTCATACCTTATCTTGTATCCAAACCTGTCTTAAATCCCATAAACAAAGTGTTGTTGCCTAAGATCCACATGAAAATATAAGTTGGAAAAATATATTTAGTGGTTGCTTAATATTGACTTATCTATGCATTTATGTGTTTATTTTAAGAGTAGATGCAAGTGTACTTTAATTCGTTGATATTGTGTTGGTGTCTCTTATCGTCTTTTAGTCTCCTGTATATATGTCTCCTTCTGTATGTATTCGTCTCTCATTTACATATATGATTATAAAAGCGCAGTTAAGCATGTTTGAATGTATGTTGTGTCAATTGAGGCTTTGGTGAAATATGTTTTCTTGGTTGACTATGTTATCCATGGGATAGAAGTGTACTAAAGGTTTCAACACATACGATTATGTTCACTACTAATAAGTAAAGGTCCCATAAGGTTTAAGGTAAAGATGGTAAGACATGTTGATGCGTCATTGATAAAATGTATGCTTAAATTAAAATAGCAGTCATACATTTTTACCTTGAATGAATGTACTTTATGCAAAGTGAAATAGAGTGAATAATAATTGACAATGGGAATCATTTGACAAACATTGTCGGAAAACTTTGTATTAAAGTTAATAGCTTAATAATCGTAGAAATGCTTATGTATGTTCCATATCTTTGACAGATAATTAACTAGCGTTATGTTGAAAGAGGAATTAGTATGTTTTATATTTTATTGTTATCGTCCATGGTGAAAAGTTTAAATTTTTACCAATTTTTACTAGTTTGGAAATTTGGGTATGTCGTAGGAACAAACATATGCAAGCATCATTGCTTTTCATTAACACCTATTAAAATCACAAAATCTATTACTAAGTATGGAAAACTTTTTCAAAATCCAAATGTCATTTATAGCTTAATCTCAATCTCAAAACTACACAAATCCATAGATTATAGCCATATATTCATGAATTGGAGAACCTAGCTTTTTAAAATCATACTTCTTCACTTGTAAAGCCTCGTGACTACGCCCCAAATAATCAAACCTCCCAAATCATAGTTCAATTTTCATTTCACATGTTGTGATAATGAGCGACCTTGTGTTTTTTTAGTGATATGGCTACAAATGTGGCATGGGCCAAGTACTGCTCAAACTATTTGGGAAAATGCATCTGTAAAGACTACATGGAAAAGCATCCTAATAGTTCTTCTTGTTTACTATAAGCTCATTTTCTCTTTACTTAGAAACGTCCCCTAGTAATCCACATTACAAGCATTCCCAATTATTTGTTTGAGGAATCAACATGCCAAATCTTAAACTGAAAATGAGGGTTTTATATCGACCTCCATATTTCTCAGGTTAATCTTATTTTATAGTAGGGTTTGGTCAAAATTGTCCCTAAGATCTCATTTGATGTCATATCCTCTTGTACCTGTTCTGTTGAAAAAATTACTAGGAAATAAAAGTAACTATAAAGCTGAGAAAAAGGATGAAATTGCAATTACCTTATGTGATGATTATAATCAGATGTATGGAAGCTCAACCATTTTTCGCATAACCTCCTTATCCTTTCACATAATCCCTCTCTTCTCACAGTCATATGAAGCAATCTTGGTGGCCTCATGTCGAGTCCACTAAATTCCCACAATTTACCACCATGGACTTAAATATTAAGCAATTTAAAAATGATTTCGGATGCTTCGTTCACTCTTTCACGGAATATTCGGATTGCAACAAAGGCCCCTCTATTGTTTAGTATTTCAGGCCACAACATACAACCATCTCTATATTTCTTTGATTTGACAGAAAATTGCTTTCTCCTTTAAAACTTTAAGCATTTCATACCATTTTTGAGGGAAGGAAATCCATAAAACCTTGAAACATAGTTGCAGTAGAAGATCTAAGATTCTTTGCATAACTGACGTTGAACTTCATGTTGTGGTGTTTGAAACCGCGAATTCCTGCAAATATTTATATATTCTCGTCACAATGCAGTAAAGTTGTAAAGATTTTAATGATAGTATGACCCTCCTCCTAGTGTTTGTTGTCAACAATGAAACCCCCACTGAGATACCAATGTTTTCATACGCAACTCTTCATCCACCTCGCAACTAGACGAGCAGCAAGACTCAACTACCAACATAGAGTGACTGCTGAGCTTAGCCATCCCATCCTAACCTTGAGCACAATATGGAGCATGTGGGATGCATGCACATGATTCTTAAACAGGTACCATAATCCAATTATATGTACCTATGTATAAAAAAATGATTTCCTTAATTTTCAACTTTCATAATAAATTTTGTCTTTGTAATAGTGGAAGTATTTAATTAAACTTAATGGCTGGTAACACAATTTTTATAATATCCCTTTTCCCTTACTCTTTATTGTTGTAATCTATGTAAGGTAAATATGTAAGAGTGTACTAGTTACTAGTGAGGAGATCAAGGTCATAGAGAAAGTTGTAACATTTGTATGAGTTCATAGTTAAACCATACATTAATAAAAGTATAGTAACACAATTTTTATAATATCCCTTTTCCCTCACTCTTTATTGTTGTAATCTATGTAAGGTAAATATGTAAGAGTGTACTAGTTACTAGTGAGGAGATCAAGGTTATAGAGAAAGTTGTAACATTTGTATGAGTTCATAGTTAAACCATACATTAATAAAAGTATAGTAATGCCATATGTATGATGTGAATTACAAATGATGAATTAATGAAAGTATACATAGGAGGATAATTGTGCAAAGCAACTAAACTAGGGAATTGTATCAACTAGGGGGAGAGGTTGAAGGATATAGAAGCTTGGGAAGTCAATAAATATGAATGGGTGTCATCATTACATTGTACTTTAATTAATGAAAGGAAAAGAATAACTCTTATGTGATCCTATGCCCTATAGCTAGAATCATGGCAAGAAATTTTTATATGAATTTTAATTTTAACATTTCCTTTCATTTGACGTTTAAATATTAATTTTACTTTTTATAATAATATTTTTTTTGTGAAATAGCATTTATAATAAAAATGTGAAACATTAAATTCTCATATATTACCCCATTTAATAAAAAAAATATAATAAACAAAAAAAACATAATAAACATAATCCTTAAACCAAGCACACACATAATGACAAATAAGGTTTATCTTGGAAACCTTTAAATAGGCTTCTTCACAAGAAATACAATGGTCTATTACTATGTGCCACCAAATACCATGGGCCCAAAAAAATTCATTACTAAGTCAAGTTTATCTATCAAGGGGAGATAACTAGACCATGAAAAACAATCAAATTTTCCATATTAAACATAGAAATATTAGTAGAAAATATAAAAATATATATACAGAGAGACACATTTGATTACTAATAACTAATTAGTAATAGTAATAGTTTGATTACTAATAACTAATTTGTAATATATATATATATATATGCTTGGGATATAGATATTAATGAGTGTAAAAATAAAAATGCACTTCAAAATGACTATGAAATTAAAATTCACACTTTATTAATGAAGTCTAATTTTATAAAGTGAAATGTAAAATGACAAATGACTTTATTGTTATGCTCAAATGCATCTTGATTAATATTTAAATAAGCTTCAGCTAAGGGGTGGTTAAGAAAATGGGTACATTTATTAAATCATATTTGTTTTTTTATGTTTATACTATAATTAGTTTAATGTTTATGTTAGTTATTTTAATGTTTAACCTTTGTTTAACTACCTACCATTTCCACAAAATTAAGTGGTTGACTATGTTTACTTGTGGCGGTGCTAGTCTATTTACTTTAAAAAATGATTTTACATATTGATTTTTCTATGGGAAGGGAGTTTTCTCAATGGAAATTCAAAATGCCTTTTTAGTAATGCTTTCAGTTATAAATATCTGCTTTCATGTTCGTATCTGGGCAGCATATTTAGCCAACAATGTGTTTTTCTAGATACAATATTTATATATTTTGTTGGTGCTTTTTAATAATATCGACTTCCCTTTTGAGGAATCGATTCTTAAGTTGCTTAGATTTAACATTCTGTTGGTGTGGTTATCAGAACGAGTCTCTCTTGAAGAATCAAATTCATAATTCAATTATCATTACCACTCTATTGGTGAGTTTAACAAGAGAGGCTCTCTATGATAAATCATATCATAAATTGTTATGATTATCATTCTATCGGTGCGAGATCTCTTCTCCTCGTTTAGTTATGCGTTCAGTTTTCCAAAGAGCGAGAGCTCTTCCTTTATATATGTTCTTGCTTTGCGAAGGGAGCCGAGCGATTATATGGTTCTTCCTTTAAAATTATGTATGTGTGTTTCTGTTGATACAATATGGTAATAGTTCTACCATTTCTCAATAATATGGGAATAGTTGTACGACTTGAGAGTAGTTCTTTAACAGTTTAAACTGTTAAGGGATGGATTACTTAGGAGGTCATGTTCTTGTTCTAGGTTATAAGAGACAAGAACTCAAACTTGACCATTGTTTGTGGAAAAGCTTAAAAAGTAGTTTTGGAGTCCGTGAGGATTATCTTGAGGAATCCTTGTAAGAGATCATCATAGGTCTTCATCTAGTAGATACCTTTCTAAGTTCGGGTGTGGCCTCAATTGAAGAGTATAGGATAAAGAGTGTGCCTATGGTTGAGTGGAACATTGTAGTTGCAAGTAGCATGAGACTTCATATTTAAGATAAGTATTTATTATGTGTTTTGTCATTATGGTTTGTTAATGTTTAAGAAAATAAATGTTTATTTACATGTGATGATATTTTATGATGAATTAGTTAAAAGTTATCCGAGAGTATAGAATAAGAGTGGAACATTGTAGTTGCACTTTAGTAGCATAGGGCTTCATATTTAAGATAAGTAGTTATTATTTGTTTTGTCATTATGGTTTGTTTATGTTTAAGAATATAAATGTTGATTAACATGTGATGATATTTTATGATGAATTGGTTAAAAGTTATATGATAATGACTCCTGATTAAATATGTTAAGTTATTTGAAAATGTATATTTGACATGTTAACATTATTTATACCTAACTTAGGATGGGCGTGCTACTTCATTGGTATATTTCTAGAGTATAGTATTGTTAGGGTACAATTTTTTCGAGTAAAATAAACCTTAGAATAATGTTTTCTTATAAAGAGATTATGTAATTAATTAAATAATAAAAAGAGTTGAAAGGACATATAGATGATTGGTTAGCCAATCTATATGTTCTATTTGAAGAATATGAGTTTGTAACAAATTGAAAATGTTATAATTATATTTTGTAACCTTAACATTGGTTATCAACTTAGTAAAATATTACTTAATCTTGAATAGCCTTCTTGAATTAAAAAGATAGAAATTCATGTTGAAAAGTTAAAAGTTCATTTTTACTAACTCAAATTGTGACCATGGATAAATCATTAGCATAACCTTTAATAACAATGGAAAACGTATACATGATGTAGCGAGACTCATAAAAACTTATAAATGATGCATCGAGACTCATAATTATCGAGACTAATTATAATTTCAATTAAGATGAATGGTCTCTACACCTATGGTTAGTATATATGAATGCTATAGTTTATGCAAAGATTATTACACTTGGAGTAGATACGTGTAAATGATATCATGACTTAGATATTTGAGTTACATTCCTTTAGTGTTTGGTTAACCACATGGCATGTTGAGCAACATGATTAGTTGTAAGCAAATGATATCATACTTGTAGCATGTGAATTGTTAGAGGACATTCATATACAACGATAGGTCCTTCCTCTAGATAGACATGGAGAATCTTATTATCACTTTTTGTGGCTCCAACTCTATTGCATGTTAAAGTATTAATTGATGAACTGTACTCTAAAGATGTAGTTTCGAAGAAAACTCATGTCTTTGTTCATGCCTTTTTTTTAGAACGTTAGAGGGCTCACACTTATGATAATAAAAAATAAGAAGTTTTTACTGTAAGGTTACCAATTTATTCAAAACATGATTGGTAAAAGTAATAATTTATCTCATTTAAGTTACATGCAAAGTAAATGATTGATGATATGTCATTTCACATGTAGATAGGTGCAAAGGATCCTATTGTGTGTTCCATATAGTTAATCTATTAGAATTGTTTTGTAATAGTATGAAAAATGTACTTAATTTGTTGATGGAGATAATATGTACAATATAAAGGAAAAAAAATTTATACCATGCAATCCAAATGGTTAAGGAGGGTAGTGGATATATTACAATTTCTTTAATTGCAAATTTTCATAATAAATTTGTTTCTTGTAATAATTTATTATTTAATTTACATAAATTAAATATTTATTAAATATAGGTTTAAATAATGTTTATAAATATAGAATATAACATGTGGATAATGAAAGGTGTGAATGGTGTATTAAATTAAAGGTAAAAAAATTGTATGCAATTATATAGAATTATAGTCAAAGTATAAATAAAAGTATAAATGAGGATAATAAAGTAATATACAAACAAAGTTGGGTGGGCTAGTTTAAGTGGTTGAGTGTTGTAAGTTTTGAGAAGAAGGTCTGATGGTAAAATCCATTGGTGGCTATGCATTACTATATAAGGGCCTCACTTGATGTCCCCATTGGTTTAGCTCAGGAATTAGAGCGAACAGGGTGCAGCCGGTTCAGGTGGGCCCCCTGGGATTTCTTATCATAGACGTAGCAGCCCCGCTGAGGGGTTTGTGAATCACATGTTAAAAAAAAGGTAATATACAATCAAATAGTAAAATAAATATCAACATAATGTGGTATGAAGTAGTGGATATGGAGTAGGCTTAAAAAATTAATAACATAAGATATAAACATCAAAGCTATTAGTATATAAAAAATCCATAAAATGTTAGTTTTAAAGAAGTGCAAGTAATACATGTTCAAAGTGGATCAATGAAAGTATAATGGAAGGTGGGGAGCTATAATATAGGATTCGGTAATAATGATACAACACACACACACACACACACACACACACACGTACAAAATGCGAGATAAATGACAAAAAAAATGACCAAAATCAGCATATAAATTACCACTTTTGAGTTGGTGACCACTGGTAGCAAATTAGCAGTCATAAATCATGCCACCAAAAAAGTAGTCATATTTAGCTTGGTCATTTATAGCTTATCTTATGGTCATATATTTGGTCATTAATTTGGTCATATATTTGGTTATTAATTGTCACAATTAATGACCACATTTTTTGTCACGTGATAAATGAATGCTAATTTGCTACCAACGATTGCCAAATCAAATGTGGTGATTTATCTACATATTTTGGTCATTTTTTTGGTCACTTATCTCTCATGTTGTACTGGTGGTAGTTTATATGTAAATTTTGGTCATTTTTTTAGTCATTTATCTCTTTTTAGTGGTTTCAAAATATATATAGGGCACGGAGGAATCGAACCATCAACCTCCTACCTATAAGGTAGGTGCTCTACCATTGAGCTAGCACCCTTAAATAGAATTCCTTATGGATATCTTCCTCCAGCACTATTTTGCATACTGAAAATTTCAACACACAGTGCTAAAAAGTATCAATAATGTTTTGCTCTATACCAAGATAGAAGATATCACCATTGCTCATGTTCATTTTTGTGCATTTATTGAGTGCAATGAAACATTATAGTCTAATAGTTGTTGCAATATGCATTATCTATATCTGTAAGCATCTATTTCATGACTCAATTTTGTATATGTATATGTATATATGAATAGAGCGTAAGACATAAATATATATCTAAGTTGCAGATGAATGTTGCTAATGTCTTTTGTTTCTTGTTTTGCAATTTTTGCTCAAATGTTTAAATGGAATTTGTTATTGCTTGCAATGTCATAGCATTATGTTTTCTGCTTTCTGATTCTAAGACTCATTTTCCCCCGCTTAACTAATGGACATGCATAGAACATAGATGTTTCCTAGTAAATAAACGCTAGATAAACTATTTCCAATCCAACTACAATCAGTACGGTTAAAGACCTTGAATTTCAATAAATGGAAATTTTGATTACAACATCCTATAAGACACTTAGATAGGCTCAATACCAACTTCAAGAGTAGGAAACTCTGCTTCATGCAAAATAAAATATTTATTGCATACAGATTTAGTCATTTTCTATTAAATGACATGTATTCCACTCTACTACTAACCTCTGAAAATATACAAAATTGAAAGAAATAATACCATCCAACAATAGGATGAGCTTGCTCTCAAACTACAATCTCAGACCAAATCTAAGAAAAGACTTTTTTATCCGTTCTAAACACATTGTTAACTAGTGCACTAGCACCAAACGTATCTACACATCCAATAACCATATTCAACCTTATATCTTCGATGATCATTCAAGAAGAGGAGAGAGGTGTTTGAGCAGTCATGGGTTGGGAGCCATGATGATCATCTGTAGCATTTGGAGTAGAACAAGATGATGTCATGTATTCTTCTTCTTTGGTTGTTGGAGAAGCTTTGGCAACAGGGGGGTCACTTCCATCTTTACTTTCCCCTTGAAAGTCTCTGTTGATTGAGTCATCCACTGCGTTGCACACCTCTAGTATTTTCAAAAATTCACGCTACTCTTCCTTGTCCATGAGCTTCTAAAGACCTGCTATGATTAAAATTCCATTGAGAAATCCATTTTTAATAATCAACTGTCTAATACTAGACTAGGAAATTTATGTTTAATAATAGGAAGGAAGCAAGGAATTTATTTTAACCAAAAAATGATTTAGAAATTTTTTATGCATTGATACCTTATTTCTTCTTCCCTCTCTTCTTGTTCAAATTCATGACATAATCCTTGTCGCAATAATCCCTTTTATATAACTACACTGAGACAATGCACATGTTATCCCCAGTCAACAATGCACAATGTAAGAAGTCATTTACTAGATACAACTTTGGAACATTAGATAGATTCATCTTTTAAGTTCGCAATTTAGTAAAATATTTTTTGTTTCATCTTAAAAAAATTGGACATTGAGTGTTATGACAAGGGGTATCATCTTTAGTTGGAGCTCAGTCAAACATAAACTTTATGACTGATTTGAAATATTCCCTCTGACAAATTTGAAATCCTCGACGGAAGGACAAAAGTTCTCACAGCTTCATATTCTAATAAATTTAATAGATGCATCCCTTCCATCCTAGCTTGTGATATATTTGGTTTTTCAATTTGACAAACAAGACAACATATTTGAACATGAAGAAGAATCACATGTTTTATGGCTAGTAATAAATGAGAAACTGCAAACAAAATAGACTACTATATTTCTATATTGATTTTGCAGAGGACAAATCTACCTCTAATTCAGTTGTCTTCGAGGGAAGAGAAGAATACAAAACTGAATGAAAGGTAATTAGTTTGCTAGTTCAATGAGTTAAATTATAAAAAGAAATTATATATATATATATATATATATATATATATATATATATATATATATATATATATATATTTGCTTTGAAGTAAAAATGCTTAAAAAGAATGATTGCAGTTTCATTCTCCTCCTTTATCCTCCATACTCCTTTGATCTTCGACGCCTTCTCTTTTGAATCTCTATGTAGCATGTGTGGGTTTGTATGGTGCAGGGACTTACTGTCATATTGCCTTGGAGGTGGTTGAGCTTCTTCATCCTTTCCCTCTTCTTCAATGAACGTTGGAGGTCTTCTTTTGATGCTCTCCACTAGAGTTTTCAAATCCCTAGAGGTTTTATTCTTAAAATCATATGCTTTGCACAGGGCTAGAGTGTTCCAGTATTATGCTCAAATTTCGACACTTTACACAACACTAGAGGTTCCAATCAGATTGGAACATATGCTTGTTAAATTCAACCATCCTACAACATAACAGAATGGGGGATGCAATATTTTAGGATAGGTTAGTGGTTGCAATGTTAAGTGTGGATTTCCTTTGGTTAGCCCTTTTTTCCTTTGAACTTCCTTCTACCCTACATCCTGTAGCAATACTGTACTCACCACACCTTGAAAATCAATCTGCACAAGTTGATAATTATTGCCAATCTGTTCCAATACTACCTCATTTAATCTACTGTATGGAGCTAGATTTATGAAGGAATGGAGTTACATTTAATCTATTGTATGGAGTTGCAGTTATGAAGGAATGATTGAGAAGTTCCTTCCATGTCGATCCTTGTTCTTTTGTGTTGACCCCAACACTTAACTATAGTTTATCTAGTTTACTTGATACTGTTTTGTTTTCCATAAAATAGGAAAATTGATTGGTGGATTTTCTGATATGGTTAAAATGATTGCATCGAGGTTTATCTAAAAATTTTCCTAGGAGAACCACTTCGTTCTATAAATTTTTTTAACTTCTAATCAACAAAAATCATGTATGAGTCAATACAAAAAAATGTACTTGTCGTTGAATAAAAAATTTAGGAGAGAATTTAAAAACAACCAACCTTGGTAGAAGGATCATTAAAGGATCCAAATACTAAAAACTACGTACAGTAAAAACACACTAAACGTCAAAACTGAGGATAGAGTATCTAAATACCGGAGCCTAAGTATTGTAAAAAACTCTAGAGATAGTAAACAAAGGATTGTAGGATCTAAACACTATAATCTAGTGCTAACAAAAAGAATACAAAATCAACTTCTACATTATTCCCCCCCATCTGTAGATTCATGTAGGGAAACCATAACCAATCTTAATAGATGAATTACAAGAGATAACAACCATAGCCTAGTACACAAAAAGAATATGTTACAAAAATTTACATTATCCCCCATCCATAGGTACTAGATATAAACAACCTAGGTTTTGGCAACACATTTGTAGGAAGAAAAAAATGCAGTCAGGTTAAACTCAATAACAGAGTTCAAACACTTTGACAATTTGTAATTTTTGTCATTTTACTGAACCAAAAGATGGAAAATATATACTCATAATAATCATTGAAACATTAATAACCAAAACATGATAAAGATATTCCACAGACAATATTGGCTCAGATTTAAGTTTTAACTCAATACAACTTGTTGCAAAAATCCAATATTGAGGCATATGAAACACACTAGACACTGACAAAACACAATAATTCTATTTTTTTTCAGTTTGGTGTGCCAAGTTAAATCACTGTTTAAATTGGAAGAAAGGGGGAAGTATTCAACGTTGCAAGCTCTAGTCATCCCACCCAACCACTGCACCTCTAAAAGAGAAAAAAAGTGCCCAAATAAGTACCATATTGCAAGTACACTAGCACAGATCCCATTTAGTCAATGTGTATTGTAAGGCAGAACTATGGATAGAAGACAAACTCATACAGATTTGATTAGACTTACAACCCATTATAGCCACATAGGCTACAAGAGCATACAATAAACGAAAACCCACATTGATTACCGTCACTGCTATAAACTTTGTCCTTAAAATAACATTAGACATTCCAAATATGATGACCAGCCTCATATGTTAGATCTTCTAGATGGGTGAAAAGTGAAATCAATGCACCGTAGGATACCTAACGAGTTTTGATTTTCTGTATTTTAAAACTATTTTTTTGCCAAGAAAACTTAGAAATAAAGGTAGATACAAAAATGAAAATAATACCCATATCATACAATATCATTTTTTTCAGGAAATTCCTAGCAGCCAAATGTGTGTGGAGACTAATATAAAAAGAGGGCCTCAAATCATATTCTCATTTGAAAATATATTAAGCCCAATTTAGTAGAAGATGGATTAGAATCCAAAATAAGTCCATCAACAATGCATGCATAGTATGGAAAGTAATGGCATTAGAATTCCCTTTAATAGGGAATTAGCTAGCATGAAAGGTTGGTAATGGAGAAAAGGAGACGATTGGGATAGATCCATGGGTAGATAGTGGAGCTAAGTACAAGCTGCCAGAAGTAATGATAAAATCCCTTCACAGAGAACATATCTATGATATGGCCCAGGAAACTCCTACATTGGAAGAGGGTTGAACATATGGCTATAAAACCAGGACAAGATTCAATAGGAGGCATTTATAAACTGATTAGAAGTGTGTTATGTCCATATTAAAAACTATGATGATGAACTTATCTGGTCTAAAAATCCTATATGCAAGAATAAGTTCATGCCATGTGGTGTCAAAGGTTTGCTCATTAAAATCTCCAATATCAAGCATTTTCATACGTTACAATTACATCAACACCCTTTTCAATATATTTAAAAAAAACCTCATTGATAAAGCAAATAAAAAAGATCTCAAGAGCTTACAAGAAGAAGAGGATTGCTTAGCAGAGAAACCCGCTCAAATGCAGCTACAAATTAACATTCTTGAAGCTATGGCTAAAACAAATTTCCATATCCAGTCCAATATGGATAATCTGCATCATGATGGTGAACCCACAGTAGTGAAAGACAACTTGAAAGAAATAGTTGAGGAATTCAAATAACTTGCAAACAAAGATGAGGAATACATGGCATCCATTTCTAAAGCTTCAAAACAGTTGCAGGAAGCTGAAGAAAACCTCAAAAAGGAAATTTCTAATAAGGGAGCGGACTGGAAAGTGTGCTCTCTAATAATAAAAAAAATCTAGAAGCTAGTGTTATGAGTTGAATAATGAAGTTCAGGTGATAACTGTAGAATTACAAGCACTTTTTATAGTGTTTTTACCATCATATAACTAAAGTTCCATATGGAAAATAAACTCAAGTGCGTGACAAATAAAGTCATCTAAAGTATATCATAAATGTTCCCATGTTGCACATAATGTATGTCTTGTTTCTATATATAACTATCAATAAACTTGCTTAGATCTCATAAGTGCTGGCACAAATTTGACAAGAGCCCTCACATGGAAAACCATCACATAAAGAAAAATGAAATATATAATTGTTAGGTGCTTGTCGGGAGCGGCCCGGGTACAACAATTTTGATGGAGGAAGTATAGTTAGGCTAGTCCTAACGTCATCCAGTTTTGGGAGAAGCAACTTCGTAATTCCCAGGAGGAGGGTATGGAGCACAATAAAAGCGACAAGACAGATCTTTGCCCCTTAGTAAAGGAAAAGTACTAAGGATGACCAAAGTTTGTTGAAGCAGTTAAGAGTTAAATGGTGGACTGATAGTTGTAGGAGCAAAAGTAAAGAAGCGGAATGGTGCAAAGGACGCACCATTGTAGGGTCAGAGTCGTGCGGTTATAAATGCACTGTAAGAAGAGGCGTCAGAGTTAGAATAAGCGACACAAAAGGACATCAAAGCTACGAAAGAGTTAAAGCAAAGCATGGGCGACAGGAGAACCATGTCATTTTGTGTTTAAGGATACTATGGGGAATGGCCATAGTCATTGTAAATATGTGACCTTTGGGCACATCTATATAAAGGGAAATTTTGTATAAGGAAGGGTTGATATTTGGTAGATCTAAGTTATATTTTGTTAGACTTATGTTAGATCAAGACTGAGGGAGAGAGATATAAGAGAGGAAAATACTATGGAGCTGTGTGCGCAGAGATATTTTTTAGAGAAGAGTTTGCAACTGAGTGTGCATATTGGAACTGTTAACCCTTCCAAATTAATATAAAGAACAGTTCCCGTGGAGTAGCTCCCATTTGGGGAGTGAACCACGCAAATCCTTTTGTTTTATGTATGAATGTATGATGTGGTTTGTGCTTATTTTATGTTATGCTTATGTATTTTCTTCCATATGTAATTCAATGAGAATCATTATGTTAAGTAAGTAGAATACATGTGTATGAAGATGCAGAGTAACAATGAATGTAATGAATGCGTAGTTCTATAGATAGAGGTAACACCGATTCAACAAAGCTTGTAACTGTTGGTCGCTGCGGAGTGGGAAGTCACGTACTCATATGTTATGAGAAGTGAAAGAGAGGCAAGAAGGAATTCACGAGGGTCAGTATTCCACACCCACGCATCACCAAGGTTACAAAAACCTGATTCTGTAACCACCCATCTTCGCCTCGGGTGAGACTTCAGCCTGCTCGCAGGCTGATGTCGAAAGGGCCAGTGAAAAGGGGTTTTTTTGTTGCTGCAAAGTAACTTCTCCAAACATGGGTCATTCAAGGAAGCGTAGCATCCCAACATGATGCATTATGACAATTTTGATGGTGTTGATGATGATTTGATAATTATAAGATGATACCAATCATAATATATGCCTACATTCTTACTCAAATTCCAAATCACTTTTATGAAAATCATGTAATTAATTATGTGGTTTGATTCCTTTATCACTATCGCAATGATGATCATGATGATGGTGATCTTGAGATTTATTGTGATGATCATGATATATTATGATTACAATGACGATGAATATGGTGATATTTATGTCGATGTCTACGATGATGAAAATGATTATAACAACAATGATGAGGATGATGATGTTGATGATGGTGATGACAACAATGTCAATGTCCATGATAACGATTCATGTGATAACACTCTTGGATCCTGATTGATCCTAATGCCACCTAAATGATCATAATGGTATATGAGCGACTCTAATGTCACATAAATGACTCTAATACATTAAATCATCCCCAACAACATTTTAGTGACCCTACTGGCATTTGAGTGACCCTAACATGGCATGAAAGCTAACAACCATGAGTGACCTTAACAACAATTATGGGGATTATGTACTAGATTTTGACGATGAAAATGATGATGACGACGATGATGATGATGATGTTGTTGTTGACAATGTAAATGTCCATGATGATGATGCATGTGATAGCACTTCTAGATCATGATTGATCCTAGTGGCACCTAAATGACCATAATGGTGTCCGAGTGACCCTAATGTCACCTAAATGACTCTAATGTCATTTCAGTTTCTCTAACAACATTTTAGTGACCCTCATGGCATATCATTGACCCTAACAACATGACAATGATACATTATGATAATGTCAATGGCATTGATGATTATTTGATAATTATAAGATGATATCAATCATAGTTGATGTGTGCATTCCAACTCAGAGCCAAAATCTCTCTTACGAAACTCATGTAATTAATTAGGTGATTAGATGGATTTATCATTATCACAATGATGTTCATCATGATGATGACCTTGAAATTGACTATAATTATCACGATATATGATGATGAAAATGATAAAGACTATGGTGATATTAATGTCAATGTCTACGGTGATGGTGATCATTATAACAGTGATGATGATGATTATGCCGTTGATTATGTACTTGATGATGATGATGTTGATGATGATGATGTTGATGATCATGATCATGATCATGATGTTGCTGCTGATGATGATGACAATGACATTGTGCCCATTTTTAACCCAAGATTAGCAGCATGTCTAGTGCCTGATTTAGCTTCATAATTTTTGGTATTTTTAGCTCCAATTTTTACGTCTATAGTAATTTCTACAATACCATCTAGTTTTGATCCCGAAGTAACATCGTGCTTTTCTCCTAGTATTACACCTTTTTTTTCTCCTATATTTGCTTCGAAAATAGCACTGAGTTTTCCTTCTAGAATTGGGACTAGTTTAGCACATGAGTGACTTAATGGGTGGGATAGAGGTTATTGGTTATAAGAGTTGAGGGATATATTTGGGAGGTTTATGTTATACATTGATGTTGATGTCTATGATTATAACAATCATGATAAGGATGATGATTATTATGTCGATGATGTTGATGTTAACGATGAGGATGAGGATTATGCATATTATTGCACCATTTGATCTTGAGTGACCGTAATGGAACCTAAATGGCCATTTTGGTATCTAAAATACTCTAATGGAACCCAAATGAACATAATGGTATCTAAGTGTGCCTAATGGAATTTGAGTGACCCTAATGGCATGACGACGATGATGATGATGCATCTTGACAATGGAAAATATTGTATTTATGATTTGGACGATGTTTATGATGATGATAATGACAATGTACCTATCAACATTTGAGTGAACCTAATGGAATTTTGGTTCCATTGGAGACAACTGGATTCCATTAGGTTCATTTAGATGGAATTAGGGTAACTCAAATGCCATTAGGGTCATTTAGGTGCCATTAGGATCAATCAAAATCAAATAGTGCTATAATCACAACCATAATCATCATTGACATCGATAATTTCATTATATTTCATCAATCATATTCCTCTCTGACCTCATACATTAGGGGGTATATGTTTATAGCCCAAATCGACACTTATCCATCCATGACAACATTACAGTTGTTGATCAAAGAAAAGGAAAACATGGATGGAAGAGCCTAGATTTGGTGTTAGGTGTTCTATCATGATCATTCACTAATTCTCTAGCATAAATGAATTTTGCAACTGACTGCTAACAAAAAAATGTTTTGGTGGTCAAGCAACCTATGTGTTACAAGATGGTGGTATGTGTTCCACCATCATTTTCAATGAAATGTTGAAAATGCACCTTGCTCTTGTCCCAAGTGCATTTCAAGTGCATGTTTCCTGTTGTTGACTAGTGTTTTTCCCAAAATGTCTAAAAAATAAAATAAAATTCGAAAATGGGGGTAGTTGGAATGGTTTTGATAACTACTCCAATGGTTGCAACCTCTCCTCATTTGATCCTATCTACCCACACTTAGTATATAAACATGTGGGTAAGCCCATGGGTACCATAGGGAGGCCCCTAGCCCCAAAATATTTGGATCACAAGTATGAATGCAAGTGTTGTTCCAATGTAGGAAACCAAACCCTATTAGGAAACCAACAAGAAACATAATAAATGTGTGAATCCTAGATAATCCTACTTAGAATAGTTAATTTTGCAGCAAATGGAAGGTCATTTTTCAACAAATGGAGAATTTTATGTTACTAACGATCCAAACACCAATACCACATAGCTATTGGAGAAACCCCCACACCAAAACAGACTCCAAGATACCTTGTTATTAAAACTGAATGAATGAAATTTCAATTAGGAAGGATCTAATCTGGAGGGTTATCAATACCAATCACCCAATTTACACAATAAATCCTTAAATAATAGGAAAACATCCTCCAAATACCCCAATGATACATTCATACTTCCAATTCCCCTCATTTTTCTCAATAATGACTAGACGTCTCCTATATATACAAATTCTAACTCATTTTCCATGTGGCCCATTTATTTGTTTAGACATGTTATATATATACATTTGCATATATTCACTTCCATACATATGCCCCTTGGGGTCATATCATATACAATTACTCGGATATATCACCCAAGGCAGGAATATATGGAAGTGAATTTATATAATATGACCATATGTGCCTCCTTTGCTCACATAATGATTCAAAGTTTGTTGTAAATGGGAAAATAGGGTGATATATTATAAAAATAATAATCAGTATTTAAGATAATTATTCTTAATGTCTAGTGAGGCTGTAATTTGAGGTATTTCGTTGGACCTCAATTAAGAATCAATGGAAATATAAATACTTCAGTTTAGGGGGAGAAAAGTTAAATATGAAATTTCTCCTATGGGATGGTTGAGGATGGAAACATGAAACAAAAGAAATTTGGATTTGAATAGTATTTATTTTTACGATAAAGATTTAAGTGGTGAAAGAGTATCAATAATATAGTAGTGAAAACAAAACTTGGGATGTGTTTGAAAAAATACTCTCAAATGGATAGGTATAGAAATAAAATTTGGTTCATATTCATATAATTGAATGTGTATTCAGTGAATCTAAATAATATCTATCATTATTACATAAAGATAATGAGGACTTAAAATAAGTGATAAATAAGAAGTGTTATCAAATGTTTGAGATGAAATCTATTAATGAATCACTTTTGAAAGAGATCAATAATTAAAATTAAAAAATGTTAGAAAACGCAATAAGAATGAATTTATATCCAGATTATGAAACCATAATAAAAAATTAGTTCACAAGTCCAGGAAATTGAAAGATGAAAATAAGCATTGTCAAAATCAAGAAAAAGCAAGGATCTTGGATGAAGAGGCTACCAAAATATTTGGAGAGAAAATTTTCAAAAATGTTGAAGAATCTCTATATGTGGATGAGGTAGAACTCCAAATGAAATATAGAATGAAGAAGGACGTACGGAATTTATGGACAACATCAGAAGGAAATTTTGAAAAGACAAGAAAGGAAAGATTCAAGAAGGTCATCAGAAAATACTTGAAGAAGTTGAGCTCCTTCTTGAGGATATACATGTGAATATGATAGTATTATTTCAAAGGATAAAGTGATCAAAGACCAAACATGGAGGATATAATATGTCATTATATTTAAAATGGAGACATATGACATTGTTGTATAGAGGAAGTAAAAACATCAATTGTGAAACGATATCGACACTCTTATTACCAAAAATGTTTTCCACAAATACAATAGGATTGATGTATAAACTATCAAGGGATAAGATGGAATAATCAACAATATTTAGGGAACAATGAATTAGAAAACCATTACTTGATAAGTTATTATCATATACTAGAAACTATAACAAATTGGAAAAGTTACCATAAAATCACATGGAATCAAATGAAAGAAAATTATGGAACAACTAACTATCAAGGATTAAGTTCTACAAGAATTTAGATTGGATGGATGAGTAATCATAAATATTATTAAGGAATCGAGAATACAAGGAAATCCCATTCCTTGGTTCCATCACATGTAAAGCCCTTAATTGCAAAGATTCCATGAAATTTTTTGTTGGAAAAGGGTAATATGATAGGACCCAACATGGGCATATATGGGACTAAATGTATATTATATAACCCCAAGGGGGGATATTTAGGGATAAATATATGTAAATGTATATGTAATAGGGTCATCCTAATAAAGTGGCCACATGTGAAATGAGTTCAAATATGTATATATATAACACATGTAATAAGTATTGAGAAAAACCCATGTGAATCACATATATGAATGTATTGGAGTATTGGGGTAGGTTATCCTATTATTTAAGCAATTTTTGTGTATCCAATATCTCTTATCTATATTGATGTGAATCCCCACATTTAAATTGGTTTTACATGGTGTGTACTCTAGTATGTTATGTTATCTTATGTATTTGTTTCAACATAATTAAGTCTTCAAACTGTTAGGATATTCCTATACTCCATCCTAGTGCCACTAGTATTTTTTATCATTTACATTTTTAGTCATGCATGCACTTTTAGGGTTTGCATGCATCCCAGTCATCAGTCCAGCACCTAGACCTCAGTTAGCCAGCCCCCAGGAGCTTCTCACTATTCATTTTTAGCCCTCCAGTTGCTTAATGCGCCCTTCTTCCTTGATTTTAGGAAGCAACTCGCCCTTCTTCACCTACCAGTCCAATTGTCTTCAGTTTATACTTAGTTACACTCAGTTACACTTAGTTACACTTAGTTACACTCAATTACACTCAGTTACACTCAATTACACTTAGTTACTGTCAGTTACACTCAGTTACACTCAGTTACACCTACTAGACTCAGTTTGACTGATGGTTGAGAGTTACTTGAGCATTGATGACTCCACTGATGATGATGAAGACTTCTAGTTGTGCTCCAATGATCATGAGGACACCTAGTTGTGCTCCGATGACACTCTATTGATCTTATGATCACTCTGAGAGGCTAATTCGAATTGCCACCTTAGGCATTCGAATCCTCTCTACCATTGTACTATTTGTTTGTCCATATTGTGATTGATTAATTAGTGCGTGTGAAGTATTCTTGCTTCTATCCGAGTTCTATTGTATTATTATTCTGTTGCTCATTATACTATATTGACCACTCTTCTTCTATTTTCCTGCTTAATCATAATTACTCTTGTGAGGTATACATCATCTCTTAGATCTGCTATGAGGATTTTCACACAAACCACCACATAATATGACTTTTGCAAGGTATCAATAACCTGCATCTAGGATATAGGAGTCATAACAATGTTAATTATGAACTGATAATGTAATATTTGGATCGAACTAGTACTATTGGAGGAATACAAGGGCCTCATGCTCTTTGTGACACTTCTCTGGCTCAATTTTGTTAGAAAATTATTACACCTAGGACCATAGTCTCATGATGATAATTTGATGTCTAATGGTTCAAGCAAAGGTTAATGATGATTATCCAAGGTTGTTAGGCAATTAATGACCAATTCCACCACCTAGGCACCCAATTTTGGTCAAATAGTCAGTAAGGAACCCTCATTTATGGCCAACAACCTAATTTATTATCACTACTTACCTGAGGTGTGCCCTTATCCCCTGTTTTCTGGATCTGAGTTTGACTTGTGGACCCCATGCACTGATTGTGGTCATATTTCCTCCTCTTTGGCAGTTTTGGCCTAGCTTGAGCCACCTACACTCCACCAAATCCTCCACCACTCGTGTGATACCATCATTAATGTCCTCCCATGCCATCCCAATGTTCATATTAGGAATTCATGATAGTTTGAGGTGATTTGGAATATTATTGGTCAACCTAGGGGGGATTGAGGTCCAATGTAAGCTAGCCAATTGTAGCTCATTATGATGCCTCCAAAGGCTCACAATTTTTCCCAAATGTTATATAATGACATTCAAAACTCATTTCTAGTTTGGAAAGCAATAGAATAACCTGCTATTTGATCATTTGTGTGTTCATTGTGCCTCTTTTAGACTATTTTTTTGTATACTTAGTCAAATTCTTAATTATGAGGATATATTTAGCTAGTTGATCCTATGTGATTTGAATTTCACATGGTATCAGAGCTATTGTAGCTTCTAGTTGAACTAGTCTTCTTCAGAGGTGCACCAAAAGCAGTGGAGCAACCACATAAATCCTCAGGACTATTGAATTAGCTACTGGAGAGTTCCTTTGGAGTATACCCAGGGTGTGACACACTACCGAATGTTCCCTCTGTCAATGCAGAGTTTGAATTATCTAGTTAGAATCCCATCCTGAGTTATTGAGTGTTTGCATTGTAGGTTTACAGTGTTCTTTGTCCCCAAGTGCGAAAGCTACAGAATGGAGCAGTCTCATGTCATCTTGCTCACTCCATTCAACTAATTTGAGTGGAAGTAAAAAATGATAATCCAACTGAGATCCAAGGGTCTCTTCAGAGTTACCATGGGGACTGAGAATGAGATGAATTATGAAGTAGAGAAGTTGAATTTCTTCAACAGAATGGATGAATCTTTTGGCATGCTTTGTCTTAGCATCTCAAGAGACCTCTTGTTTCATGTAGACTGTCTCACTACTCCAAATGAAGTGTGGCTCAAGCTTGATTCACTATTTGGGAAGATGGATGATTTAAGGGGACACCAACTTGAGAATGAGTTGATCTCTCTGATCCCAAGCAGTTTCGATACCATCCAAGACTTCTTCACCAAGTTCAAATCCTTGGTCTTGTAGCTCAAGTGATGTGGAATTGAGAAGAAAGAAAAACAACTGGTGTTATCCATACCTTCAAAGTTGGGTCGATAGTACGCTATGTTTGTTTCAACATTCCATTCCATCGATATCATTGTTTGAAACTGGAGAATGCCATCTTTGGAAGACTTCATGGAGTCTCTTACTCAACAGCAAGACAAGTTCATCCAAATGGGAACCATCAAGCCATCAAAGGACCAAGTACTTACAACTTGTGATTCGAAGCATGCAAAGGGGAAGCAAAATTCCAAAGGTTCGAAGCAGCAAGAGAAGAATAAAGAAAAAGAGAATCCCATATATTCTAAAGGGGTTTCAAATCCTAGCAAGGAGCAAGGGAAGAATAAGGAGAAAACCAAATGCATTTACTTTCACAAGGGCTGGCACCCTCAAAGTGAATGCATGAATAAGACCATTGACATGATGGCTCATCTCCTTGAGAAAAACAACATACCTCTTCCATAAAGAGAAAATAAGAAGGAGGGCGGTTCTAAATACAAGGAGAGATGCCATGCATTGATGGCTAGTACCTTTGAATCCTCTTATTTCAGCATAGATTCAGGTGCCTCAAGGCACATGGATTCTGCAAGAAAAAAATTCTCTACTCTCTCACCATACATTGGTCCTCCTATTCTCATGGGTGATGACTCATATATCCCAGCAAAAGGCATTGGAAGGATCAATCTAGACAATGGGTACTTTAACAATGTGTTGTATGTGCTTGATCTTGCAGCAAATCTTCTCTATGCTTACCAAATGACCCATACTGGTTTGGCCAAGAGAGTGATTTTCACTCAAGAAGATGTGGAAATTTATGAATTTTCTACAAGAAAAGTGGTATCAGTTGGTGTTGCAGATCATGAGTCAAGAATGTACAACTTTTCACACTTTCTTCCTTACTTTTCTCCTAATGCTCTTCAGTCACATGCTAATGAGGTCAGTAGACTTTGGAATCATAGGTTTGGACACCTCAACTATAGATATCTTCAATCCTTGAGCAAATAAAACATGGTTGAAGGACTTCTAAGCATAAAATTTTCCAAAGGCACCTACAAGGGATGCATTGTTGGGAAGCATGTAGAGTGCAAGTATGAGAAAGGAAAGGCAAGAAAAGCTACTCAAAATATTGATTTGTTCCATTCATATGTGATAGAACCTCTTCCTACACCCTCCTATGGAAACTAAAAATATTTCATAACATTCATTGATGATATTTCAAGATTTTTTGGGGTATTTTTTCTCAAGCTAAAATCTGAAGTGTTCCATTCATTCAAAGTTTTTAAAGATTTGGTGGAGAACTTCAGTGGGAGGAAGATAAAGGTCTTAAGAACTGATAATGGAAGGGAATATGTCAATAAGGACCTGTAACATCTATGTGAAGAAGATGGCATTCAAATGCAACATTCTTTCCCGTACACACTCCAACAAAATGGTGTGGTTGAGTGAAAGAATAGAGCATTGAAGGAGATGGCTACCTGTATGATGGAGGCTAAGTCCTTGTATACTATACTATGGGATGAAGACATTAACTATGTGTCATATGTTCAGAATAGAGTTCCACACAAATACTTGGAATTAATGACTCCATTCGAGGCTTGGATGGGGCATAAGCCTGATGTGTCTCACTTCAGGTTGTTTGGATCAAGAACATGGGCTACAACACCTCCAGAGAAAAGAAAATCCTTTCCCCAAAGAAAGTATTCAATTATGGTTGGATATGAAAAATATGCAAAGGGATGAAATATATTTGATCCCTCATCTCAAAATATTTTCATGGAGAGGAGTGTTCAGTTCAAAGGAGAGCCCATGCATGCAACTGACCAAGAAGAAGGGGAATGCTCAAACCCCCCACTTGCAGAGGATGTAAGTGATGCTTCATTTTCTGATATTTCTGATTTTGATGTTGAGGATGAAGATGATGACATGCACGCATATCATTAACCTCCTACAAGGCCCAAGTGGGCGGAGAAAACAAATAAGCAACTGGTGAACTTGTAGGTGATCCACAAGAACCTAGGAAGACTAGATCACAGTTTAACAATGCATTGTCTTCTTGTGATTCAAATATTCATGGGAGGTTTTTTCTTATGGTTGGATCTGATCCACAATCATATGAATAAGAATCACATGACCCAATATGGAAATATTCCATGCAAGAAAAGATGAAGTCTCTCCATGGCAATGAAACTTGGGAGTTAGTTTCTTTTCCTCCCAAGAGTAAGTTGGTGCAATGCAAGTGGGTGTATAGGACCAAAATGGATGTTGATGGTTATGATGTGAAGTATAGGGCTAGATTGGTAGCTAAGGGCTTCTCTCAATTCCATGGAGTGGAATATACATAAAAATTTTCACCTGTGGTAAAGATGGATTCAATCAGGCTAGTTTTGGCCATTGCAACATCCAAGCGATGGGAGGTTCATCATATGGATGTGAAGAGTTATTTTCTTCATGGTGATATTCATGAGGAGATATATATGCAAAGGCCTGAAGGTTTCATTCAATATCCTTCACGTGTTTTCAGGTTGAAGAAGTCCCTCTATGGTCTCAAGAAAGCTCCTAGAGCTTGGTATGCAAAGATGGACAACTTTCTTCTATCACAAGGTTTTGAGAGATACAAATCTGATCCAAATGTATATATGAAGCATATTAGTGACTCTATTTTGATCATTGTACTATATGTTGATGACCTCTTGATCACTGGTAATTGAATTGAAGACATAGGCTTGGTTAAAGCTGCATTACATAGTGCATTTTAATCCATGTCTGATCTAGGATTGTTGAAACAATTTCTTGGTTTGGAGATTGATCAATCCAATGAAGGGATACAAATTTCACAATCAAAATATGCTTCAGATATGCTACAAAATTTCAGAATGGATGAATGTAAGGCTTCTATGTTTCCCTTTCTTTCAGGGGTAAAGCATCATGATTGGGGTTCCTCACCATTTGTGGACAGTTTGTTGTATAGATAGCTATTTGGGAGCTTGTTGTATCTCACTCACTCTCGACTAGATTTGGCTTATGCAGTAGGTGTTGTTTCTAGATACATGAAAGAGCCTCATGATATCCATTGGAAGCCTACCAAAAGGATCTTTCATTATGTGCAAGGAACCAAGCAGTTCTAGATACACTATGCAGTTGGTTCATCACTTGAACTAGTTGGTTTAACTGACTCAGATTGGGATGGAGATAGCATTGATCGGAAGTCCACTTCTGGTTATGTATTTATGCTTGCACATGGTACCATTTTCTGGTCTAGCAAGAAGAAAAACACTATTTTCTTATCATCAGCTGAATCCGAATACATGGGAGCAATGAATGCAACTACACAATGTGTGTGGTTGCAAGGTATTCTTGGAGAGTTTGGTTTTGCATTTGAGTCACCCACATTCATTTGGTGTGATAATAAAAGTGAAATCAAGATGTCCACTGATCTAGTATAAAGATAGAGGACCAAGCACATAGAGATACACATGCACTACATCAAGATCTTGGTGCGTGACTAGATTATTGCCTTGCAGTATTGCCCATCTGTTGAGCAAACTGTTGATATCTTCACCAAGAGTTTCACTGAGAATACCTTCACCTACCTTAGATCACTCCTTGGGGTGGGTGATGCATGGTGAAGACTAATATATTTTCCATATTTGATTTCATGTCCATTTTAAAGGGGAGGTTTTATTCCCATGTGGTTTTCTTTCTTACGTTGGTTACATGGACTAATAAAAATTGTAAGAGGTGAATTGAGCCTTAGTTGCCAAGACGTCATTTTTGGTTTGGATACACAAGTCTAGCTTAAGGGGGGATTTTAGAACATTATTACACCTAGAAACATAGTGTCATGATGATACTTTGATGTCTAATGGTTCAAGCAAAGGTTAATAATGATTATCCAAGGTTTTTAGGAAATTAATGACCAATTCCACCACCTAGGCCCCCAATTTTGGTCAAACAGTCAATAAGGAGCCCTAATTTATTCACACCACCCTCATTTATTACCACTGCTTACCTGAGGCATTCTCTTATCTCCTATTTTGTGGATCTGAGTTTTAATTGAGGTGCCCATGCACTGAATGTGGTCATTTTGCCTCCTCTTTGGTAGTTTTGGCCTATCCCGAGCCACCTACACTCCACCAAATCCTCCACCACTCCTGTGATACCATCATTAATGTCCTCCCATGCCATCCCAAGGTTAATATTAGGAATTCGTTACATTTTGAGGTGATTTGGGAGACTATTGGTCAACCTAGGGGGGATTGAGGTCCAATGTAAGCTAGCCACTTGTACCTCATTTTGATGACTCCAAAGGCTCACAATTTTTCCCAAATGTTATATAATTATGTTCATAACTCATTTATGGGTTGGACATCAATAGAATAACCTGCTATTTGATCATTTGTGTGTTCATTGTGCCTCTTTTACACTGTTTTCTTGTATATTTAGTCAAATTCTTAATTGTTGGGATATCTTTAGCTAGTTGATCCTACTGTGATTTGAATTTCACAAATTTCCATTACAAGCATATTTAAACTATTAATAGTTCCATCTCTAAGTTGCATTTCAACTATGAGTGGATTACTAAGGGGAATTATAATGTATTCCTTGGGTTGCTTGGTCTCAACATTGGTTAGGGAAGAGTAACACGGGCCTTAGGTATTTAAAAAATCATCTCAAGATCAAGATTTATAAAATATGTGCTGAAAAAAAACCTAGGACCTTTATATGGGACTTTCAAGATTTAAGTGGGAAATGGATACCATTAATTGGTGTTTGGGTGGCAATGATGGTTCAATGGACCTAGAACATGGTCAAGAAGGAAAAAAGGGTCTTACACAAGAAAACAATTTCTTTTGAAAAATGCTAGTTGAGGAAATTGTACATGGTTACTATTTTATGTATAATTAATGTGTGCATGCTCTTATGAATTGAAAAAATGGGTAGTATTGTCTCTTTTTATGACGTAGGTCACCTTACTGGAACACTTTCTTCCTTAACAATACACACGACACAAACCACAATGCTTACACAAACAACATGTAAAATAGGATGCTAGAAGTGGCTTTATATTACTTCTATGAATTCGGTTACAATACGGAATAACTGTAAAAAAATACCTGACTACAGTCGGCCTCATCTATTACAACTTAGAAGTAATTGTGGTGTGTTCTCCGTGTGTGTCGACCTCACCCTCTCCTAGTTCAACACTGAACGCTGAGGTATGGCTCAATATCAACTCTCCTAGTCGGCCAGTGTGACTCTTCACAACTTCTCTCGGCTCCGTCTTCTGGTCCTACTGATCCAAGACTCTTCTGAGACTGAAGATCCTGATGATCCCCTCTAGGTATTCTACCCTGCTGCTGTTGTTTCTAAGACTACTACAATCACTGAGACATGCATCCACCTTCTCTCTAATCCTCCCAGATCCTGCAAACCTGCACTGTCAGCTCCTAGCCATGCTGCACAGCCTCCATCCCTGACGTCACCTATCACGTCCTTCACCAACTCGCAATAATTGTATTAACTTCCTCAGCAACCCTGAACAGCTACCAAGGTATAGTTTCTTGACTTTCTGTCCTTCCAACCCTGCTACAGTAGTCGGTCACATCTCGACCTTCCTGTCAGCTTTGTTTCTCATCCTCTGTGTTTCGCCAGTCCTCCCCTTCCTCCGTGCTTGGCTCCGCCAAACCTTTCATGTCGTGGTTTGACTCCTTGTCGACTACCCGACGTTCTACCCCACTTGTCATCCATCGACTACTTCCTGTCGATTCTCGACCCTTCTCAATGCCTGTTGCATTGCTCCAGTCGGTCGCACCCCGACTACTTCTACTTGAATTTGTTGACTTTAACAAGTCAACCTTCTCTCCACACTAGTTGTCATCGGTACTCCCGCTGGTCGGCTCCTTCCAGTCAATCATCTTCAACTTATCTGCCTAGGTCTCGATGCTCCTACATCAGAATCCCCAGAAGAAAAAGGATTCGACTACTCTGTCAGTCTCCTGAATTCCTATTTAGAAATCCACATTGCTTCCTGCAACTCATCATTTTTCCATCGCACCAAGTATTCTTTCATTCATGATCTACGGGTATGCCCTACTTTGCGTTCTTTGATTACTTCTATGATCTCCTTTTTATGTTGGTCTGGAATCTGCTCTGTCCATTCGATGTTTATCACTTCATTTCTTCCACTGCTTGACCCCTTTTCAAATCTTTATAGGTCTGAGACATTGAACGTTGCTGAAATGTTCAAGTCTTCCGGCAATTCCAACACATAAGCATTGTTCAAAATCTTCTTCAGAATCCTGCATGGTCCTATCTTTTTCAGCTTCAGCTTGTTGTACATTCCTGTCGGAAATATTTCCTTTGGTAGGTATGCATAGACTAAGTTCCCTTCCTGGAATGATTGTAACCTCTTTCTCCTATCGGCCCTCAACTTGTATCTCGCATTACTCTTCTCTATGCGCTTTCGCACATTTTCATGGACTTCTTGCATATGTTCTGCGAATGATTCTGCATCCGCGGTCTTCCTGGTTTCTGTCGGCAACTCGACCAAATCCACCACTCTGTGTGGGCTTCTCCCTTGAATAATATGGAATGGGCTCAATCCCGTCGACCGATTCACATAATTGTTATATGCAAAATCCACTTGTGCCAATACACCTTCCCACTACTTGGGTCTGTCGGCAGTTAGACATCTCAGAAGGTTTCCCAAACTTTTGTTGACCACCTCGGTCTGTCCGTCTGTCTGCGGATGATGCGCTGAACTAAACTGCAACTTCATGTCCAGTTTCTTCCATAGGATTCTCCAGAAATGCCCCATGAATTTTGTATCCCAATCTGACGTGATACTCTTTGGCAACCCATGCAATCTGACTATCTCCTTGAAGAATAGTATAGCAATCCCTGTGGCGTCACTCGTCTTCTTACATGGTATGAAATGTGCCATCTTTGAAAACCTGTCGACTACAATAAATATTGAGTCGCTTCCCTACTGAGTCTTTGGTAATCCTAACACAAAATCCATGCTAAGATGCTCCCAAGGGTTTTCTGGTATCGGCAATGGTGTATACAACCCTGTATTCTGAATCCTTCCTTTCGCCAACTGGCAAACTTGACATTATCGAACCCACCTTCTGACATCTGTCGACATTCTCGGCCAGAAATACTTCTCGTCAACCAGTGCTTTGGTCTTGTCGAACCCAAAGTTCCCTACTAACCCGCCATTATGAAATTCTCGGATTAGGTTCTCTCTTACTGATCCTCTAGGAATACACAACTGAATTCCCCTGAACTGATAGGCTTCTTGGATAAAGTAACTTAAATATGGAGTTCTGTCGATACTCCAAGGTTCACGATAAGCCTTCCATGCTTTTGAAAAATACTCGTCGGTCTCATACTCCGTATTTATCGACTCTATCCTTGTTTCCTGAACTGTTGTCGTGCTCAATAGCGCAACTCTCCTGCTCAATGCATCGGCAACTTTATTCGAAATTCCCGACCTATGTCGCAACATGAATGTATATCTCTGAAGCAGCTCCACCCACTTCATGTGTCTCTCGTCCAGTTTCGATTGAGTGTTCAAATACCTCAATGCTTAATGATCTGTGTATAACAAAAACTCCTTGGGCAACAGATAATGCCTCCACTTCTTCAATGCTTGAATGATAGCATAAAATTCCTGGTCATAGACCGAATACTTCTGCTTCGCTCCATTCAGCTTTTCACTAAGGAATGCAATTGGTCGACCCTCCTGGCTCAACACTGCTCCAATTGCAGTTCCACTTGCATCACAATCGACCTAGAAAACTTTGTCAAAGTCTGGGAGTGCTAAGATTGGGTTCTCAGTGACCTTTTCCTTCAACTTGTCGAAAGCTTTCTAGGCTTCATCCATCCATTTGAACTCACCCTTTCTCATGCATTCTGTCAGTGGTGCACAGATACGACTGAATCCCCGAATGAACATCCTGTAGAAACTAGCAAGTCCATGGAAACCTCTCACTCCAGTCATACTTTTCGGTTCTGGCCAATCCACTATTTCCTTCACCTTCTCCGGGTCCATCACCAAACCTTTACCCGAGATTACAAATACCAAGTACACGAATTCCTTCTTCATGAAGAAACAGTTTGATAAATTTACCATCAGCTTCTCTTTCTGCAATTTATGCAATACCCATCGAACATGCCCCAAGTGTTCTACCTTGGTTCAACTGAAAATCAGAATGTCGTCTAAATAGACCACTACAAACTTTCCCAGAAATGGTTTCAACACTTCATTCATCAATCTCATGAATGTGCTAGGTGCATTAGTCAACACAAATGGCACGACTAACCACTTGTACAACCCTTCTTTTGTTTTGAATGTTGTCTTCCATTCATCTCCTTCTCTGACCCTAATCTGGTGATATCCACTCTTCAAGTCTATTTTTGTGAAGTATGTCTCTCCACTCAGGCAATCCATCAAGTCATCGATCCTCAGCAATGGAAACTAATACTTGATCATGATCATGTTGATGGCTCTAGAGTCGGCACACATTCTCCATTCCCCACCCTTCTTTGGTGTCAATACCGCTGGTACTACACACGGGCTCAGACTTTGTCTAATTAACCCTTTGTCCAACAACTCTTGGACCTGCTAGTTTAAATCCTGTCCCTCTCTCGAACTCATCCTATATGGTGCTTTTTTTGGTAGACTCAACCCTAGAATCAAGTCTATCTCATGGGATATGCTCTTTGTCGGTGGCAGTCCCTTTGCTTTCTCATCAACCACTATGTCCCTGACTTCTTCGAGCAACTCCTCGATCTCGATCGGAATGTTCTCCTTCCTGGTCGTTCCTTTGACATATGGTCCTTTCGGAATGATCACAAAACATCCCGACTGCCTCTCCTCTTCTGTGAGGAATTCCTTCACGGTGCTCATCAACACTCTCCTTTTCCAAAGATTGTTCTTGCCGTCCCTACCGTTGGTTGGCTCTTCTCGCCTCAGCTTAAGAGTCGTCTTCATGCCATCCTTGCACACTGTGACTGTGTTGTCTCGACCATCATAGATCATTTTTCGATCGTATTTCCATGGCCCTTCTAACAATAGATGGCATGCATCCATGGGAACTACATCGCACAGTACGTTGTCCTCTAATCCTTCAACTTTGAAGTTGATCAGGAACTGTCTGGTCACCTTGACATGGTGTCCCTTCTGCAGCCATGAGATCTTGTAGGGGTGTGGGTGTTCTCGACACTTTAACCCGATCTTGTCGACACAATATTCTCCGTGCTTCCACCATCAACTATGGTTTTGCAACGCCATTCCCCGATCCGCACCTTCGTTCAAAAGATCGCCTTCTGTTGTTCTGGTTCCATCGGGTCACGTTGATGTTCCTGGATCAAGGCTCTCTGAACCATCAAATTCCAGTTCTTCTTCTTCTCACCTCCACTGTTGTCAGATGCCGATTCTTCCCTCTCGTCAACTTGCTCATCCTTTCGACGTCTAGGTTTTGACTCCTCTGTAGCATGTAAGCTTTTCGGGCACTCATATGCCTTGTGTCCCATTCCTCAACACTTGTAATAGATTATGGATGGTTTGTTATCTCCTTTCTTGTCAGATGGACCACTTTGACCATACGCACCTCGACCGTGGTTCTCACGACCATCGCATCGGTTTTCTTGCATCTTCCATGTCGATGTCCCTCCTATGTGTCAGATATCTTCGAAAGCTTCCCTCCTGTACCTGCTACTTTGGCCTTTCACGGAGACAGTTTTTGCACCCTGACCAGTCATCTTTCCCCTGGTTGTTGCGGACTTCCTCGACAGTTTCTCTTCTGCCTTCAGAGCTAACTGGTAGGCTTTGTGGATTGCTCTGAATCTTGACATGCTCAGCTCGTCCTAAATAGAATATTTCAAGCCGTTCACGTATCTATCGACATCTTCTTCTCCTTCATTGGTTTGTCCTCACCGAATCGACAATCGGTAGAACTCCTCCGTGTACTCTTTCACGGTCATTTCTTTCTATCGAAAGTTCTGTAACTTCCTGAACAAGGAAATCACATAGTCATTTGGAAAGAATTTTCCCTTCAACTTGGCAACCATTCTGTCCCAAGACTTGATTTTCTCCTTTCCTTTCTTGAGTTTGTCAGCCTATATATTGTCCCCCCACAATGAGGCATGACCTTTCAACCTTAGACATGCAGTCTTCACCCACTTAGGGTCCTCGATCAACTCTACGTCAAAGTATTTTCCCATCTCTCTAAGCCAGTCGATCAAGTCTTCTGGGTCTAGGATTCCTGAGTACGTATGCATGTCTATTTTCGCCCGACCTCTCATATCTATCAGAAGCTTGATGAGTCTTTCTTCTAGTTCTTCTGTTGCGGCTTCCTGAGCTTCCACTTCCTCAACTTCCTCGTCGTTGTGGTCTAACGCATCAGGAATACAACCCCGCCTATGGCTTTCTCTGATCGATGTGACTTCCTTTGTCAAAGTTTGCATCGTTCTGATGCATTCGTTGAACATCTCATGATCCACCGTGACGGCTGTTGCGCCATGCGTTCTTCGTCCTTGGACATTAACGCCCCTGTGATCCATTTTCCAACCTCCGCTAAAAACTCTCACTCATCCAACCGCAACCGGACTTCTTTTCGGGCTCTGATACCAACTGATGCAAGTCAGGTTGGTATAGTCGTCTTCCCAACCAGACTCCCTTCCGGGCTCTAATACCAACTGATGCAAGTCAGGTTGGTATAGTCGTCTTCCCAACAGGACTCCCTTCCAGGATCTGATACCAACTGGCATAGGTCACCTTACTGGAATACTTTCTTGCTTAACAATACACATGACACAAACCACAATGCTTACACAAACAAGGCGTAAAACAAGATTCCAGAAGTGGCTTTATATTACTTCTATAAATTTGGTTACAATGCGGAATAACCGTAAACAAATACTTGACTACAGTCGGCCTTAGCCGTTACAACTCAGAAGTAACTGTGGTGTGTTCTCCCTATGTGTCAACCTCACCCTCTCCTGGTTCAACACTGAACACTGAGCTATGGCTCTATCTCAACTCTCCTCTTCAGCCGGTGTGACTCTTCACAAATTCTCTCGGCTCCGTCTTCTGGTTCTGCTGATCCAAGACTCTTCTAAGACTGAAGATCCTGATGATCCCCTCTACGTCTTCTTCCCTTCTACTGCTGTTTGTGAGACTGCTACAATCCCCGAGACATGCATCCACCTATTCTTTGATCCTCCCAGATCCTGCGAACATACACTGTCAGCTCCTAGCCGTGCTGCACAGCCTTCATTCGTGACATCACCTATCATGTCCTTCACCAACTGGCAATAATTGTATTAACTTCCTCAGCAATGTTGAACGGTTACCAAGGTACAGTTTCTTGACTTTCTGTCCTTTCGACCTTGCTATAGTAGTCGATCACATCTCAACCTTCCTATCGGCTTTGTTTCTCATCCTCTACAGTTCTCCAGTCCTCCCCTTCCTCCGTGCTTGGCTCCGCAAAACCTGTCGTGTTGTGGTTCGACTCCTCGTCGACTACCCGATGTTTTACCCCACTTGTTTTCCATCGACTACTTCCTGTCGATTCTCGACCCTTCTCAACTCCTGCTGCATCGCTCCAGTCGGTCGCACCCCGACTGCTTCTGCTCGGCTTTGTTGACTTTGACAAGTCAACCTGGTATCCGCACTAGTGGTTATCGGCACTCCCGCTGGTCGGCTCCTTCCAGTCGATCATCTTCGACTAATCTTCCTAGGTCCTGATGCTCTTGCATCATTTTATCTATGGTTTTCATGAGTTGGCTTCTTTTATTTTAGATTTGGAGTGACAAACCTAGTTGTTTAGGCTAAAAAAACAAAAAAAATCCACTTTTATAGCTCCTTATTATTATCCCATTTTCAACAACGTTTTTAAATATGGTCCACCTTTTAATCATTGATGAAACAACAAACCTTTATAGATTTGTTTATGTAGACTCCAAATACATCTGTGTGTGTGTGTGTGTGTGTGCACGCGCGTGCGCGTGTGTGTGCGCATAAGAAGTGTTTTTTTATGTATGTTTGTGCAAATTTGTTTCAGTAAATTTCATCATTTGCATATTCAATTGATTCCTTAACATGAATATATGAATTACATTTTAGAGGAAAAGTAGCATAACATTATGAGGGGAACACCGTTTGTTTTAGTTATACAAATTTTATCTAAATAAAAATTATATATATACATTCTAGAATATAATTCAAATTCTACGTTTCATTTTACACCATCTTCTAATAAATATTCAAAAATAGTGGTGCATAGGAATTGGTTTTATCTACATTTGTGCAAAAAAAAATCAAAAAATTCCATCATTTATGTACTAAACTAATGAAAACATGTAGTATATGCATTACATTTTAGAGGAAAAGTAACAAAACACTATGTGGAAAACACCAATTTTTTTAGTTATACAAATATTGTATAAATAAAGTAAATTATATATATTCTACAAGCTAGTTCAAATTCCTTTGTTTAATTGTACACCATATTCTAGTAAGTTGTGCACCTAGAATGAGTAATTCCTCCTAGCCAGTAGATTGTTGTTTTCCTAGATTTCCATTGCAGCTAATGGATTAAGAGACGGAAGGCTTAGCTTGCACTAACCATTTTTTTAACTGTGGAAAAAATGAAATGAACATATTTATAAAAATGCTCATTTTTCTATGTTCTCATGATATGTTGATGCTTTAATATGTTCAAAATTTCCCGTACAAATTCAACAAGTTGGGAAGTGGAACTCATGATTGGCACATGTTAGACCACTATTAAAATATTATGGATTAGGTACTTGAACTATGGATTAAGTTTCCTTAGAATTTCACCCCTTGTGTAACATACCCCTTTTGCTGGAAAACATTTTATGTTAGAAAACATTATGATAACTTTTATTGTAATGTTTAATGTTGGACAGGTGTCCAAGGATGACTGTAAGTTGTACAACATATTATTATTAAATAAATAAAATAGGAGACAAACACCTAAGAGGATTGTTGAAAGAGTGGTTACTGATCCATTAGGTGGAATGGAATCTGGGGTATAAGGGAATGGACAAGTGGCAGCATCATGATGCAACTAACTAGCTGTTGGTATGGGACAACTCCCTTGAAATGTGGTCATAGTGCCCTGAAAGATGGGACTGGAGCTTGCGGCTCATTTATTCCAAACTGACCACTAAAGACCTAGGCAGTCTATATAATAGCCATCCAATTTTGAACTGAGGTTCATCACTTTTCCTGATGAGGAAATTTACCATGGGGTTTTGATCTCTTTGCACCCAAGAGATTTGATGAGGGGATATGCTATGTTGTTGATCATGTTGTGAGTTTGCCAAACTCTTATTGAGTTCAGGAGGTTGATGCCGAGTGGAAAAGGCATGTTATTTCAGAGGTTGATGCTGAGTGCAAAAGGCATTTTTGAGTGCCTTGCTACTACACAGATTCCACCCACTTATTGGTTCAGTAATCAGGCTTGGGGGTTCACAAGAAGGTGGTAGTGGATCTGTTTCTTCTAGAATTTGTTGGGAGGAATAGGCCTCCTTAGGTGTTTTTCGGCCCTATATTCATCTACAGGTTCTATTTGTTTATCTGTTATTAAGTAGTTAAATTTGTTCATTACAAGTATTTAATTTTAATTATAGAATGTGTTCTGGTTTACTTATCCCTACTTTTAGTTTTCTGAAGCAAGTCAAAATTTAGAATAGAAATGACGAACAAAATAAATAATCTCTACATTTTTCCCCATACCATAGGAATTGCATCATACTCTAGTACAGAGATAGATTTAGATAGATAGATATGATAGGCAATTTCCCAAGATAATGAAAATAATATCTCTGTATAAATTTGTTAATTTCCTACTGTTAGTAATTAATATTGATTACTGTATTTTGCTACTGTACTATTTTTATTTCATCAAATCGAAGTTTACTGTCTTACAGATTATTACTGTGATTTATATTTAGTATTGAAACCATTGCTGATATAGAAATTAAAGAAAATTGCATAATCCCATTGTATAGAACTAAAATGTTATTTTCAAGTTTCAATTTCAGGGTTAGAGTTTCCATAGTTTTCCTTTTTTAAAATTACTATAGTCTACTGTTATTTTCACTACTGTACATATATGATAGACAAGCAAACATTGTTTATTTTTATTCTGTAAATGTTTTCCAATTATACAGTCGAAAAACACTAAACCCTAACAGTACATTTACAACCATCATAACATAGAAGCTAGCATATCATGTCTTTTATCTGTTAACAGAATCTATTTACAATCATCTTTCTAGTCATTGACCAATGGTAATACCCTTTCAAACAACCATTCTAGAATTATTCCCAATTTACCAAACTGTCGCACATTTCATCAAACATTTACAAATTCATTTCTTTTATAAACATAAACAATGTTACCAACTTTCGGTAGATATTTATTATTCTTCAAACATTTCAACTCATGACAAACCATTTGACATTCGCCTTAAACTAAACATAGAATACCACTTTATTCATTTTCTTAACTCGACATAGTCGAAGTCTTGACAACATAACGATGACCAAAATCAAAACCAAACAATTACACCATAATCATTCCTGTAGCTCAAATAGTTAAATTCATAGTATTGTCTTCAAGATTTCTTACTAAGTGTCTGAAGGATATTTCCAAATAGAATAACAAACACCAGTTTGATGCCGAGAACATACCAAAGGGCATCACAAAAACTATACATCCCAAAACAAAGACAAACCCTAAACCATGGGAAATTTCATAAGTTTGAAACATACCAACAATTGTTACAAATCAATGAATTGCAAAACAGGCCGCAAGCCTTCGAAAGATACAAACATCTACCCATTAGCAATAGTCTTCTCAATTGTATAAACTTCATACGATTTTATCCCATCGTTTTACATTTCAACTTTCATCGCTCACAAAAGAAAAACGATAATAGTAGAGTATTGGAAACACAATTTATTACATTATCCCAAGTTTGAGAATAAGAACCCTGTTATAGAATGGTCGAATTTAAAAATCAACACATCTTTTTCCCGGTGGGTCGAGGTATCATCCTCCCCATTTCTTTAAAAAAAAAAAGAGTTTACAAACCCTATCTCGACAAATTACAAACTCTCTAAGTTAAAAAGACAAATACACAGAACAACGCACATGTTGGCCATTATCCTCATCTACACAGAGTTTCAAGGCAACCTTCGAGGCTTACGGGTTGGTGTAGCTATTGCCAACCTTCAACGCCTAGACTGGAGAAGCCATTGAACTTTACACCTGCAAAAACAAAATAGACGTGGTTAAAACCAGTATTCTAGAAAGAATGATTACAGTATCAAATTCAAACAACTTGTTAACACTCATGTATGAAAGCTACAGTGAAATTTTCAAAACACATTACCTTTTAAATCATAGCTCGTAACAGCAATAAACGCCAGACAGATGCAACTGCAAATGTAAACCCTTACATTGTCGAATGCTGATATAGAAGGAGCCAACACCGAGCTATCAACTATTTTAAATGGTTATACAATACCGAGACCTGTATAAACTATGACGAGGGCTCAGCATCCCTTTGAAACCTGAAAGACCCTCAACAGATCTAAGGATCGAACCACACCAAAGACAGACTCTAAGCTGCCAACCAAGACATCCACCACTGTAAAACCTGGAGAGTTCCGCTCTCAAAACCTTCACAGGTCACGAGTTCAAGACATAGGCATCATGCCCCTGGAAGTGAAAAATGATAACCCTACAAACGCTCATCCTGTTGGCCAGACGCAGAGCCACAATTACCAAATGCCAAATTCACAATAAACACTATGATCGAAACAAAGGTAGGGTTTTACCCACACTCATCGAGACCCTGCCAAATCGACAGTGGAGATCACCGGGTGGGATTCACGAAACAATAAGCTATCTACCACATTAAATGAGCCATCATTGCAATTGCCACGAAGGAGCCAACTCATTTACTATCGAACCAGTATGTCTACACATCATCACAAGGATGGTCATTATCATGGTAATGGCACGTGAACGAGCTAGCTATACCATCCACGATGGAATTCCACCATCTCGACGGTTGTATACATTTAATGCGCATGGCAACGTTGATGTTTTCCAACCTGTGACATACCAACGTTCAAATCATAACATTTATTACATTGGACCTTGCTTATGGTATAATCGTAATGCACCACCTTGTCACGTTATGTCTATACAAATTTTGGATAGATATTGCTAGGGTTCACATAGTATCGTATGTTCATATAGTATCACATATCGCATAGTACCACATATTGTATAACATCAATAAGGTTTGTATAGTATCACATAGGGTAATACAATGCACACAACGTACATTTCATAATGTGATATAGTTTATAAGTGTTTGTTACTATTTCAACTATATTGCAAATAGATTATAGAAATAATCTAAGAAATGCACACACATACACCCTAAAGTGTAGTAAATAAAAGACATGTCACTTTAATCGAAATTTATCACCATCATCATAGGGTATAGACCCTAGGCAAGTTAATAAATCATTTTTACATAAAATATCTACACATTGCTAGAGAGGAAGAAGATAGACAGTTACATACAGTTCGACATGAAACTTTAATGAAAACCATATATAATTCTGAGTACAAAACTGAGACACGATCATTACAGACCTTCTCTTGAAAACAAATACAAGCTTATAATTTATAAGGATTAAGATTCCTTGTGCGCATCAGCAGTCAATTTTCAGATGTCTTTATCTTTAAAGATTTTAGTCTTGAACCAAGATTCTCACCGGTAGAATGCCCAAAGTGTTATCTCTTCAAATGTTCACAAAGGAGATTACTGAAAAACTGTTTGAATACTTGTCACAACTTTAAACCCTTACCTATAAACTGTCACAAGTATGAAATCACATGCTTTAGCACGAATGTTAAGTAAGCCTCAGGGCATCCGTAGGAACCCTTCATCAATCAACAAAAGCAAATTAGTCAAAATAGTTGATTCATCTTTCACAACAACAACAATAGAAGTTCACAATAGTAGAGCTGAATGTAAATAACATCAAGACACAAACTTGAAATCTTTTAGTCGCACATTCTTATATTATAAACCAACATGGCATTTAGTATAGCAAGATAATATTTTATGCATCGTTCTATTTCCGCATATTTTAAATAAACAATAAATGTCACGTAGAAAATTTTTAAATTTTTGTGACTTTTTCGGGATGTTACATGTGGTATCAGAGCGCAAGTTCAAACTCTAGGCCTGATTTAGGCTGATGCGTGCAAACAGAAAACAAATCAGAAAGTTTATGTTACTAAATTTTGCAATTTTATTTTATTTTTGCACAAAATAGATTGACCTTTAATTGTAGGTATGGAAATACCAGAGGAAACAACAGAGGACATATCTCCTTGTAATGAACACATTAATAATAACAATTCTAAAGGAATTTATGTTGAGTTAAACAACCAGTCTTCTGAAATTTTACGCACTGTACAGGATTTAAAATATGAATTAAAAGCTGTTAAAGAAGAGAATGAACGGATCCTTAAGGTACAGGAAGAGTTACAACATAATTTAAAAGGAAACTTTCATAGTGATGAAAGAGGCAGAAAATCAGAAATGAAGGCTGATTCTGAAATAATGTCCCGCCAACATAAGCATAAGAAAACGAGAAATGATAAAAGGAACAATTACTCATTCTCTAAATATGATCCAAGTAATGATGATATTAATTATGACAGCAGTAATAGTGAATGCTGCTCTAAAAAGAGAAAACATAAACATCATGAACAGATTACTGGGGAATTTAAAAAGATTAAACCGCCCACCTTTAATGGCGAAAGTGAGAAGGGTGAGATAGCAGAAGTTTGGCTGCCAGAAATGAAGAAATACTTTAATATATATGACTACTCTTCTCAACTGAAAGCTAAGATGGCTATTTACAATCTGACCGAGAAGGCAGATATTTGGTGGCAAGATCTTAAAAGAATGAAGAGTATAAAAGAAAAAGAAGTAACTTGGACTATGTTTAAAAGTTTGTTTAAAAAGAAGTTTTTGTCGGAACAATACTTTGAAGATAAGTCAAAAGAATTTTACGATTTAAAGTTGGGTACAATGAACATGAAAGAACTGTGCAGCAAGTTCCTTAGCTTGGTGAGGTACGTGTCCTACATGGTTGAGGAAAATCCTAAAGTACAAAGGTTTCTTAGTTGTCTACCTTTTAATATAAAAGACCGTATTGAGTATGATAATCCTTCCACTTTGGAAGAGGCCACGAGGAAGGAAAATTTTTGTTTTGATCAAAACAGAAAAAGATAAGGAACAACTGGCTGGAAAAACAGTAAGACTAATCAATATGACTATAAAAAGAAGAATTTTAATCAAAATGCTGGAGGTTTTAAGAAAAATTTTAATAACAAAAATTTTCCTAATAATTACCGGAATAATGCATCTTAGAACTTTACTTCTGCAAGAAATGTACCTAATAATAATAATCACAACAATAACAATAATAACAACAACAGGTATGCTGAACAGAAGGAACCCATAAAGTGATATGAATGTGGTGGACCACATAAGAGAGCAGATTGCCCACGCAACAAGAGGACATTCAACAATATTCATACTATGCAAGCAGAACCTACAGTTGGAGATATCGCAAGAGAAATGCCTAGGATAAATGCAGCACTGGAGAACCGTCAAGCGGACCATCAAACATCCATGGTCGAAATTGAAGGTATGATACAAAACGAGTCTATTTCTATTCTAATAGATCCAGGTGCAAATATGAGTTATATTTCACCTACTTTAGTAAACCGTTGCAAGCTAAAAATAGAGAAATTTGATAATGCATGGTTAGTTCAGCTTGCAACAGGAACTAAAAGAAAGGTTACAGATTATGTCAAGAATTGTGAAGTATTTTTAAGCCAGTTGAAAACGCAAATTAATCTGAATGTTTTACCTTAGGGTCATATGACTTGTTGTTAGGTATGGATTGGCTTGAACATCATAGAGTTTTAATTAATTGTTATGATAAATCTTTTACATGTGTAAATAATGAAGGTAATTCAGAAACAGTAAAATGAATTCATAGAAAGATTTCAGTAATGCAGATTTCTGCTGTACAAGTAAAGAGAGCTGCTATAAAAGGTTGTAAAATGTTTGTTGTTAATGTTGTTAATGACGAGTGTACATCTAAAGAAGACAAGTTAAAACTAGAGGATATTCCCATCCTTAGGGACTTTTCTGATGTATCTTCGGAAGAAATTCCAGGATTGTCTCCGAAAAGAGAACTTGATTTCACCATTGAGTTAGTACCCGGTGCGGTACCAAACTCAAAGGCCCCCTATAGGATGGATATTCTGGAGTTAAATGAATTAAAATCTCAGCTGAAAGAATTAATAGATAAAAACTACATAAGGCCCAGTGTGTCTCCTTGGGGAGCACCAGTAATTTTTGTTAAAAAGAAAGACGGTACCATGTGTTTGTGCATTGATTACCGTCAGCTTAATAAAATGACAATTAAGAACTGATATCCCTTACCTCACATAGACGATCTATTTGATCAAGTACACGGAGCAGAGATATTCACTAAAATTGATCTAAGGTTGGGTTATCATCAACTCCGGATAAAAGACGAGGACATATTCAAAACAGCATTCGGAACGCATTATGGACACTACGAGTTCGTAGTTATGCCTTTTGGGCTAACCAACGCACCGACAGTGTTCATGTGTTTAATGAACAACATTCTGCATAAATATTTGGATAAGTTCATAGTGGTATTCATTGATGATATTATGGTTTACTCAAAAACTAAAGAAGAGCATGACAAACATTTAAAAATCATTTTACAAGTATTTAGAGAACATCAACTCTACACTAAGTTTAGTAAGTGTGATTTTCATAAAGATAAAATTCAGTATTTGGGTCATATAATTTCTAAAGATGGTATTTATGTTGATCCCGATAAAATAAAAGCAATTAATTAATGGCTTGTCCCTAAAGACGTAACTGATGTATGGTCATTCATGGGAATAATGGGTTATTATAGAAAGTTTATTGAAGGGTTCTCTAGAATTGCTAACCCCATCACTTCTTTGCAGAAGAAAGGAAATAAATTCGTATGGGATCAAAAGTGTCAAGAAAGTTTTAATAAGTTAAAAGAATTATTAATTAGTGCACCCATCTTAAAAATTGCAAATCCCAATAAGGATTTCGTCATATGCACAGATGCATGCAACAATGGACTTGGAGGGGACTTAAGTCAGGAAGGTCATGCAATTGATTTTGAGTCAAGGAAGTTAAAAATACATGAAAAAAATTATGCTACTTATGATCTTGAGTTGGCACCCGTGATACATGCATTAAAAATGTGGCGCCATCACTTGATTGGAAGAACATTCATTTTAATGACTGATAATAAGGGCTTAAAGTATTTATTGGATCAAACAAATCTTAACGCAAGGCAAGCTAGGTGGTTAGCTTTCCTTAGCGAGTATGATTTTGAGATTCATCACATTAATGGAAAGGAGAATAAGGTTGCTGATGCATTGAGTAAAAATGCTAGATTGAGTTTTGTAGCATCAATCAGTACTTTTAAAACTGATATGGAAAATCAGATCGAAGAAGCAATTAAGCAAGATGAAAATTACCAAAAATTGCATGATAAAGTGGTTGAAAATTCATCTGAAAATTTTATAACAGATTACAGTATTAATGAGAAAGGCTTCTTAACATATAAAAACAGAATTTATGTACCTAATTTTTCGAAGGTTAATTTGCTGATTTTAGATGAAGTTCACAAGAGTCCTTATTCAGGGCATCTTGGTTATCAGAAAATGATAACTATGTTAAGAAAGGAGTATTTTTGGCCGAACATGAAGAGTGAAGTTGCTGAATATATAGCTAGATGTTTTGAATGTCAGAATATCAAAGTTGAACACCAACATCCAGCTGGATTATTACAGCCTTTACCAATCCCAGAATGGAAATGGGAAATTATAAGCATTGATTTTATTACAGGTTTTCCTAAAAATCAGAAGCATAATGATTCAATCATGGTTGTTGTTGATAAACTTAGTAAAGCTGCTCATTTTATTCCTGTTAAAACTACTTTCAAGGCTTCTAACATTGCATATATTTTCATGAAGCAATTTTTTCGCTTGCACGTAATTCCAAAGGTAATTATTTCACATTGGGACTCTGAGTTCACGAGTAATTTTTAGATAGCATTGTTTAAAGGATTAAATACTAAATTAAATTTCAGCACTTCTTTCCACCCACAAACTGATAGTCAAACAGAGAGGGTAAATCAGATTTTAGAAAATATGTTAAGATTGTATGTTAAAGATCAGCCATCTAAATGGGAAGATTTCTTACACTTAGCAGAATTTGCCTACAATAATAATTATCAAGCATTTGCTAAGTTAAGCCCATTTGAGATTCTGTATGGAAGAAAATGTTGTACTCCAATTTATTGGGATAATTTTGTAGACAGATTGATGTTAGGACCAGATCTATTGAAAGAAATGGAGCTAACCGTGAAATAGGTTCAAGGTAACTTAAAGGTTGCCCAAGATCGGCAGAAAAGCTATGCTGATTTGAAACATACTGAAAGAGAATTTCAGGTAGGAGACCATGTTTTTATAAAGGTAAAGCCCAAAAAAAGTTCTTTCAAGCTTGGGAGTTGTGCTAAATTAGCACCAAGGTATTGTGGACCATTTGAAATCCTATTAAGGATTGGAGCTGTTGCATATCAATTGGCATTGCCATATAATTTAAAAATCCACAATGTTTTTCACGTTTCTGTTTTAAAGAAGTATGTGCACGATGCTACTCATGTCCTGAATTGGAATGACATATAGGTGGAACCCGAAGGAGATTTTCAGGTGGAACCAGATTGTATTCTCGACTGGAGGAAAATTATGCTTCGGAATCGCATCATATGGCAGGTAAAGGTGCAATGGAAGCACATTAGCCCTGATGAAGCTACTTGGGAACTGGAAAGCAATATGAGGGAAGCATATCCAGTTCTATTCCATGAGGAACTTGATGATGAATAAGCAACAACGAGGATGATGTTGAGCTTAAGTGGGGGTGTTTGTAACATACCCTTTTTGATGGAAAACATTTTAGGTTAAAAACATTATGATAACTTTTATTGTAAAGTTTAATGTTGGATAGGTGTCCAAGGATGACTCTAATTTGCATAATATATTATTATTAAATAAATAAAATAGGAGACAAACACCTAAGAGGACTGTTGAAATAGTGGTTACTGATCCACTGGGTGGATTGGAATTTGGGGTAGAAGGCAATGGACAAGTGGCAACATCATAATGCAACTAACTAGCTATTGGTATGGGACAACTCCCTTGAAAGCTGGGACTGGAGCTTGAGGCTCATTTATTCCAAACTGACCACTAAAGACCTAGGCAGTCTATATAATAGCCATCAAATTTTGAACTGAGGTTCATCACTTTTCCTGACGAGGAAATTTACCTTGCGGTTTTGCTGTGTTTGCACCCAAGAGATTTGATGAGGGGATATGCTATGTTGTTGATCATGTTGTGAGTCTGCCAAACTCTTATTGAGTTCAGGAGGTTGATGCCGAGTGGAGAAGGCATGTTATTTCACGAGGTTGATGTTGAGTGCAGAAGGCATTTTTGAGTGCCTTGCTTCTACACAGATTCCACCCACTTATTGGTTCAGTAATCAGGCTTGGGGTTCAAAAGAAGCTAGCACTAGAGCTGTTTCTTCTGGAATAGGTTGGGAGGAACAAGCCTCCTTTGGTGTTTTCCGACCCTATCTTCATCTACAGGTTCTATTTGTTTATTTGTTATGAAGTAGTTAAATCTATTCATTACGAGTATTTAATTTTATTACAAAATGTGTTCTGGTTTACTTATCCCTACTTTTAGTTTTCTAAAGCAAGTAAAAATTTAGAATAGAAATGGTGAATGAAATAAATAATCTCTGCATTTTTCCCCATGCCATAGGAATTGCATCATACTCTAGTACATAGTCAGATTTAGATAGATAGATATGATAGGAAATTTGCCAAGATAATGAAAAGAATATCTCTGTATAAATTTGTTAATTTCCTATTGTTTGTAATTATTATTGATTATTGTATTTTGCTACTGTACTATTTTTATTTCATCAAATCAAAGTTTACTATCTTACAGATTATTACTGTGATTTATATTTAGTATTGAAACCATTGCTGATATAGAAATTAAAGATAATTGCATAATCTCATTGTACAGAACTAAAATGTTATTTTCAAGTTTCAATTTCAGGGTTAGAGTTTCCATAGATTTCATTTTTAAAAATTACTATAGTCTACTGTTATTTTCACTACTGTAAATATAGGATAGACAAGCAAACAGTGTTTATTTTTATTCTGTAAATGTTTTCAAAGTATACAGTCGAAAAACCCTAAACCCTAACAGTACATTTACAACCCTCATAACACAGAAGCTAGCATATCATGTCTTTTATCTGTTAACAGAATCTATTTACAATCATCTTTCTAGTCATTGACCAAGGGTAATACCCTTTCAAACAACCATTCTAGAATTATTCCCAATTTGCCAAACTGTCACACATTTCATCAAACATTTACAAATTCATTTCTTTTATAAACATAAACAGTGTTACCAACTTTCAATAGACAGTTATTATTCTTCAAACATTTCAACTCATGACAAACCATTTGACATTCGCCTTAAACTAAACATAGAATACCACTTTATTCATTTTCATAACTCGACATAGTCGAAGTCTCAGCAACATAACGATGACCAAAATCAAAACCAAACAATTACACCATAATCATTCCTGTAGGTCGAATAGTTAAATTCACAGTATCATCTTCAGGATTTCTTACTAAATGTCTGTAGGATATTTCCAAACGGAATAACAAACACCAGTTTGATGCCGAGAACATATCAAAGGGCATCACCAAAACTATACATCCCAAAACGAAGATAAACCCTAAACCTTGGGAAATTTCATAAGTTTGAAACACAGCAACAATTGTTACAAATCAACTAATTGCATAACATGCCGCAAGCCTTCCAAATATACAAACATCTACCCTTTTAGCAATAGTCTTCTCAATTGTATAAACTTCATACGATTTTATCCCATCGTTTTACATTTCAACTTTCATCGCTCACAAAAGAAAAAACATAACAACAGAGTATTGGAAACACAATTTATTACATTATCCCAAGTCTCAGAATAAGAACCCTGTTATACAATGGTTGCATTTCAAAATCAACACAAATTTTTCCCGGTGCGTCGAGGTAGCATCCTCCCCATTTCTTAAAAAAAAAAGAGAGTTTACAAACCCTATCTCGATGAATTACAAACTCTCTAAGTTGAAAACACAAATACACAGAACAACACACATGTCGGCCATCATCCTCATCTACATAGAGTTTCAAGGCAACCTATGAGGCTTACCGGTTGGTGTAGCTATTGCCAACCTTCAACGCCCAGACTAGAGAAGCCATTGAACTTTACAGCTGCAAAAACAACATAGATGTGGTTAAAAATAGTATTCTAGAAAGAATGATTACAGTATCAAATTCGAACAACTTGTTAACACTCATGTATGAAAGCTATAGTGAAATTTTCAAAACACATTACCTTTTAAATGATAGCTCGTAATAGCAATAAACGCTAGACAGGTGCAACTGCAACTGTAAAACCTTACATCGTCGAATGCTGATATAGAAGGAGCCAACACCGAGCTATCAACTATTTTAAATGGTTATACAATACCGAGACCTGTGTAAAATATGACGAGGGCTTAGCATCCCTTTGAACCCTGAAAGACCCTCAACAGATCTGAGGATCGAACCACACCAAAGACGGACTCTAAGATGCCAACCGAGATATCCACCACTGTAAAACCTAGAGAGTTCGGCTCTTAAAACCTTCATAGGTCACGAGTTCAAAACACAGGCATCATGCCTCTGGAAGTGAAAAACAATAACCCCACAAACCCTCAGCCTGTTGGCGAGACGCAGAGCCACAACTACCAAATGCCAAATTCACAATAAACACTATGATGGAAACAAAGGAAGGTTTTTACCCACACTCATCGAGAACCTGCCAGATCGACGATTGAGATCATCGGGTGGGATTCACGAAACAACAAGCTATCTACCACATTAAATGAACCCTCATTGCAATTTCCACGAAGGAGCCAGCTCATTTACTATCGAACCAGTATGTCTACACATCATAACAAGGATGGTCATTATCATGGTAATGGCACGTGAATGAGCTAGCTATACCATCCACGATGGAAGTCCACCATATCGACAGTTGTATACATTTAATGCACATGGCAGCATTGATGTTTTCCAACCTGTGACATACCAACGTTCAAATCATAACATTTATTACATTGGACCTTGCTTATTGTATAATCGTAATGCACCACCTTGTCACGTTATTTCTATACAAAGTTTGGATAGATATTGCTAGGGTTCACATCGTATCGTATGTTCATATAGTATCACATGTCGCATATTACCACATATTGTATAATATCAATAAGGTTTGTATAGTATCACATAGGGTAATACAATGCACACAATGCACATTTCATAATGTGATATAGTTTATAAGTGCTTGTTACTATTTCAACTATATCGCAAATAGATTATAGAAATAATCTAAGAAATGCACACACATACACCCTAAAGTGTAGTAAATAAAAGACATATCACTTTAATCAAAATTTATCACCATCATCGTAGGGTATAGACCCTAGGCAAGTTAATAAATCATTTTTACATAAAATCTCTACACATTACTACGGAGGAAGAAGATAGACAGTTACATATAGTTCGACATGAAACTTTAATGAAAACCATTTATAATTCTGAGTACAAAACTGAGACACGATCATTACAAACCTTCTCTTGAAAACAAATACAAGCTTATAATTTACAAGGATTAAGATTTTCTATGCGCATCAGCAGTCAATTTTTAGATGTCTTTATCTTTAAAGATTTTAGTCTCGAACCAAGATTCTCACCGGTAGAATGCCCAAAGTGATATCTCTTCAAATGTTCACAAAGGAGATTACTAAAAAATTGTTTGAATACTTGTCGCAACTTTAAACCCTTACCTGTAAACTATCACAAGTACGAAACTCACATGCTTTAGCACGAATGCTAAGTAAGCCTTGGGGAGTCCGTAGGACCCCTTCATCAATCAACAAAAGCACATTAATCAAAACAGTTGATTCATCTTTCACAACAACAACAATAGAAGTTCAAAATAGTACAGCTGAATGTAAATAACATCAAGACACAAACTTGAAATCTTTTAGTCGTAAATTCTTATATTATAAACCAACATGGCATTTAGTACAACAAGATAATATTTTTATGCATCGTTCTATTTCCGCATACATTAAATAAGCAATAAATGTCACGTAGAAAATTTTTCAATTTTTGTGATTTTTTCGGGATGTTACACCTTGTTTGATAAACTCACTCACATACTACATTTGATAGTAGACTATGCCACAATGTTGGCCACCTAGTTTGAGATCATAATGAATAGCAGAGATGAATTTAAGAGAACCAAAACTAGTCACCCCACTTCATCTTGATATTAATAAGTATATCATTATCGAGTTGACTTTATGGATATATTACATCCTAAGAACCAAAATAATAAATAATAGGACTCTACTTTGCATGGCCACATGCCACTAGTTAATGGGTGGGGTCAAAAACTAGATGACCTTGACCATCCTCCATATATGGTATTTTTCATTGTCTCTTAGTCTAATGTATATTGAAATTGTGGTGAGCTGGAATCTAGATTTGGTTTATTATATTTTCTCTTTTATTTTTTTCCATATCATGGTTTTTATGTTGGTTCCATAAACCTTCTATGGGTGGGAAGCTTCTACATAGTAGAACCAAACTAGACCATTGCTTCATTAAGGTATATGAAAGCACAAACAAATGGTAAAATACATTAAATTTATATACCCCAAAGTAAATGAAATGGAATGAATGATAATAAATCAAGTGGAGGAGTCAAGGATAGCATAGGAAACTCCTTTCAAACATCTCATATTTCATTCCAAGCAATAGGAGGAGGGTCTATTTACAAACTGTCTGTCGAACCACACACATCATGACAAGAAAAGAAATTCCATTTATTCCTAGTAATTGTGAATTTGTGATGTTAGTCAACTAAAAAAATCCATTGAAAATCTTGAAACCAAAAGACAAACTATCCGAGGGTTAATATATATAATATAATCACCCATAACAAATGTTATTAAACAACATGATAATTTCAACTTGGGTAGCATCGAAGATAGTCTACAATTTTCTCTCTTACAAGGGTTCTTTCATAAATTAGAAATATCTCAATGAATCAAAATCAATTATTATAGAATGAATTCCTATGAAATGGAAATATGGAAGATGAAAATCAATAGTGTATAAAAATGAGGAATCAATATAAGGATTGGTGTAAGAGAACACTCTAGTCTTGGAAGAACTTTGATAACATAACACTCATAATATAAGGCTTATGAAAATAGAGGGGGGGGGGGATTTAAAATTTGTAAATGAATTTGGAAATTCAATGGATATTCCCTTCTAATGTGAATGCAATAAGTACATGAGACTGTACGCACTCATCAATTTAATGGGTTTGCTTAGTTTCAATGTGCATCATTTGATCAAGAGCCATCGTGAGGTGACTAGTTCATAAATAGGTCAAGGAATTCATTGAGATAAAATGGGTTTCTCTACAAGATGGAAAATCTCTACATTCCTAAAGGTGAAAGATTGCAACTTATCAAGGATGCCCATAGCTCCAAGGTGTAGGGAATTTTAGTGTTGGGAAGATGGCCGTCAACGTATAGATCTATGTGTATTGGCCTAGAATGCAAGAAGCCATAGATAATTTCATTATGGGATGGATATTTTTTTATACCAACAAGTCTAGTAACACGAATCAAAGTCTATACCACCTCTTACCTATACCTAGTAGACCATGGGAAAGCATCTCCATGGATTTCATGGGTGGTTTTACAAGAATGTGAAAGGGAAACAACTATTTCTTTATGGAAGTTGACAAATTTAATAAGATGTGCATTCTCATGCCTTGTAAAAATATAATCAAGGGACAAGATGCAATGAACATGTTATTTTGAAAAGGTTTGGATGCACTTTGGGATACTAAGGAGCATCATTTCTAATAAAGATACATGATTTCTTAGTTCCTTTTAGACTACACTTTAGGATAATACGAACACAAAGTTGAATAGGTCCACAAAATTCCATTCACAAAAAAATGGTTAGACAAAATTGGTGAAAAAGACATTGGCTTAGCTCTTAAGGGGTTACAATCAAAATCATCCAAGGACTTGGGATATAAATTTGATATATATCAAACACTCTTATAACAAAGTATTTTGTACTTCTACTAGTAATTCACATTTTGAAACTTTCCTCCAGTATTTTCCACCCTAACCCTTATATGTACTATATGGACAAAAGGGGTGAGTGAAGACATCTCAGGAGATGCATTGAGGATAAAAAAAATGTTGATACGATAAGGTAGACCCATTTGTGAGTACATGAGACATTAAAGAAGTCACGGGAAATGTACAAGGCCAAGGATGATCAATATAGAATTGAGAAAATACTCAAGGTGAGTGATAGTGTTTGGCTACATCTCAACAAATAAAGGCTACAAGGTCCTAGTAAGAAAATCTAGGTTCTACAATATAGACCTGTGAAGTGTTGCAGAAAATGGTTGATAATACTTATAGATTCAATATAACTCTATCTCTGTGCCTTTACTTAGTAGTGAATGTAAAGAGTTCGAAACTCCATGATCCTTCATTGTTGGAACAAGAAACTGATGAGGGGCTCATACCTACCATAGAGGAATTAGCACCAAAAAATCAAGTAGAGTTACCTAAAGAAGTACAAAACAACTCGACAAGGGAAGTATGAACTCTGGAATTTGGGTTGAGTGGACAACTTATAAGTAATGCCAAATGGTAGTCTAGGGAGAAAATTGATGAAAAATTTCCTCACCTCATTAGGTGAAATATTTTGGGGACCAAAATCCTCCCTAAATGGCGAGGTATGATCTAATTTGGATCATAATATAAGTTTTCATAAATTTGTTTTTTTTTTTGTGTACACAATGTGTAGGTATTTTCTTGTAGGATCCATTTTATTGGTAGGTCCCAATTATTTCATTAGGACTCCATAAAACTTTGGAGCTCATTTGAGATTTTAAATGGTCATTTTGAGCTCAAAATTTTGTGGGATTAGATGTTAGCCTCTCTAAATTGTTCTACACACCGAGAATTTTCTAAAGGTGAAAATAACATATGATTTGGGGTTCATATGCAAAATTTATGCCTCGTGCAAGTTGAAATATCTTATTGACCACCATGGTAACGAGTGGATACCACATCAACTCCCATTACTCACAGTTGTGAAGCTAGTCATGTGTGGAATTCAAGAAGGTGCTAGAGGGTCCAAAAACCTAGTTCATTAATTGGGGTTTGAGACATCCATTGGGCCACTAAAAAAAGAGACGGTGTCATTCTTATTGTATTCTATAATATTCCATACTTGAGCAGAGCATATGACAAAGAGAACATATTAGGAAGTAGAAGATATACAATAGAAGCCATACTAGCCACATTAAACATGGAAACTCTATAGAGAGTGCCCCTAACTTTATATTTGCATTTTACAACTAAGAAGAAAATAATATAACATAGGCTTCACATTCAATTTGGGTTTTTCTCATATTGAGTTTTGGTAAGGTATATCTTGTATTTATTATGTGTATGGTCTATTATTTGCTTGTTTATTTCATTTCAATTTATTTGAGTATCATTAAATATGCAATCTAAAGTAAACACTATATATTAGGAAATTGCATAATGTTTAAAAACTCTTCTGAAAAAGTATTCCAATGGAATATTTATGATAATTTAGATATCAAAAACCCTATAGGTGCAGAATAGTTGCTTGTGAAAAAGTGTTCCAATGGGATATTTATGATAATTTAGATATCAAAAACCCTATAAGTGACTAGTTGCTTGGTGTAACAAAAAGTTATTAAAAAATTAATATTTCTGTAAAATTAATATATATATATATATATATATATATATATATATATATATTTAAAATAAAACATTTTCTTGTGAAATATCTACATAAATTTAGTTTCCTCACAATAAGCAACAAACTCACTACATATATAAATACTTTTAATTATAATAACTATTATTATTTCTTTACAAATTAACACATATACATATACATATATATTCCTATTTAGGATAAAACTTTTCCTATGCAATATGTACACAAAGTAAGTGGGCCTCACACTAGGAAAAAAACTTTTGAGCAGTTTAGTTTACTCCAGTTTGTCAAGAAAACAAAACGTGTCTTTCCGAAGGTTCCAGCTACTTGCAAATACATTTACTGACTTTTACTCTGACTACATAAGGAACAACCAAAGTATAGGATTATATCATCAAATGCTTCCACTTTCCATTATTACAGTTAGGAGTGAGCTATGCATGTTTGGGCGCCATGAGAATCTCTTGGTCGAGGAGGGTGGTGTCGGTGTCGGTGTCGGTGTCGGGCAGAAAGGGAGGTCGTGAAACAAATTGCAGTGCCTCCCATGTCAATCCGTGGAAGAAAGCATGGTTCTTCACATCGGTGGCTCCCATGGAGGATCCCAGTCTCTTGGATGGTTCCTTCACCAACAGTTTCTTAATGAGATCTTTTAGTGGAGACCATGAACCTGTTATGTGAGGATCTTTGGACATAATGTTGAAGAATGTTTCCTTTCTGCTGCTGCCGCTGAAGGGTGTCTTCCCATATAACATCTCATACACAAATATTCCCAGCGACCACCAGTCCACTGGAAAGGCATGACCCGTGCACCACAGAACTTCGGGTGCAATGTACTCTACCGTGCCTACGAATGAATGAGACTTTTTGGTTCCTTCAACTCTCCGATCAATACTAGTATATCTGAACGAACTCTCCTCATTTGAATTGTAACTATTAGATTCATGTTCTGATCTGCTTTGATAACCATACGACGATAGGCGAAGGGAGAGATCGAAATCAGTAAGCATAATGTGACCGTTGTCTCGGACCAATATGTTCTCTGGCTTCAGATCTCTATGCACTATCCCTTGCTCATGCAAATACTCCAGCGCCAGTACCACTTCGGCCGCATAAAACCTGAGGCACATCAAACATATTCGAGGTACTGTAAGCTATGTATACCATAACGCATAACTAGAAAACTTGGGAATTGTATATAGGCATATCCTATATCTGAATAGCTATTGAAAATATGGTCAAAATACTAACAAACGTATGATGTTTGCATGCCATTTCCGTTACTTGTCTTTCTACAGAATACTTCTTTCATAGAATTATCTATCCGAGGCAAACAATTTTCTTCACGCACAGCTCAATGAGAGCGAAACATTGCTTTGACTGTACTCTCTTAAATGTTTATGAACCAAAATTTAGAACTGTAAGTAGCAACGACTGTTTTCACTTCTTTGGCGTGTTATAATTAGAAGCAAATTAAAACAAAAGCATTAAACAAGCACACAACTACACAACGAACAGTATCCTGAAATCCAATGGAAAAAGGATAATCCTGAAATTCCATGGAAAAATAAGATTTATCCTAGAAATCCAATGGTCAGAACCAGCCATAATGTTCTAGGCCATAATAAATCTATTGATATTCATCATTCATCCTAACTCCAGCCATCACTTGCCCCACACGAACTCTTAGGCACCTTATTGCACCGAGTGAAACGAGGTGCTCTACAGTCCAGTATGGGGGAGATGTTCTAACATGTATGTTACATCTAATTTAACTTAAAAAGTAATTTAACCTAAAAAATAATTTTTTTAATTAAAAAAATTCATGTCTGCTAAAATATTATGAAAAGTAATTAAAAAATAGATGTTTGTTTATAAAATAAAACTTAAAACTTAAAACCAGATCTATAAATCAAGAGAGATCAAAGCATTAAACAAGCACACAACTACACAACGAACAATATCCTGAAATCCAATGGAAAAAGGATAATCCTGAAATTCAATGGAAAAATAAGATTTATCCTAGAAATCCAATGGTGAGAACCAGCCATAATGTTCTCGGTCTTCTCGGCCATAATAAATCTATTGATATTCATCATTCATCCTAACTCCAGCCATTACCTGCCCCACAGGAACTCTTAGGCATCTTATTGTACCGAGTGATATGGGGGAGATGTTCTAACATGTATGTACAGTTAGTTACATCTAATAAAATGTAAAAAGTAATTTAAGGTAAAAAGTAATTTTTTTAATTAAAAAAATTCATCTCGGCTAAAATATTATGAAAAGTAATTAAAAAATAGATAAATTTCTTGAGTTTAAATTTAAAAAAAGAAATACACCTCAAGAAATTGGATCCCTCTCGGTTCTTGATAGATACAGGTTTAAGATGGATCTATGCTGATAATACAGTAGGTTTTTTCAGATACAATATTATGGGCCAATAATATTAGCTACCAAATACCATGAACACTAAAACGGTGAACTATAAATTTTCATTTTACTAATTTACCTAACAAAAAGCATAAGATAAATGTAACTGATTGTATTGAAGTTTTTGAAAATGTAGCAAAATATCTCCATTTTCAATGCTATAATTGCCCTTCTGTCAGTTAATGGAGAGAAGTAACAGCCTTCTATGCCTTGCTACAACATTGCCATAACTGAGCAGTCGTTTTGACAGTGGCAGTGATTTTCATCAAGGTGTGTACTGTACTTTCAGTAAAACATCAAACGTTTCTAGCATCATAAAATTTGTACATGCAGAAAGAAAATTGCATTTATTGCCCTTAAATTTAAAAAAAAAAATGGGCTTTCATATTTTTATCATTTGATAATGTGTGTATCTTCAAAATTGTGGAGGTAGGTTATAAAATAAAAAAATTAAAGTAAATATATATATATATATATTTTAAATTTGAATTTATGAAACATTTTAGAAATTCAAAATTTTAATATGTAATTTTTTATATATTAATTATTTAACAAATAATTGGAAAAAGACATTTCAATTAATGTAATTTGCAATTTTTTAATTTCAAATATAATATTTTTCAAACTAAAATATACTATATACATTATTAATATCATGGTTAATTTTAAGTGACATAATGATGATTAGTCCACCATTCAAAGATAAAAACATGGATTGAATAAAAGTTTTGTTATACAAATATCAAAACAATTCAAAAGAAAACAACCCAAAAGCATTTGGCAGTCGAGAAAGCTACCCTTTACTATCAGTGGTTAATATCGGTTAATATCAGTAGTTAATTTTAAGTGACATACTGATGATTAATCCATTATTCAAAAATAAAAACATGGATTGAATTAAAGTTTTATCATAAAAGTTTGTGATACAAATATCAAAACAAGTCAAAAGACAACAACCCAAAAGCATTTGGCAGTATAGAAAGCTACCCTTTACTATCAGTGGTTGATTTTCAGTGACATACTGATGATTAATCCACTATTCAAAAATAAAAACATGGATTGAATAAAAGTTTTGTTATACAAATATCAAAACAATTCAAAAGAAAACAACCCAAAAGCATTTGGCATTATAGAAAGCTACCCTTTATGAGTGGTTAATTTTAAGTGACATACTGATCCACTATTCAAAAATAGAAAACAACCCAAAATCATTTGGCATTATAGAAAGCTACCCTTTACTATCAGTGGTTAATTTTAAGTGACATACTGATCCACTATTCAAAAATAAAAACATGGATTGAATAAAATTTTTATCATACAAATATTAGTCCACCATTCAAAACAACCCAACAGCAGAAAACAACCCAAAAGGAAAAGCATTTGGCAGGATAGTATAGAAGTCTACCCTTTACTATCAGTGGTTAATTTAAGTGGCATAGTGAGGATTAGTAGAGCATTCAAAGATAAAAACATGAATTGAATAAAAGTTTTGCCATACACATATTAGTCAACCATTCAAAGATAAAAACATGGATTGAATAAAAGTTTTGTCATACAGATATTTCCATAGGAGAGCATTGATCTTATTCTGAAAATTTAATTTGTACTTACATAGTAATAGTTCGCTGTTGATGCTATGATATATTTGCCCAGCTAGAAAAGTGAGGAACATTTTTAGCTGACATGCACTATTGATAAATTACGGCTTCCATGAATGTTACAGCAGATAGTTCAGAATGTGAACTATTGGTTTCTGTAGTAATTATAGCAACAGTTCAAAATAATAATAGCCGAGCAAAAAATAATTTTAACATTGGGTTTCTCACACTAACAAATTAGCACTTTACTTTTCTCCAATCATATTCAACGCTTAAGCTTTAATAGATGGAAACCAAACCAGTGGTCTTACCTGAGGGCAGATTCGGAGAGAATTTTGTTGGGTTGTGAGCACCTGAAAAGGTTGATATCTCCTCCTGAGCAATATTCCATTCCAAGAAACATATAGTTATCGGACTCAAAGTGCGTGAAAAGGGAGGGGAGAAACGGATGATCGAGGTCGGAAAGGATCTCCTGCTCCTGAGCAGCCATGTTAAAGGCCTCTTTCTTCTGAAGAACATTTTTGTTCTTTACCTTCACAGCAAATGCTCTGTTGCTGCTGTGCTCAACAGCAAGGAATACTGAACTCATATGGCCTTCCCCAAGCTTTTTCACAACACTGAAGCCCTCCAAAGGATTCAACCCCTCGTTCCTCCTCGTCTCTTGCTGTTTACAGATTAAAATTTCCCCGGCTTTGCCCGAATCGCTAGTCTTTGCAGCAGCGTGATCTTGTGGATCGAATGACGGCTTGAATGCAGACATTCTTACTTCCTTCGTCGTCTCCTTCCCCTGACTCGATGTTGGCAACTACTGTGAAAAGAAGAGGAAGATCAGTATACATTTACAATCTAAGTTCGAGTAAGATGCAAACAAACAGTAAGATAATTGAGGGCTGACATATGCCTGTTGCGTCCCTTTACTGTGTTATGTACTGATTTGGGTGTGCATCCTTTTCAGTCTTCGGTGCACATGGATTTAATGTATGTCTTATTGCATATCTTTTCTTTCGAGATTTTATATGGTCCACGAGTATCATTTTTTGTTTTGATGGACATGAATTTAAAATAAACCGTCTCAAATATGGTATATATATTTGTACATAAGTTTATAAGCTTGATTGATTGAGTGACATTTATATAGTGAGAGAATTTATTGTTATTTTAATCATGTTAATAGCATTTTAGTTTTTAAATAGGTTTTTTAATTGAATGTAATTATCTCTATTTTTCTATTAGGGGAATTTGGGGATTAGAGGATTAGATATGCTAATGTAATTATTTATAAATATAAAAGAAATATATTAAATTTTTTTATTAATTTTTTCTTTCTTCATTATATTATTAGCACAACTACATTTTAAAAAATGGTTGATATAGAAGTATTATTTTCCATTATAATTATTATAATAAAAATTAATAATTGTATTAAAAAATAATATTAATATTATTAAAAATATATTATTATTTATAATTATTATTGTATTATTATTAAACAACAAAATTATTTATAAAAAAATAATATAAAAAATATATTATTTAATTGATTATGGTCAATTAAATTTAGCAATGCTTAAGGTAATTGATTATGATAGACTTTTAGTAATATCAATAACCCTTTTCAAAATATCAATAACTCACATATATTATAATTAATTTGGCTTTAAATAAAGTATAACAACCCTTTTGATTTAATACAAAATTATTTAATTTAGATTTTAATCTAGATTAAACCTATTTTCTCACAAAATTAAACTCTAATCCCGCAGTGATATGGTCTGTTCAGAAATTATTTATCCTTCTTTTAACTTGAAATGTATTACTTTATAAATATTCAGATTTGTTATGTTTAGTTCATGACTAGTTCTATAAATTTTTATTTTATAATTACTAATATTGAAAATTAAAATAAGTATTTTTATGATGGGGTGTGGAATGATTAGTATTGTAAATTTTTATTTTAGTATTAGAAAAGCCACTTAAATTGTGGCTTGTGAACATCCATATATCACATAAGTTATCTATGTTACTAGGTATCTATGTATTCATGGATCAACAATAAGTTATTTTTTATATTCCTTTTTTTATCTCTCACATTCTTCTAGTTAAATCCTTTAATTCTTTATTGCACTACAACTTCTCTTTAAATTTAGATGTAATAATACTTTTAATACTATCAATATTTAGCCAATTGATTTTTCCAAGACTTGGTGTCTCTTTGGCAAACTTGTTCAAGCCATAGGCAATTTTTAGTATAGTATGAAGCAATTTTAGGAAGTCTTGTGTCATCCATGTTGTTTATCTTGTTCTTGTCCATTAGGTGCCTAGTCATAACCTTTCTTTCAATGGGGTAGAGATTCACATTATGAGGAGGATATGATAGCTTGTATTGCCTTTAATTTTGAGGTTGCATGCTAGAAAGTGATTAAAGATTTACTCTATCCTTCTCCGCAATTCTTTCGAGATGCTGCAACTCCAAAATTCAAATCCATAAAATATATCATGAGTTAAAAGAGTCTCAAAGAGGATTTTGTTCTTATCCCAATGTAAAAGGTCTATTGATTTAGAGCAATTTTCAAGTCCATAATAAGCTTTCCACCCTCCATTAATTCTTTTTTAAATTGTATAAGTCTAGTTAAGTTTGTGATGAAGATCGATTCCAACATATATGTATGAAGTCACTTCCTCCAAGTTGTTATCATCATACATGTAATTAGCATAAGAGATCTTTTGGGATTTGATTGTCATAACCATTTTTTTGTCACTTTTAATAGTCATATTCATTCTAGAGGAAAAAACCTTGAAAATTTTTAGTTGTTTGTCAAGATCATATGGACTCATCACCATAAGAACAATATCGTTAGTGTATAGAAGAAGGATGATGATTCTACCAACCAAAGTTGTGTTTACACAACATACATATTCCAAACAACCCTCTAGCTTGTCAATGTAAATGGAAAAAATGGTAGGAGATAAGGGACAACCTTTCTTCACTCATATATATTCTAAAAAACTTATCTTGACTAATTCTTTGAGTTCCTAAACTTGGAAATAAACTTCTTCTACAATCTTATTGCACAACACTTAACATAAGAGAGACTTTTAACTCATCTAATATATTCCAAAGGTTAGTTCTATGCACTATGTCAAATTTATTATCCAAAGTCAACAAAGAAACATAAAAGATTGGTTTCATCATTGTGGAACCCCTCAACAATGGTCCTAAGTGTAAGAATGTGGTTCACAAATTGAATGATAACTCCTAAATCATGCATGGCCTTTATCTCGTTTTCTGTGACTTTCTATCCATATGTTGATATTATTTTCTAGAATAATTCGATATAATAACAATAAAAATTACCTAATCATAATGATCCTATAATTAGATGGAATTTTTTTATCTCTCCTTTGAAAACAAGGACAATAAGCCTTTCCTTCTAGGGTTTAGGGAAACTGTGCTTGAATATTAAATTGATGATGTTGCCGATGTGAGTGATGAGGATATGCACACTTAGTTTTAATATTTATGGTTGATATCCTTAGATATCCTTGTATTTCCCTTTTGTCAACTACTTAACCCAAACTTTACATCTTATGAAGAGAAAACTCATTCATCTATCAAAAATATGTATGAATGTTGCCCACAACATAAGGGATTCATAAATATTTTCCAAGGTAGGAATTCCAATCCCTAAGGGAAATCAAGTCGTTTTCTTTATTTTTAGAACTTAATATTTTCCTCTAGAATTTCTTAGGATCTAGCTTAAAGAGGTGCAAAACATTAGATGGGCGATGTTTTTTATTCATATAATACATTTTTTTCATTCTAATTAGGACTTTGTGCTTATATATCTTGATGGATTTCAAGAACCAATTAGAAGCATCCCTAATGGTTTTCTAGCATGCTTTCACTCTTATCATGCTTATATAGCTTAAAGAGGTGCAAAACATTAGATGGGCGATGTTTTTTATTCATATAATACATTTTTTTCATTCTAATTAGGACTTTTTGCTTATATATCTTGATGGATTTCAAGAACCAATTAGAAGCATCCCTAATGCTTTTCTAGCATGCTTTCACTCTTATCATACAAAGGGTTGGTTGTTCTATTTTCCTTTTTACATGAGGCCATGAGAGAGCCCTTATTAATGGAAGCATAGAGGGTTGTCATAAAATTATGATATGTATGCTTTTAGTATTGTCCTTTTTTAATTTGTATATTTAATTCATTATTTAAATCTCTTAAAAGTATATCAATTTTATTTTTATCCAAAATCAAGTGTTTTGGGTTATTATAATTAATTATTATTGTGCTTATGTGCCTTCAAAATTTTAGAGTAAGGGTTAAAGGTTTATGGCCATAACTAGGATCATGGGCATTTAAGATGTCAACATTAAGTATTTTAGTATTTGGTTGTATATAGGGATATCAAATATCACATAATCTACGATAATACTCCCAAGTCCATAGACAAATCATTCTATTGGATGACCACTTCCTAAGAACATTGCAAATAATTAGATTTTGAGAACTAAACAAATTGATTAGCTTAGTACCAAACAAATTCTCAACAAGTTTCCATCAAAATGTATTGATTGAAAAGGTTGAATGTAAATATTCATAAAACATAGTATATTTATAAACATTATAATAATTACCTATAAAGTGTTTTTTAACAATATTTTCATTTAAAATGTTTTTTTTAAATTTTTTTTCAACTTTAAACAAGACACCCCTAAGCTAAGTAGGGTTCATAAAGGTTTACATCAAAATCAAAATAGAATGTACATTGTTAGTGTTTCATGAAAGTTTTTAAAAGATAATTTAGTAAATATAAAAAATAAGAATCTGAAAAAATAATATCATCTTTCGATCCATAATACAAACTTCTTTAAAAGTAGAAAATAATTTTATTTAGTAGTGTGTCAAAAGTCATTTAAAATGAAAAATGAAACGTCATTTTAATAGGCCATTTAAAATGTCGCTCCTGAACTTTTGAACAATATTTAACATTGCTGGATAAATATTTCTGTTTTAAAACTATATTACAAACATCAAGCGAAATGTTCATTTTTACATGCAAAAAAGGAACTAATCGAGCATCATAAGTCGTCGATTTCACATGACGACGAGAAAGACATCTAAAATTCCAGAGAGGTTTTTTCAACGATCAAAATTTACGGGTGGATGGGACATGAAAATTTAAATTTAGTAGCTGGAATCGACATTTTTGGCAACCCAAACTGCAATCTATGAAGAAAAAAGAGTCGGTAGGATGTCGTTTCTTCAGTAGCGCCACCGGCCATCTGGTTTCCAACCAGCCCTTCTGACCCGATAAAATCAATTTTCCCCACTTAGACCATAACAAATAAAATATCTATAACCCTAAAATAACAAATAAAATATCTATAACCCTAATATATGTATTGTCATCTCATCGATTCCTCTCTTCTTAACCAAAAGTGGAGGTTTGTTGACTTTGATATTAATTTTCTAGATTATGTGGTTGTATTTTAATTGTATATGCTGCAAATGATCTCACATTTCTAACATTGGTATATAAAACATAATGAGAGGTCGTTGCAATTGATAATGATTCATCGGTTGATAAGTTGGGAAATATTTAGAGTTGATAAGATATACACATAACAAATTACACAGAGAATAGTGAAGTACGGAGTTTCCAGTTTTTACAACTCCGGCATCATCAATCGTCGACTCGTCGGTTTCACATGTTCATTAAAAACACATTGAAAAGCACAGAGATCTTTTTTAGCGACAAAAAATAGTCGGTGGAGTCAGCATTGAAAGGACCATCTCATAACGAATCTTGGAGTGCAATATCTGAAGAAAAAATAGCAGGAGTTAGTCGTTTCGTCACTAGCGCCAGTAGCGCCACTGTCCAACGCTTTTCCACGTACACACGATAAAATAAATTTTCTCCACCCAGAGAAGATCAAATAAAATATCTCGAAGATCAAATAAAATATCTCTCACCTTAAAACTAGCAACAGCCACATCAAATAAAATATCTCTCACCTTAAAACTAGCAACAGCCACATCATATAAAATATCTCTAACCTTAAAATGATCTGTTATCCGTAAGTATGTGTTATCCGTAAGTATGTGGAAAGGATACCTAATATCGGATCATCCTTTTCTCTCCCCATCAGAGTCAGCTACCAGACCGCCTTACCTGAATGGAGGGATGTTGAAGTGCCTATCTACATGTCAATAGAAAAAACAATCACTATGTGACAACAAACTGGACTCAATGTGAGAGGAGAAAGTGAAGAACTACCAACATTGGGAAGAGACTGTATTTTATCCATATCAACTTATGCAAGCTGAAGAAGCTGAAGATATATCTAGAAAATTTGCACCTTTTCATAATCGTAAAACATTAAAGGAGTCAATTTTCTAGATATATCTTCAGCTTGTATAAGGAGTTAACTACAACTTACACTCCTCAACAAAATGGAGTAGAAAAGAGGAAAAAATAGTACAGTGGTAGAAATGGCTAGATGTATGTTGAGAGAAATGTGTTTGTCAAACATGTATTGGGCAGATGCAGTCCATTTAGTCATGTATATTCTTAATAGAAGTCCTACAAAGATGGTAAAAGATTCTACTTTTTATGAAACTTGGTTTTATAGAAAGCCAAATGTTTCTCATTTAAAATTTTTTGGGTCTACATGCTCTGTTTATATTCTTGTTTAGTGTTTTCATTTCATATTCATAAGAAAGTAAGGCTTATAGATGTTATGATCCACTTACTAATAAGCTTTATGTTAGTAGAGATGCTATCTTTGATGAAGGGGAATCTTATTTTAAGAATGAAGGAGAAGTTAAAGTGATGAATCCACATATTGAAGGTTTAATTTTTGATAATAATGATGAGTCTTTGCATCCTCTATAGTAAGATACATAGTATCACCTTCAAGGAGTTCTCCATTGAGGGTATCTTCATCTTCTCCAACAATAAGAACTAATGTTGATAGCCAAGCAATATCTCCATTTAGTCCTCCTAGAAAAACAAGAAGTTTAAAGGAAATATATGAGACATCAAGGTATGTTGATTATAATTTTGCTCTCTTTTCTTCTGCACATGTTGAACCTTTCAATTTTAAAGAAGCTTGTTCTAATGAGTTATGGATGTAAGCCATGGAATATGAGATTGTACAAATACATAAAAATGACACATGGGTGTTAGTTGATCTTCTTCATAGAAAATCCACTATTGGAGTAAAATGGATTTACAAACTTAAATTTAATACGGATGGAAGCATTTCAAAACACAAAGCACATTTGGTTGCACAAGGATATGTGCAACAAGAAGACATAGACTATGAGGAGACATTTGCTCTTGTAGAAAGAATGTAGCAAGAATGGAAATTGTAATAATTTTTCTTTCCATTGCATCTCAGTTAAAGTTAATAGTTTATGAAATGGATGTTAAATCAACTTTCTTAAATGTATATTTGAAGGAAGAAATTGGCTTAAAAAGGGTATTTATGGTCTTAAACAAGCCCCTTGAGCTTGGTACTTTAGAATTGATAACTATCTTCATGATCATGGTTTTGTTAAATGTTCTTCCGAGAGTGTTGTCTACAAAAAAGTTTTTGGGTCAGATTTCATAATTATTTCCTTATATGTAGATGATTTAATATTCATGAGCACCTCATTTTCACTTATGGAAGAGTTTAAAGAGGAAAATAAATCAGAATTTGAAATGTATGATTTGGGAGAAATGCAATGTTTTTTTGGGCATACAAATTCAACAAACAACTGAAGATATATCTATTTGTCAAACTAAATATATTGAAGACATGTTGAAGAGGCTTATCATGGAAGGTTGTAAACGTGTGAGTACTCTTGTTGGTGTTGGGAGTAAATTGATGAAGGAAGATGAAAGACCACTTTGTGATGCAACCCTTTATAGATCTCTTATTGGAAGCCTTATCTATTTGACATCCATTAGACCAGACATTATGGTTGCAGTAATTCTAGTTGCTAGATTTATTCATCAACGTCATGAGTCCCATTGGCGGGAAGCCAAAATGATTCTCAAATATGTAAGTGGTACTAAATTTTATGCATTATTTTATACTACTCCTAATGATTCAAATGTTGTAGCATACGTAGATGCAGATTGGGAAGGTAGCTTGGATGATAGAAATAGTACTTTGGGATATGCTTTTCTTTTTGGAGGAAACCTTGTTTCTTGGAGCAGAAAAAAGCAATCCATTGTTGCAATGTCTACAGCTGAAGCATAATATATTGCAGCCTCATCAACAAGCACAAAAGCCATTTGGTTGTCAAGTTTGTTGGAAGAATTAGGAATAGAATTATGTAAATCCATCAAAGTTTATCGTGATAATCAAAGTACAGTATCCATGACAAAAAATCTAGTGCTCGACAGTAGAACCAAACATACTGATATTCGACATCATTTTATTCTAGATCTGAAACAACAACAATTCATCTTTTCTGAATTTTGTCCATCTGAAGATGAGCTTGCACATAATTTTTACCAAAGCTCTCCCAAAAAGCAGACTTGAAAATCTTAGATCATTGTTGGGAATCCTCAAACTTTACATCAAGGGGGAGATTGAAAAACATGATGTCTAAGTTTTCGGCATGGAATGGACACTTGGGCGTGAATGAACTGTTGGTCATCAACCTAAATAACAGATTTGGCCATCGTTCATTGAAAATTCACCACATTTTCTTCCTTATCTATTGCGTTGGATTCGCATTTGAAGCTAATCATACTCTATTTAAGGAGGATGTATTTCTTGCCTACGAGGTGTTTTTTAGTGAGTATTCTTAGTGATAATCTTTGTTACTTGTGCATTGTAAAATAGATTTTAGTAGTGTAATTTCTTGTTTGAAAACATATATACTATGTTTTATTTTTACCAACAGAGAAGAGATACTCTGTGTCTTTTTTATTGTCTTGAATAAAGTTTATGATAGTGATTTCTAAATTTCTATTTGATATTTGAGTTTTTTCACATCTATAGCTTGATAATCACTTGTCAATTTTATTAATTCAATCACATTTTTTGTTTTGGATTTACATTTTCTGGGTGTGACTCCTTAGTGAGCACTTAAATCTTTTTTTATAGATCCTTCACTATCTACATCTCAATAGAAAAAACAATCACTATGTCACAACAAACTAGACTCAATATGAGAGGAGAAAGTGGAGAACTACAACCATTGGGAAGAGACTATATTTTATCCATATGTGCAAATTTTTTAGATATATCTTTACTTTTTCTTTAAAAGTTGGGTTTTGGAATTTGATTTTTTTCAACAATATTTTTTATATTTACATTAAATTTACATTAAATAAAGGGGAAAGTATAATATAATATATAAATTTTTCCTTAGCAATAAAATCAAAGTATATATGTGTCTCTAATTTCTTAACCAATCTTTAGCTAATACTTGCATTGGAAGCTCATCTTTCTATAGGTGACAAAACATAGCTAAAAACTAATCTCATTTTCAAAAACATATTTGCACTGAAGCTTCTATAGAACAAACAATATTGATATCCTAAAGTAGTGCCAAACACCAGAGTAAAGACCATATTAGAGTTCCAGCATCGCCTAAGAAACTCCCAATCAAGACACTATCAATCAAACCTAGTCCAACTTCATCCTTGGGGACAGTTCCATGCTAAGAAACTCCCAACAAGACCTAGTAAAAGAGCATTGTGAGAAGAGATGCTTGATTATTCCCAACTTGAGTCGGGAAGGGAAAAGTCCATCTAAGAGACCAATTTTTGCAAGTCGTGCTTTGGTAGCAATGTAACATACCCTTTTAGCTTGAAAACATTTTGTGTTAGCAAACATTATTATAACTTTTATTGTAAAGTTTAATGTAGGAAAGGTGTCCAAGGATGACTGTAATTTGCACAATATATTATTATTAAATAAATAAAATAGGAGACAAACACTTAAGAGGACTATTGAAATAGTGGTTACTGATCCACTAGGTGGAATGGAATCTGAGGTAGAAGGCAATGGACAAGTGGCAGCATCATGATGCAACTAACTAGCTATTGGTATGGGACAACTCCCTTGAAGTGTGGTCATAGTGCCCTGAAAGATGGGACTGGAGCTTGAGGCTCATTTATTCCAAACTGACCACTAAAAGACCTAGGCAATCTATATAATAGCCATCAATTATTGAACTGAGGTTCATCACTTTTCCTGACGAGGAAATTTACCTTGGGGTTTTACTATGTTTGCACCCAAGAGATTTGATGAGGGGATATGCTATGTTGTTGATCATGTTGTGAGTCTACCAAACTCTTATTGAGTTCAGGAGGTTGATGCTAAGTAGAGAAGGAATTTTATTTCAGGAGGTTCATGCTGAGTGGAGAAGGAATTTTGAGTTCCTTGCTTCTACACAGATTCCACCCACTTATTGGATCAGTAATAAAGTTTGGGGGTTCACTAGAAGTGAGCAGTTGAGCTGCTTCTTCTGAGGTAGGTTGGGAGGAACAGGCCTCCTTGGGTGTTTGTCGGCCCTATTGTCATCTACAGGTTCTAATTGTTTATCTGATGTTAAACTAGTTAATTCTATTTATTTACAAGTATTTAATTTACAGAATGTAATCTGATTTATATACCTCTACTTTATTTTCTGATTCAAGTTTAAAGCATGAATAGAAATTATGAATGAAATAAATGATCTCTGCATTTTTCCCCATGCAAAAATGAATAGCATCGTACTCTAGTACAGAGACAATTAAAGATAGATAAGTTTGATAGGCAAATAGCCATGTGAATGAGAAGATAAAAACATTGCATTTTCTCAAAGTTATTGTTTACTGTTAAAATTTCTATGTACACATGTATGAGATTTTTCATGGTTATTTCTACATAATTAATTGTTCTCAGAATACAAAGTAATGTATACTTCATTTATAGATATTAGTTGTATAGAAATAAATAGTTTTCCTTTCTAATGTTTATATAAATTATTTTTCTGCTATAGTATTTAGAAAACATAGATATATTTATAAGCAGATAGTACAGATTTAGAAACCAAACATACAGTAAAAAATATAGTAAGTTTACAACTCTCATCACACAGAAAAACTAGCTTATCATGCTTCTTATCTTTCAATTCATGACAGACCTTATGACATTATCTTAAAGCTAAAATAGAATACCACTTTATTCATTCCCATAGCTCGACATAGTCAAAATTTGGTATCTTAACGATAACCATAAATAAAAAACCAAACAATTACACAACAATCATTACTGTAGATCGAACAGTTGAAATTCACAGGTTCATCCTCAAGATTTAGCTAATACAAATGACTATAGATTAAATCAAATTAAGAATAGGAGACACCAACTCGATTCCAAGACCCTTTCGAGGATAAACATTAAACCCTAACCCAAGAATCTTCATCTTAGTAAAAGCGCAGAGATTTCCTGTATTCGACGATTCATACATAAACCAAACTCTACTCTAAAACAAAACACATCCATTATTACTCACAAAAATCAAACGATTATACAATAAACAAATCTGGAGAGATTTGTATTACAACTACTACATTATTATAACGATTATTTGCAGGAGGAACGATAACAACATTTAAATCTCACAACTATAACTCTTATTCATCAAACCCTAAATGTAGTATCATGTTTACAAAATAGAAAAACTACGTACAGAGAGTAAGCCTTCCATAGATACGAATATCTAGCCTGTAGCAATAGACTTATCATTTATACAGACTTCATACATTTTCTCACCATTTTACATTTCAAGTTTTACTATCCACAGAAGAAAAATGATAACAACAGAGTTTTGAAAACACCATTTATCACATTATCCAAGCTTGAGGATAAAAACCCTGTTATACGATAGTTACATTCTAAATCAACACAGCTAATGCCCAGTGGGTCGAGGAATCCTCCTCCCCATTCTTTTAAAAAAAATTACAAACCCTATCAAAACTCTTTGAGTTAAAACACAACACACAGGACATAACACAGTCGGCCATCATCTCGTCTACACAGAGTTTTCAAAGCAACCGTCGAGGCTTACCGATTGGTATAGATGTAGCCAACCTACGACGCCCAAACGGGAGAACACCAATGAATCGTTGCTCTGTAAACAACCACATCAATGTTGTGGTCAAACATTTATCTTATCAAGAAACAAGACTCAATATAAACAAATAAATAACTACTGCGTTAAATGTCAAATGGAAATCTACAGGAGGAGTTTCGAACACATTACCTTCAATTTAGTTGGCCAACAGCACAAACAATCACGAGACAGGCGTAACAACAACTGAAACTACTCATACTATCAAATGCCGAGGAATAGAGAAACCCCACACAGAGCCACCAACTTCAAGCAAGCTAAACAGTGCCGAGACCTGGAACAACCATGGCGAATGGTTGGTTTCTCATTCGAATCAATTTAAAAACCCTCACAGGTTTGACAATCGAAACACATCAAAGACAAGCACTAAGCTGCTAACCAAGTCATCCATCACTGTACAATTAACTGAGGAGTTCCACTCTTAAATCTTCATGAGTCACGGGTTCAAAACCCTGTCCTCACAACTCAAAACACACAACTGAAAGACCTACAAACCCTTGGCCTGTCGGCCTATTGCAGAACCATAACTACCATTGCCAAATTCACAATAAACACTACGATGGAAACAAAGGTAGGGTTTAACCCATACCCATCATTACACTTCCAAGATCAACGGTGGAGATCACTGGGAGACTTACGAAGTATCAATACCATCTACCACATTAAATGTGATATCATTACAAACGCCACGAGGAAGCCATGAAGGAGCCAACTTTTAAACCTTCGAAACAGTGTGTTTACACATGAGCACCAGGTTAGTCATTACCAAGGTTATGGCACGTGAACAAGCTCGATATGCCAGTGACGATGGAAAACCACCAACTCGATAGTTGTGTCCATTTAATGCACATGGAAGTGTTGGTGTTTGCCAACCTGTAGCATTTAACATTCACACCGTAACATTCATAACATAATACATTGCATATTGTAAGATCGAACTATGAAACCCTGTCAAGGCATTAATCTATTAAGTTAGTATATATATGCGCCAAAGTTTGCACCTATTTCACAATATCACATAGTTTGCACATATTCCACATACCATATAGTTCGCATATATTTCACCTATAGCATAGTATCACACTAATTGCATAGAAATCATATTGTTCATATAGTATCACACAATTGCATAATTGCCACATAGGGTATCACAATGCACAGAAATCACATTACATAAATGTGATGTATTTTACAATAGTTGTTAATATTACAACAAACTTTATTTGCAAGGGTTCGATAACATTTCCATAAACATTATAAATAGACCATATAGATAATCCATTAAATGGAATTACACATTGTGAATGGATTCTATACTTTACACACACATACATTATAATGTATTGTGTAAATGAAATATTTCAGACCAACATCATCATCGTAGGATATAGACCCTAAACAAGTTAACAAAACAGTTGTACTTAGAATTTCTACAAATTGTCACGGAGGTAGAAGGTATACATTTACATACAGTCAACATGAATGGAAACCAAAATAATTCTAGGTACAACACTGCGATATGATCATTACAGACCTTCTTTGAAAAACCGATTGACTACTTGTCGCATCTTTAAAACTCTTACCTATAAACTGTCACAAGTATGAAATCACATGCTTTAGCACAAATGCTAAGTAAGCCTCGGGGCGTCCGTAGGACCCCTTCATCAATCAACGAAAGTACATTTGTCAAAGTAGTTAATTCACCTTCCATAAATGACAACAATAGAAGTTTGTAACAGTACAGCTGAATAGGAATAATATCAACACATCTTCTAAAATCTTTTAGTCAAAAATTCTTTTAGTATAAACTAGCTTGGCATTTAGTACAGTAAGCTAAACTTTTATGCATTATTCTATTTCTGCATACAGTAAATAAGCAATAGATGTCACATAGAAAATTTTTAAATTTTTGTGATTTTCCGGGATGTTACAAGCAAAGCCTTGGTAAATCACTAGCCATGCAAACACCTGAAGCTTGTATGTCACTTGAATTAATCAAACATTATGTAATCTCTTAATACACCTTCTCTCTACACCATTAGACACCCACCATGATTTGAGAATAGGGATAATCTCCTGTCATTTATGAAAAATAAGTTGTAACCTATTAGAATCATAATGAAACAATGGGAGACCAAAAATGCATTCCCAATCACAACAAAAAGGGCCAAGCATATCTATACTAATTTTGAAGAGGTCCTCATGTGGAATAAAGATGATAATATCCATAATAGCATGTCTATCCCTATAGGATAATCAAAACTCATGAGCAATGGATTGCTCACCCTTCTAGGTTTGGGTACTAGCATTCCACAAATACCTCTAATAAAATATCATTTTCTTACTCAACCGTCATCCTTCAAACCAAGGGATGTTTGAAATACATGTTCCTTGCACCTTCCAACTCCATATATGTCTTCTTACTAAATCCCATATTGCTCGACTACTTGATATATTCCACCTAAGAAGGCCAACCACCTTCCTCCTTGCTGCCCAAATACTTTTGATAAATATCCTAAGGCTTGGAATTTATGAAGGGACAAGATAATATCACATAATCCAAATGATCCCCTAATCCTACCAATGTGTTTTGATGTGACAAGTCAATTTCTTGGTAATACTTTCCAAGGAGAGATTCCTTCTAAATAATGAATCACCCATTTTGTAAGAAAAAATATTATTTAGGGTGAAAATATCAATCAAACCTAGGCCAACTTCATCCTTGGGGATAATAGAAACATCCGAGGGTAGCATCAGAATCCCCATAACCCCATCATACATGGACCACAAGTATGAACACAAAATTTGTTCCAATTTATAAAATTGAGCCCTATTATGAAGCCAACAAGAAACACAATAAATGTGTGAAGCCTCAAGAATGATCCTACTTATAATAGTCATTATAGCAACAAATGGAATGTCTTTGTTCTGCCAAAGGAAAAGTTACATTGCAAATGCTCCAAATAACAATTCCACATAGTTGTTTGAGAAATCCCCACACCAAAGGGAATGTTAAGATACCTTACTATATCACCTATATGGATGAAGGTATAGTGGGAGGGATCCAGTTAGGACGCTCCTCAATACCAAAACAAAGAATAGGTCTTATGATCGTTGATCTTATCCCCAAATGCCTTGCAGAAAATAGACAAGCAACCACTAGTGCTAAACACCAACTCTTGGTCCACCTGAATAAAAAGTATAGAATCATATGCAAAGTGATTATTAGCAATCTGAAAATCATGAGGAAGTGAAATTCTATGAATCTTCCCTTGTACTCGGGCAACATCAAGTAAATATCCAAGAGCATTAGTAGTTAAAATAGAAAGGGGCATCCCTATCTAATTGACCGGTGCAAAATAATACATGGAGAAAGCATTCTATTGACTGCCACAAAATATGAGGCACAAGACAGTAGGGTTTTTGATCATTCTCACAAACTTTGAACCAAATCCCGAACTTGACATCATATCTGTAATGAAATACCGATCAATTATGTCATAGGATTTATCAAAATCTATTTTAAGAAAGAGATCTTGTTTCCTGGATAATCTATCCCACTCCATGGCCTCCGTATACAAAACATGCATGTTCCTTTCACAAAATTTTCCTCTCAACTTCTCTCACTTGAAGCACCATTTCCTTATCCATGATTTTGTAAGAAACACTTAATAGTGTTATAGGCCTCCATCCCCCAATGGAATCTCTACAAGATTTTTTTGAAATAAGCTTGATCAACCCTTGATTAATACACTTTGTTAGACATCCTGTATGGAATGCTTCTGCAACCATGTAACTTAAGTCATTTGTAATATTATTCAATGTTTCCTTGTATAAATCACAAGGTATTCCATCAATACTTGAAGATTTACCATTATGCATATAGCTAAGGGATGCAAACAATTCATAATTTGTGAGGTCCTTGTACAACCTTTCCCGCTCAACAATAAAGACTTTGTGTGGAACCACCCTATAACAATAATTCATAGTTGCAACCACATCCTCTATAATTAGTGGATAAAGAGAAAAAATATTTTAAAAGTGGTCATTGAACATACCTTGTATCTTGGGGGATATTCTTCAAGTGAACCAACATCTCTACTAAGGCCCAATACTCTATTCGAGACCACCTTCTTCTTTATAAAATCAAAGAATAACTTGGACCCCTCATATACTTCCTTAATTTACTACAAATTGGCATGCACTCTGGCGCCTCTTGCAACATAATCCTCCTCCCTACATACCACAAACTCTAGATATGTTGCATTCTTTTGAAGGATAGATTTATGAAGGTCCTCCTCAAGGAGAATATGTACCTCTTCCAATTCATCCTAGCTCTCGAAGATCTTGTCTAAGATTGCAAGCAATCATACACCTTGAACCATGCATAAAGTTGATAGTTCATCGAATAGCTCACTCTCACCATATCATCAACCCCTATCACCAATGGGACAAGTTACTAGGTTCCAAAAATGATCGATGTGAGTACCGAATTCAAGGGAATCTAAATGAGAAACATTTAACTTATACACAGAACAAAGCTTTGAGGGAATCACATCACCCACCAAAATGGATATTTGAATGGGTAGACAATTTGAACTAGTTACATCCATCAACAAGTCAACTGATATAATCCTTCTAGAAAAGGACATATAATTTTGAGGTCCATAGAACCTATCTAGCCTTTCCTACACCCTCACCCTCCCTTGAAAAAATTGAACCAAGTGAAGCAACCACCATAATCCATTCTTTTCTTTCCCCAATTAGGATCAAAGAGTTGAAGGGTATCCTTGCACCCTCACCATGCATGTTTCTCTACACCACACATCATATAACCTAAGCCACCACCCTAATCACCAATCAACTTGACCATGTTAGATTCACCACTTATTATCCATTCTTCATCTAGAAGAGAAGAATACATCCAATCCCAAAGACGTGTTCAAGAAGAGATGATGTTGGGTGCATATACTGAACAAAATCCAACCATTTATGTTCTAAGGCTTATGTGATTAGTGATTTATTGGTAGGTGTCTTCCAGATCCATTGCATTAGTTTGCAAAGTGTCAAATTTGCAAAGAAGGATAGGGTGGCACATCATTAGAAAAGGAGAGATGATGGAACAACCTAGCCTGGTCCAAAAATTTTACACTTTGCAAACTGATGTGATAGATCCATAAGACCTCTCAGTAAAATCCAATTTGTCTCTCTTGTTTCAAAAGAGTAACCTAGATGCATTGGTTATTTATGTCATAGCCAAAGGATGTAACAAGACTTTGAAGAGAATGGGATATAGTAATGATCTCCCCCCCACCTTGAACTTGGTCTGAATTCCAAAAGGTACCATTCCACACATAACTCATGCAATTGCGAAGCTCAAAACCAAAGGCCTTCACCTCCTACATAAATAGCAAATATACAATATCCTTTTGCAAGACTCCCTACGCAAGTTGTTTTGGACCATAAATCATCAACCCTCTCACATTCTATGAAAAAGGAGAAAATTTCATTCAAACAATAGGGGGTTTACAAGACTAATGAACCTGTTTGTTCATGGTATATTACACAAAGAGGATGATCCCTTGTTTGGAGAAAGGGACACAACTTCCTTGAAATACTTTGCTTGAGGAGTTGGACTCACTGGTTTATTGGGTTTCTCCACACCAGTTGGAGACAAGGACCCCTTCCTCTTGTTAGAATTGACTTTTGGCCATTCATCAACATACATGACTTGAGTATAGAAATTGATACTTGGAGTTGAAGATAATGGAGGCCTATATCCTTCTAAGCTATTAACAGCCCCATAATAAAAACCTTGTACTTTGTTAAAATCTAGTACTTCAGTATCCTTAAATAATTGTTGAGTCACTCCAATACTGGTGTTGTCTCCCAAGCCTTGCTATGGATGAGAAATAGGATCACCATCCTAATCTTGCATATAAAGCTCGATCACATGGTTAGAGCCCCCACCCTTGCTCGATGGGGATGATGATGTTGTAGCACTTTTCCCTTAGAGACCACCTTTGATTCTCTTCGATGTGGGAAGTCACGAATAAGGTGGTCCTAAGCTTAATAGGGAAAATAAGCATTAGGAATATTTAGATAGTGCACTTTCTATTGATGAACCCCATCCACTTCCACAATTGAAATAAACTGAGGCAATTTATTTGTTAGATCAACTTCTACACATGCTCTAGCGATACCTTGAAATGAATAACATCTTCCATCTAGGATGAAATTTTTTCCAAACCTATTAGCACACAATTCTAGTACAAAAGGTCATAGTCCTATTGGAAGAGAAGGAAAATCTATCCATAAAGGGAATGAGCTTGTCTCGATCCTCTAGATTGAAATATGCCCTCCATGGTTGGACATACACCAAAGAACAAGCAATGTTCCATGTACCATACTATAACACTTTTCTTGATAATGCCTCGGAATTAAATAATAAACACACGTATTTAAACCCCAATCCCAAGTAATAATTCAATGACAGTCCTTTTTCTTCCTAGTTCAACAAGCCCCTTTAATTAAATTCAACTTTGTCTCTGTAACATCCCCAAATTTCGTAAAAATTAATTTTTTTTCTAAAATGTCTTTTTTACCAATAAATGCTATGTGGAAAATATAATATGCCAGTTTAACATTTAGTTTTGCTGCTAAACTTTAATTAAAATTTTCGTTGAACATTTAATTGTCTTAACGACAATTAAATATATATTATTTTAAGATTTATATATGTTGTTGTTGTAACATAAAGACATAAATAAAAATGACACAGTTCAATAATGTCGTAAAACACTTAAAGCATGACTAGAGTACGTATCAGTGATTATATAAAATTTCTATGGTTCTAATCTTTACATGCATCGTCAATTGTTCAACTATTACTGCACTGCCAGTTTGTCTCAAAATGCTATGAATGAAGTGTAAGTCATATACTAAAATGGATGTTGATTTATTATTTACTGATTAAGTGTTTGTATGTTATGTTCATTCCTTCAAAGTAATTCTAATATTTGATGCATGTCAATATTTTGCTTTCAACAAGTAACTTCCTAGCGTAAGCCTGAGACTTACTTAGCTTTATTGCTAAAGCAAAACACTTCTTATCTGTCGAGGTTTACAGGTCTAATTCTAAAATGGTTTAAACTAATACTCAAGCGATAATCTACAATGTGCTTGTTTACAGTTATTGGTTTGTGGAGTTAGGGATACGCTTCCTAACTAAGCTCTTTATTAAAGTAATAAAAGATCCTAGTATTGAATAAGGGTAAGGTGCTTTAATGTTTATAGTTTAACCAATTGGATGCACCAACTATACAATAGAAAAGTGTGAAAGGGTCAAAATCAAACTATGTTGATGTTATAAAACTCGACGAGACTATAGGTTAAGTCAAGGTATGTAATATCTTCACGGTTGAAAAAGTGTGATGGTGTTTGGCCATGCAACAACTATACAATAGTGGGTTTTTAAAAATTTAGTTGGGTGAATGACGAGGCATGGAGTTAATGCCTTCATGTGATCAGTGTTTAATGCTGCCTCAGGCAACAAAATCCTACCGCGAGGCTTCAGGGTTTGGTCCTTTGCTTGTTATTGTTGGTTGTTGTTTTGCGTTGGCAAGCTGAGCTCCTCTCGACTGCCATGGGGGTTGGGCATCTCGATCTCTGGTGGTTGTAACCATAATGGGTTTTGAACGTGGAGCTTTAATGGTTTTACCAACGTGCTATCAGTTGCTGTTGCTTGGTTTCTTCCCCAGCCTCAGTTCGAATCTTTGAAATGAAAAAGATATGAAACCCTAGAGTTTAAATCTTAAGCCTGAGATTTGTTTGAATCTATAGTGTTCAATACTTAACCTATTTACTTGTATTGGCAGGAGGCGGGTTCACTTCTCATTGGTGATGAATGGAAGAAAGAACTTGCTCCAAGAGATTGTGAATCTCCTGGTAAGTCTTAGGCTCATCCACTGATACCCCTGTCATTGTCCCGTTGCTTTTGGAGTTAACTTGCTTGCATACAAATAGTTTAAGGGAAGTTTGTAAAACAACATTTCTGCTGTGGGTGGTTGTTTTGGCATCTCTTTTGATGGGGTTTGGTTTTTAGGTTAAAGTACACGTTCACCAACATTAGTTACCTTCGAGTTTCCTTACACAGCTAGACTACGAATGTAAAGTTGTTTTATGAATACAATGGTTCATTTGGTATTTACTTCTTGTGTTAAAAGGAGAGGATCGGCTCTCGGTTACTGTTGGTTTTATTTGTATTCCACCGTGCTTAACCCTAAACTTGTTTTGGTAAACAATGGTATAGCTAGCTTGTGCGGTCGTGTTTGGATTTTGAAACTTTACTTGTTGTAAAATTTACGGGGTTTTAAACCCTAGTATTTCAAGGTTTAAGTTCGGAAGTTTTAGTTACCATTTTATGCTATGCTCGAGGGTGAACCCGTTATGAGTATTGAACCCATGACCTGCGATGCTACTGTAGATGATAGTTCATGTTTGAATGCTCTACAGGGTTAATGTAGGTCCAGTCTACAGTCTATTTATAAGTTTCTTAACTTGCAATGGACGGTGTAAAAGAGCATGTTACGATTCTCATAAAATATTGTTATGAAAGTTTTGATTATATTTTTTACTTAAAAACTCTGGGTGAGCTCATAGGGAGACTCGAACCATGGATCTTTGTTGGCGAAATGTGTAACATGTAGTATGAAATATCGTTTTAATCGAACCTTGTAAATACTACTGTAGTTTATATAATATTGTAATAGCAGTTGGTTTAATTTTTAAGAAAGGTATCGTGACCCACTGTAATTATTTCAATGGTAAAAGAATTATGGGTTACTTGACCCGATTCCTTGGATATAATAAACAAAACATGTTTATGTAAATAGATAATAATAGTTAGTCCGATACTGTATAAATTTGTTTGACCAAAGATATAGTTTATATTATATTTATATGAATGTTTGCACTAATGTGCTTTTCCATACTTTGGTTTATAATACTACTGTATATTGTCTAAATTATACATAGATACTATGTTATGTTTATTCGAGTGGTTTGTTTGGAAAATAGACTATAATTTCTGTATATGAAATGCTACAATAGTTTATGAAAGTATTTTAAATGATAAATCTACAGTTTGGATTTTACATTAATATTCCGTAATAACATATGACATATGAGGATATAATTATGTTCTTTATGCAATATTTATATATATGAATTAATTTGTATTTATGTTGATAACTTGGTAATGTAAAGCTAGGGTTTTTAGTTTGATGTAATAAAATTCTTGAGTAAACTCTTTAAATGATTTAGAAGATAAAAGTAGAATAAATGAATGATAAATCTACCTCATATAATCTGAAATCTTATCTATTCTGAGTTAATTAATTCTTCTTCCTGTACTAGAGTACATCGTCCATGACAAAAGGAAAAATACAGGAAGGTATTTTATTCATTCTTCATTATCATTCTAATCTTTAGAACTAAGTTATTTTGGTCAGAAATCATTCATACATCACCAAACTAAACATTCATTCTAATACACAGAAATAATTTAGTAAAACAGAAATCTATCATTTTCTATCCTGTCTGAAATATGTGAACTATCTAAAGAAAACTTAGAAGACATTTAAACAGTTACAGGACTAGATTAACATTTCCAGAATTAATTTAACAGTGTAGAAACGAAATGAAATATAGCAAGTAGAACCTGATAACTTGATAGGGTGGACAAACACCCAAAGAGGCTTGTTCCTCCCAACCTTCTCCAGAAGAAGCAACCAAATCACTTGCTCCCTTGGACCCTCGAGCCTGTTTACTGAACCACTAGGAAGAAGATTCTGTGTAGAATCAAGGCACTCAGGTTGTACCTCAGCAATCAATGGAGACTTGCATACACCTCGAAACCTCTGCACTCAGCAGAAATAAGACAGTTTTACACTGCAATTCAAAACATGGCTTCCCCTCATCGAATCTCTTATGTGCATACAATAGAACCACAAGGTAAATTTTCTCGTCAAAAAAAGTGTGAGCCTCTGCTCAAATTCGATGGCTTATAAAAGATGCCTAGGTCTTTTAGTGGTCAATTTTCAATAAATGAGCCTTAAGCTCCAATTCCACATTCCAGGGAACATGACCACAATTTAAGGGAGTTGTCCCATAACAACAGCTAGTTACTGAGTTCATGATGCTGCCACTTGTCCATTTCCTTCTACCCCAGATTCCATTCCTCCTAGTGGGTCAATAAACACTCTTTCAACAGTCTTTTTGGGTGAGTGTCTCCTATTTTAATTTATTAAATAATAATATTATTCATTTACAGTCATCCTTGACACTTGGTCAAATATAAAACTTTACAATAAAATTTAAGGTAATGTTTTTCCACAAACATAAAATGTCTTAACTATTGGGTATGTTACGAACACCCCCCCTTAAGCTCAACATCATTCTCGATGTTGCTTATTCTTCATCAGATCCTCCATGGAACAGAATTGGATATGCTACCCACATTTTACTTTCCAATTCCCAGTAGCTTCATCAGGGATAAGGTGCTTCCATTGCACCTTTACCTGCCCTATCGTGCAATTCCGGAGCATAATTCCCCTCCTGTCGAGGATATAGTCCGGTTCCACTTGAAAATTTCCTTTGGGCTCCACCTGTATGTCATTCCAATTTAGCACATGAGTAGTATCGTGCACATACTTTTTCAAAACAGAAATATGGAAAACGTTATGTATTCTCAAATTATATGGTAAAGCCAACTGATATGCAACTAGTCCAATTCTTGATAGAATTTCGAATGGTCCACAATACCTGGGTGCTAGTTTAACACAACTCCCAATATTAAAAGAACTTTTCTTGGGTTTTACCTTAACAAAAACATGATCTCCTATCTGAAATTCCTTTTCAGTTCGTTTCAGATATGCATAAATTTTTTGTCTGTCTTGTGCAATTTTTAAATTGCCTTGTACCTGTTTCAAAATTAGCTCCATTTATTTTAACAAATTTGGTCCTAACATCAATCTGTCAACAGGATTACTCCAAGAAATAGGAGTATTGCATTTCCTTCCATATAGAATCTCAAATGCACTAAGTCTAGCAAAAGATTGATAGTGATTATTGTAAGCAAATTCAACTAAATGTAAAAAGTTTTCCCATTTAGTTGGTTGATCGTTTACATTCATTCTTAACATGTCTTCTAAAATCTAATTCACCCTTTCAGTTTGTCCATCAGTTTGTGGGTGAAAAGATGTACTGAAATTTAACTTAGTATCTAAACGTTTAAGCAATGTTGTCCAAAAATTTTCAGTGAACTTAGAATCACGATCAGAAATTATTACCTTAGAAATTCCGTGTAACCGAAAGATTTGCTTCATAAACACATCAGCAATGTTAGCAGCTTTAAAAGTGGTTTTAACAGGAATAAAATGAGTTGCTTTACTGACCTTATCCACAACTACCATTATTGAGTCATTTTATTTTTTATTCTTAGGCAAACCAGTTATGAAATCAATACTTATAATTTCCCACTTCCATTTCGAAATTGGCAATGATTGTAAAAGGCTAGCTGGGTGTTAATGCTCAGCTTTAATTTGATGACATTCAAAGCACCTATCTATGTATTCAACCACTTCATTTTTCATGTTTGGACAAAAGTAATCCTTTCTTAGCATAGTTATCATTTTCTGATAACCGGGGTGTCTCGAATAAGGACTTTTATGAATTTAATCTAAAATCAACAACTTAACTTTTGACACATTAGAAACATAAAGTCTATTTTTATAGGTCATTAAGCCTTTTTCATTAATGCTAAAATCTGTTATTAAATTTTCAGATAAGTTTTCAGCAATTTTTTCTCGTAATTTCTGATAATTTTCATCTTCCTTAGTTCCTTCTTCAAGCTGATTTTCCAGATCTTTTTTATAAGTACTGATTGCTACCACAAAATTTAATTTATCATTTTTGCTTAAGGCATCAGCAACTTTGTTTTATTTACCCTTAATGTGCTAAATCTTGAAATCATATTCACTAAGGAAAGATAGCCACCTAGCTTGCCTTGCCTCCAGATTTGTTTGATCCAACAAATATTTTAAACCTTTATTATTTGTCATTAGTGAAGACTTCCTACCAATCAAGTGATGGTGCCACATTTTAATGCATGTATCACAACTGCTAGCTCTAAATCGTAGGTTGCGTAGTTCTTTTCGTGAATTTTTAACTTCCTTGACTCGCAGGCTATTACATGACTTTCTTGAGTTAAGACCCCACCAAGTCCATCATTGCATGCATCAGTGCATACCACCAATTCCTTATTTGGATTTGCAATTTTTAATATAGGTGCTATTGTTAATAATTCTTTTAATTTTTTAAAACTCTCCTCACACTTTTGATCCCATAAGAATTTATTTCCCTTCTTTTGCAAATAGGTTGTGGGGTTTGCAATTCTGGAGGATCCTTCAATAAATTTTCTATAGTATCTTGTGATTCCCATAAAAGAATGTACATATGTTACGTCTTTCGGGACATGCCACTTATTAATTGCTCTTATTTTATCTAGATCAACTGCGATCCCATGTTTAGATATTATGTGACCTAAATACTATATTTTATCTTTGCAAAAGTCACATTTACTGAACTTAGCAGAAAGCTGATGTTCTCTTAACACTTGCAGAATTATTTTTAAGTATTTGTCGTGTTCTTCTTTAGTTTTAGAATAAATTAAAATATCATCAACGAACACAATTACAAAGTTATCTAGATAATTATGTAGAACTTTATTCATTAGACACATAAATCCTGCTGGAGCGTTAGTTAGCTCAAAAGGCATAACTACGAACTCGTAATGACTATAACGGGTCCTGAAAGCAGTTTTTAAAATGTCTTCATCTTTTATCCTAACTTGATAGTATCCCGACCTCAAGTCTATTTTAGAAAATATCGATACTCCACGTACTTGATCAAAGAGATCATTGATGTGGGGTAGAGGATATCGATTTTTAACAGTCATTTTATTTTGTTGACGATAGTCTATGCATAATCACAAGGTACCATCCTTCTTTTTAACAAAGATAACCGGTGCTCCCAAGGAGACACACATGGCCTTATGTATTTTTTATCAATTAGTTCCTTCAATTGTGATTTTAGTTCATTAAGTTCCAAAATGTTCATTATGTAAGGACCCTTTGAGTTTAGTACCGCACCCAGTACTAACTGAATGGTGAAATCTAGTTCCATTTTCGGAGGTAGTCCTAGAATTTCTTCTGGGAATACATCAGAAAAGTCCTTAAGAATATGTATGTCTTCCAATTTTAACTTATCTTCCCTAGATAAATGTTTGTCATTAATTACATTTACAACAAACATTTTACACCTTTTCCTTACAATTTTTTTAACTTGCAAAGTAGAAATTTGTCTAACATAAGTTTTTCTAGGAATTCCCTTTACTGTTTTAGTTTCTTCATCATTATTTAAACAAGTAAAATAGTTTTCAAAATAGTTTAGCACTACTCTATGCTTTTCAAGCTAGTCCATGCCTATTAATACGTCATAAGATCCCAAAGGTAAAATATTCAATTTAACTTGCGTCTTTAACTGACTCATAAGCAAATCACAACTTTTAACAAATTCTACAACCTTTCTTTTGGTTCCTATTGCTAACTGAACCAACCATGATTTATCAAAATTTTCTACTTTTAACTTGCAACTCTTCACTAAATCCAATGATATGTAACTCAAACTTGCACCTGGATCAATTACAATAGAGATAGGTTTGTTTTGTATCATACCTTCGATCTCGACCATGGAAGTTTGATGGTCTGCTTGTCGATTTTCCCGTGCTGCATTGATTCTGGGCATTTCCCTTGCTAAATCACCAACTGTTGGTTCTGTATGCATTGTATGAATGTTGCTAACTGTCTTTCTTTTGAGTGGCCATTTTTCTCTAGTATGCGGTTCATTACAGTCATAACATTTTAAAGGTGGTCTTTGTTCATTAATCCTAGCATTACTATTATGATTATTATTGCTATTAGGTATATTTCTTGTAGCTATGTAATTCTGTAGTCCAATACCTCTATAATTATTACTTTGAAAATTTCTGTTATTAAAATTTTTCTTAATATTTCTAGAATTCTGATTAAAACTTTTCTTTTTATGCTCGAAATTACTAGATTTGTTATTCCTCCAGCCAAATATTCCTTCTCTTTTTCTATTTTGTTCAAAACAAAAGTTAGCATTTCTCATGGCTTCTTCAAGAGTTGAAGGGTTGTCATACTCAATTCTATCCTTTATGTTGAAAGGTAGACAACTCAGAAACCTTTGTACCTTAGGTTTCTCTTCAACTAAGTAAGGTACATACCTTAACAGACTGATAAATTTTCTACTTAACTCATTCACACTCATAGAACCCAATTTTAAGTCATAAAACTCCTTTGCCTTATCTTCGTAATACTGTTTGGACAAATTTTTTTTCTTAAAATGTTTCTTAAATATACTTCAAGTTATAGTCTTTTCTTTAATGCTTTTAACTCTGTTAATATCCTGCCACCAAATATCCGCCTTTACAGTCAAATTGTAACTGGCCATTTTAGCTTTTAACTAAGATGAATAATCATAAATCAGAAAATACTTTTTCATACCGGACATCCATGCTTTGGCTTCCTCACCCTTTTCATTTTCGCCATTAAATGTTGGGGGTTTTATCTTCTTAAATTCCACTGAAATTTGTTCATAATGCTTATGCTTTCTTTTCTTAAGACCACAGTCACTATCATTGCTATCTTGATCAGAATTATGTTTTCTTCTATAAGTTTATCATCAGATTCAGAAGAAGAGTCACCATCACTTTTATAGTGTTTTACTTTCTTATCTCTCTGTTTATAGGACATAGTTCCAGACTCAGATTTTACTTCTGTTCTCTTATATTTTTCATCATTATGATATTTTTCCAGTAAAATATGGTTGAGCTCTTCGTGTTCTCTTAGAATTATTTTGTTTTCTTCTTTAACATTTCTTATCTCAGTTTTTGAATCTTTAACCATACGTAAAAGTTCAGATGATTGATCATTCAATTCTACATAGATTTCTTCGTTAATATTCTCATGTTCGTTATTATTATGTTCACTATGATGAGATCTATCTTCAGTAGATTCTTCCAATCCTTCCATACCTGCAATTTAATATAAAAAACTGTTCTATACAGAAACATAAATTAGTAACTATGTTTTTGTTGTTTTTTTTTTGCGTGCATTAAGCCAATTTCAGGCCTAGAGTTTGAACTCGCGCTCTGATACCACATGTAACATCCCCAAATTTCGTAAAAATTAAAAAAAAATCTAAGGTGTCTTTTACCAATAAATGCTATGTGGAAAATATAATATGCCAGTTTAACATTTAGTTTTGTTGCTAAACTTTAATTAAAATTTTTGTTGAACATTTAATTTTCTTAATGACAATTAAATATATATTATTGTAAGATTTATATATATAGCTACCTTAACATACACTAGTACAAAATGAGAGATAAATGACCAGAGAAACGACCAAAATCTGCATATAAATGACCACTTTTGAGTTGGTGACCACTGGTAGCAAATTAGCAGTCATTTATCACATGACAAAAAATGTGGTCATATTTAACTTGGTCATTTATAACTTATCTTGTGGTCATATATTTGGTCGTAGATTTGGTCATTAATTGTCACAATTAATGACCAAATTTATAACCACATTTTTTGTCACTTGATAAATGAACGTTAATTTACTACCCGCTATTGCCAACTCAAAAGTGGTAATTTATATGCATATTTTGGTCATTATTTGGTCATTTTTTTGTCACTTATCTGTCATGTTGTACTGCTCGTCGTTTATATGCAAATTTTGGTCATTGTTTTAGTCATTTATCTCTTTTTAGTAGTTTCAAAATATATATAGGGCACAAAGGAATCGAACCACCAACCTTAATTTGGTCATTTTTTTAGTCATTTATTTTGGTCATTTTTTTAGTCATTTATCTCTCATTTTGTACTAGTGTATGTTATGGCAGCTCTCTATATATAAATCTTACAATAATATCTATTTACTTGTCATTAAGAGAGTTATATGTTCGATGAAAATTTTAATTAAAGTTTAGCATTTAAAATATGTTTACGGTAGCTATATATATAAATCATTTATTTTGGTCATTTTTTAGTCATTTATCTCTTTTTTTCATTAATTTAATTTTCTCTCATTTTTTCTTTCTTCATTATATTATTACCACAACTACATTTTTTAAAATCATTGATATAGAAGTATTATTTTCCACCTTTAATATTATTATAATTATTAAAATAAAAATTTTTATCATAACTGTACTAAAAGTTATTTATTAATGTTATCAAAAATATATTATTATTTATAAAAAATATTATAATTATTAACAAACAAAAATTATTATTATTATTATTATAATAAAAATAAAAAGTAATTATTTATAAAGAAAAATATAAAAAATATATTATAATTAATTAGGGTCAAATAAATTTAACAATGCTTAAGGTGATTGAATATGATAGACTTTTAATAATATCAATAACCTTTTTAAAAATATGTGTTAAATAAGGTATAACAACTCTTTTAACAATAAAAAACGATTTACTTTAGAGTTTAATCTATTAATATATTAAACCTATTTTCTCACAAAATTAAACTCTAATCCCACATTCATATGTGCCCTTTCATAAATTATATATCTCTCATTTAATTTAAAATGTATTACTTTATAAATATTCAGATTTATTAGGTTTAGTTCTTCATTAGTATAAGATATTTTATTTAATTGTGAAAAAGTTTCTTTATAATTATTAATATTGAAAATTAAAGTAAGTAATTTTCAGGATGGGATGTGGAATGACTAGTCGTGTAATTTTTTATTTAGTATTAGCAAAGCTACTTAATTGTAGCTTGTGAAGACGGATATGCCACATAAGTTATCTATGTTACTAGTTATCCATGTATTCATGCATCAACAATTAGTTATTTTTTATATTCCTTTTTTTATCTTTCACATTCTTCTAGTTAAATCTTTTAATTCTTTATTGCACTACAACTTCTCCTTAAATTTAGATGTAATAATATTTTTAATACTATCAATATTCAACCAATTGATTTATCCAAGACTTGGTGTCTTTGTGCAAGCTTGGTCAAACCATATGCAATTTTTAGTCTAGTATGAAGCAATTTTAGGAAGTCTTGTGTCATCCATGTTTTTAATCTTGTTCTTGTACATTAGGTGCCTAGTCATAGCCTTTCTTTCAATGGGGGAGAGATTCACATTATGAGGAGCATAGGAGAGCTTGTATTTCCTTTAATTTTGAGGTTGTATGCTAGAAAGTGATTAAAGATTTACTTTATCCTTCTCCACAATTATTTGGAAATGCTATAGGGTAAAAACATGAAGTTGGGAAACAATTTTGGCTTGTTTTTGACAAAAAAAACTGCTAATTTTTATTGTTTTCAACTTCGACCTCTTCAAACTCATATCTCCCTTAGGAATTTCAACTTGAAGTAAACACAAAGGTTTTACAGAATTGAATTAGATTTCTCCTTGTATTTGTTTTAATTTTTTTATGGACATATCGTGGGACAAATGTGTTGTCAACCAATAGCATATACTTGAAAATTTTAGGTATGGATAATGAGTGGCCTGTGTTGAAAACGGTTTTTTGATAAATGGTTATTCATTTTAGGTAACAAAATTGTATGCTTATAATCTACACACACTAAACTTGATCCTGGACTATATTTCGAGTTTTTTAAGACTTGGGAACTATTTTTTATTATTTATCGAAACAACGTATGTTTAGAAAATGGTGCATTATCGACACATGTTTTTGCCTTCACATTTTCTTTCAAATGTTACTCTTATCAAACAAACTAAAACCAACCCATTGAAGATGACACTTCAAGGAACATCCTTGTATTTTTTTAATTTTTTTTGGCTTCGTCATTGTGATGATATTGAATTTTCATTCTGACTGATTTTTCAGTCACCTAATTTTTTAATGATAAAGTTTAGTAAAAAAATAGAAAAAAATAATAATCCTAAATGAAATTGAAAAAAACTTATATTACTAGAAAGTAGATTGAATGGTGAATCTACTGGTATAAACTATGACATGTAATTCTCATGTTTTGCAGTTGTCTAACCTTGTTAAAGTGACACATTTATGAATTCTGCAGAAATGGTGCTGGAATTGTTGACCAGAAACTCTCGGGCGAGAAAATGTATTGCAAACTCTCGGCCCAGATTTCAGTTCAAACTCTCATCCGAGAGTTTTTTATAAATACAGTGTGGCAATTGGTTCAAACTCTTGGCCTAGAGTTTTTTAAAACTCTCGGCCCAGAATTTGAACTCTCAAAACTCTCAGCCTAGAGTTTGAGTTTGACCTTTTTTCGCGTGATCATCTGCCCGCGCTCCGTTTTTTTCACTCCGTTTGTCACCAGTGTTTCCCAGGTTCGCGATTTCACCCTGCAACCCCGAATTTCGCATCCATAAAAGATAACATGAGTTACAGGAGTCTCAAAGAGGAGCTTGTCCTTATCCCAATGTAAAAAGGTTTATTGATTTAGAACAATTTTCAAGTCCATAATAATCTTTCCACCCTCCATTAATTCTTTTATAAATTGTATAGTTCTATTTAAGCTTGTGATGAAGATTGATTCCAACATATATGTATGAAGTCACTTCCTCCAAGTTGTTTTCATCATACATGTAATTAGCATAAGATATCTTTTGGGATTTGATTGGCATAACCTTTGTTTTGTCACTTTTAATAGTCATATTCATTCTAGAGAAAAAAACCTTGAGAATTTTTAGTTGTTTGTCAAGATCGTATGGACTTCTCACCATAAGAACAATATCGTCAGTGTAGAGAAGAAGGATGATGACTCTACCAACCAAAGTTGTGTTGACACAACCTACATATTCCAAAAAACCCTCTAGATTGTCAATGTAAATGGATAAAACGGTAGGAGATAGGGGGAAACCTTTCTTGAATCATATATATTCTAAAAAACGTATCCTCACTAACTCAAAGAGTTCCTAACCTTGGAAATAAACTTCTTCTACAATCTTATTGCACAACACTTAACTCAAAAGAGACTTTAAACTCTTCTAATATATTCCAAAGGTTAGTTATATGCACTATGTCAAATTTCTTATCTAAAGTCAACAAAGAAACATAGAAGATTGGTTTCATCATTCTGGAACCCCTCAACAATGGTCCCAAGTGTAACAATGTGGTTCACAAATTGAATGATAACTACTAAATCATGCATGGTATTTATCTATCTTTCTGTGACATTCTATCTATATGTTGATATTCTTTTCTAGAATAATTTGATATAACAAGAGTAAAAAATACCTAATCATAATGATCCTATAATTAGATGGATTGTTTTTATCTCAACTTCAAAAACATGAATAGTAAGCATTTCCTTCTAGGGTTTAGGGAAACCCTACTTGACTATTAAATTGATGATGTTGCGGATGTGAGTGATGAGGATAGGCACACCAATTTTTACGATTTATGGTGGATATCCTTTGATGTCCTTGTCTTTCCCTTTTGTCAACTAATTAACCCAAACTTTACATATTATGGAGAGAAAACTCATTCTTCTATAAAAAAAAGTTGTTTGAATGTTGTCCACAACATCAAGGGATTCATAAATATTTTCAAGGTAGGAATTCGAGTCCCTAAGGGAAATCATGTCATTTTCTTTATTTTTAGAACTTATAATTTTCCTCTAGAAATTCTTAGGATCTAGCTTAAAGAGGTGCAAAACATTAGATGGGTGATGTTTTTTATTCATATAATACATTTTTTTCATTCTAATTAGGACTTTGTACCTATATATCTTGATGGATTTTAAGAACCAATGAGAAGCATCCCTAATGGTTTTCTAACATGCTTTCACTCTTAACATACAAAGGGTTGGTTTTTCTATTTTCCTTTTTACATGACGCTGTGATAGACTCACCTTGTTAATGGAAGCAGATAGGGTTGTCATAAAGTTATGATACATGTCTTAGTATTTCCCTTTTTTAATTTGTATATTTAATTCATTATTTAAATCTCTTAAAAGTATATAAATTTTATTTTTATCCAAAATCAAGTGTTTTTGGTTATTATTATTATTTACATTGTGCTTATGTGCCTTCAAAATTATAGAGTAAGGGTTAATAGGATCATGGAAATTTAAAGTGTTAAAATTTAGTATTTTATTATTTGCTTCTATACATGGATATCATATATCACATAATCTACTACATTACTCTGAATTCCATGGATACAAGTCACTCCGTTGGATTTGACTACTGCATAGGAAACCTTGTGCAAATAATTAGATCTTGAGAACTAAACAAATTGATTATCTTAGTACCTAAAAAATTCTCAACCGAGTTTTCAAAGTTTCTTTCTTTATTTTTAGGATGTAGATATCCTATTCTAAGCCATTATAAATACAATTGTTATCTAGATTGTGCTTCTTATACAAGTTGAAATTAAAAAATACAAAATAGCATATTGCTATATAAATCTCTTGGCATTGACATGTAAAATATCCATCAAAATATATTGATTAAAAGTGTTAAAGATAAATATTCATAAAACAAAGTATATTTATAAATTTATTAATAATTATCTATAAAATATTTTTGAAAAGATTTTCATTTAAAATAGTTTTTAATAGTTCTTTTTTCAACTTTAAACTATAAATATTTCCATTATTTCATTGAGATGCATTGTCTCCAGTTCAAAAAAATTTATTAATAAAAAAAATATATAATGTAAATTGATAATAATAACAATGATGACGGTATTTTTAATTTTCGTTCTTATTTGTTATTTGCAAGCAATAAAGTTGTAATAATTACATTCATTTACAAGAATAACCTAAATGCTATACGTTGTATACCATAATTTTAGAGATTTTTTTTTATATTAAAATTATATTGGAATTGTAAACATAAATTATTAGAATTGTATAATTAGAACGTTTATAGATATTTGAGGGTTATTTATTGGAATTGTATAATTAAAATGTTCATAAATATTTGAAAATTTTTAATCAATTTTTTGTAATATTAAATATTGAAAAATGATGATTAAGATTTAATAAAAGGATTTGAGAAAAAATAATTGAAAATTTTCAAAAATAAAATATTTAACCAATTTATGTTTACAATATTACATTAATAATTTAAATAGAAAGAAAAAATCAATCCTAATAAAAATGAACACTAATAGGTTACAAGTTAAGTGCCGTGACTTTTTCATATTTAAACTAGTTTCTAGAAACTATTTGCCTATCATGATTGGCCAATACATGAGCTAAGAGATATCCATACATGGGCTACCCACTTATACATGCATCAACTACACTTATATGTGTATATTGTTTATTTTGAATTTGGAAAGACTATCATATAATCAATTTAGATAGTACACTTCTTTCATCATCCTTGTACAATTTAAGAAAAGCATAAATGTTAATCCACCCCAAATTCTAAGATATAAATTCTTATAAGTGTAATAAAACAAATAAAACAACATAGTTGAAAGAAAATATTTTTTAAATTATTATATTAATTCAACTTATAAAAAATTTAGATTAATTTAATAATAAATAGACTCTGTTGCTAGATTTCTGTGGTGATTAGTTTCAGGATGCATGTTCGGAATTTCCACCGATCTCATGAGATCTGTGCAAATTCCGAACATGCGTCCTGAAAATAAATAAACTATTAAAACATTTAAATTCAATGTTGTAATAATATAATAATAATTACGTGACTTTTAATATACAACGCATAGTTAAAAAATGATTAATGCAATTTTAATAAAAGAAGATAATCACAATATACGAGGCACATTTGAAATAATAAGCCAAAAAATAAGTAGGGTTCATAAAAGTTTACATCAAAATAGAATGTAGATTGTTACTGTTTCATGAAAAATTATAAGAGATAATTTAGTAAATATAAAAAATAAGAATCTAAAAAAATAATATCATCTTTCAATCCATAATACAAACTTCTTTAAAAGTAGAAAATAATTTTATTTAGTAGTGTCTCAAAAGTCATTTAAAATCAAACGTCATTTTTATAGGACATTTAAAATGTCGCTCTGAACTTTTGAACAATATTTAACATTGCTGGATAAGTATTTCTGTTTAAAACTATAGTACAAACATCAAGCGAAAAGTTCATTTTTACATGCAAAAAGGGAACTAATCGAGCATCATAAGTCGTCGATTTCACGTGCTGACGAGAAGGACATCGAAAATTCCAGAGAGGTTTTTTCAACGATCAAAATTTACCGGTGAATGGGACATGAAAATTTAAATTTATTAGCTGTAACCGACATTTATGTATAACCCTAAAATAACAAATAAAATATCTATAACCCTAAAATATGTATTGTCCTCTCATCGATTCCTCTCTATTCTTAACCAAAAGTGGAGGTTTGTTGACTTTGATATTAATTTTCTAAAAATAACAAATAAAATATCTATAACCTTAAAATATGTATTGTCCTCTCATCGATTCGTCTCTATTATTTAACCAAAAGTGGAGGTTTGTTGACTTTGATATTAATTTTCTATACTATGTGGTTGTATTTTAATTGTATATGCTGCAAACGATCTCACATATCTAACATTGGTATATAAAGCATAATGAGAGGTCGTTGCCATTGATAATGATTCATCGCTTGATAAGTTGGGAAATATTTAGAGTTTATAAGATATACACATAACAAATTATACAGAATAGTGAAGTACGGAGTTTCCGGTTTTTACAACTCCGGCATCATCAGTCGGCGGTTTCACATGTTCATTAAAAACACATTGAAAAGCACAGAGATCTTTTTTAGCGATAAAAATAGTGGGTGGAGTCAACATTGAAAGGACCATCTCATCACGAATCTCGGAGTGCAATATCTGAAGAAAAAAAAAGCAGGACTTAGTGAAAAAAAAAAATTGCTATTCTAATTATTTATTTATTTTAGTTTTTATTTTTTATTTTTTACTTTTGTAATTTTTATGTTGCTCATCATACACAAGGTTTTAGTGAAAAAATAACTCTTCAAGTTTAATTAAAAAAATACTCTTTAATAATAATGTTTTTATTAAAGAATTTAATTTTCTATTAAAAGATATGTTTTAATTTCCAATTAAAAGATAACAATAAACTCATTTACCCATGTTTTGGTTGATTATGTGTTTTGAACAACCTATTGAAAGTGAGATAGAGAACTCAAAAATAACATGTGCGAGCATTATGCATGTGACATACACTAAGTGATAAACTCAAGAAACAAACAAAGCATGGAACCTAGAATCCTTTGTGAAGGTTAATGTCACGCCACATGTAAAGAAACATATAAAATTTTGCAGGGTTATCATGTTGCATCAATGGTGTAATTGAAATTGTGAAATTTTAATTTTCAATTAAAATATATGTTTTTATTAAGCAGTTTAATTTTCATTTAAAAAATAACATTCAACCCATTTACCCATGTTTTTCGTTGATCATGTACTCTGAAAATCAAGGGTGGAAGGGTGAAACAAAAAAACCTACTAAGAGTGACACAAACAACTTAAAAGTAACATGTGTGTATTATGCATATGAAGTACATTAAGTGATAAAGTTAGGAAACAAACAAAAGGTGGAACCTAAAATCACTTCTAGAGGATAATGTTAGGCCACATGTAATGCAACATACTATGTTTTTCGAGGTTAACATGTTGCATCAATGGTGTAATTGAAATTGTGACATTTTATTCCAAAGGACATGAGTTAAAAGGGGAGATAAATATAATATGTCTCTTATAGAGGCAATTCACTAAAAAACACATCAAAATTGAGATTGTACTATGATGTTCTTCCCTTCCTTTATCAAAAGAAGTTTAATAAGGTTGTGTTTCCAAGGTATGGACTATTTTGGAGTCCTGAACTATTATTACACGTGAACTTGCACATACCAAACTACAATCTTTACAAATCATATGTTTTCAGGGTCTGGGCATTTGTTGCTCGTGTAGTAAAGAAAATGAATAGATCGACCATCTGTTCGGAAATTGTATTTTTTTCCAGCCAATATGGAAGAATTTAGCTGAGACTTTTAATTATGATCTTTTGTGGCATCAACATATATTTGATGCAAATATGGCCAATTGGTTCTCATAGAAAATATCACATAAGATACTTCCTTTTATCGTTCCTTGGGAAGTTTGGAGGGTGAGGAACCATTTCATATTTTAGAGTGTCCTACCAAATATAAACCATGTTGTCACGTCCCCTCTTGTCGATCCAATGCAAGGAAGGGAACATGACTATAGATCTGGGGCTCTTACAAAAACTCAGCCCATTTCATCAGATTCATATGAATAAAACAAATGTACAGGTGTATAATTCAAATAAGCACAGTAGAAGCAAGTTCCACTACATGCATATCTATATATTGATCTTCATAAACATAAGTGAAAATAATTAAATAACACTGCAGAGTTTAATACACATAAAGAATACTTATATTCATTATGCAATTGTCCCAAGAAACTAGCAATGTTGATGCAACGTTCCACCCAACCATAGGTCTCTGCCCAGCCTATATTCTTTCAGCGCTTAGAGACTACCCCCGAGCTGGGCATGATTTGTATAAGGAAAATGGGGCACTCAAGCTCATGCACAACCAAATAATCATTACATATAAGCCAAGCAAGTCCACAGCTGGGTTTATCAGGATAAATCTAAACCGTCTTCGTTTCTTGATGCTTGCACTCAAGCTCAAGCCAAAACAATGGATACCCATAACCCATACCCCAACATACTCTATCTACACACAACAAACACAGACATAGGGCATGGTTACACATTTTAACAATGGGATTTAGAAACAAGATGGCCATGGGTTTTCCCCAAATCGTGGGCACACCAAAAACAAACTGTGGAAAGGGGAATTCGACCACCGGGAGAAAAACCAATTTCTCCCCTAGATTATTAGCATTCCAATGGCCAAAATAGGCTCAATGAAATCCTAAATCGAGCTCCCTTCCTCTCAGCAGCTCTGCAACACAAAAAACGCCCTCTTCCCAGCTAGAAAACTAGGAAACACAAGAAAAACGTGGGGGAAAAATGCCTAGCTAGCTCCAAACTCGTGAGAGAGCAAAACTGATAGGTGAAGAATGGCTAAGGGAGTAACTATGTGTCTCTTTTCTTTCCATGGAAGACAAACATGAATTTCCATGAAGGGTGGCTTTCCCATACCCGAATTTGAACAGCCATGCCCCATACCTCTCCATCCCCAAGGCATTAACTATTTCAACCAACTCTTGGGAGAAATGAATGATTGGGTACAAAAGTCAACATGGGTAGTTGACGGTTCATGGGTTCTCTCATTGACACTTAGATTGACTTGGTTGGATCAAGGGTTTGAATATTTCCCTCCCAATTCCTTGTAAAATCATGCCCCCGTCTCTTGTTGCATTGCATAGCTAGTTGTGGGTATTTCATTAAAATGTATATTTACATGATATTTGCAATTCCATTGTGCCTGTATATCACGTAAACCATATGCATCACTAAATCGATGGCAGGGCCTTGGCCTTGAGCTCCTCACCACGATTTTATAATAATATTACATCATTTACATTTTAATGCAATGGGGTCGAAATCGAGATATTACACATGCATGCATCAGAATTATAGTTGTGATGAATTTTTACGTCAATGAAATTGAGGTTAATAATCACAGGTTGCTAACATAGACGATTTTTCTGAAAGACATTCCAACTTGCTTCTTTGATGGAGCAGTGAAAAATCATTGTTGTGGTGCAGGTATGATTATACAGCTTAATGATATGAATCTTATAAATCTCAAAATGGGGGTAGGGAAAGGATCAAATAAAAAAGCTGAAATCCTGCCTCTATGGGGATTGATCTGGACTTCCTACTCAAGCGATTTCCAGGTCAGAAGTTTAAACAATATTTTTGTATATCTTTGTAAGGTGTAAGTGTAAGTGTTGGTATGAGCTGTCAATTCCATCACTGTGAGACATATATTAAGACTACTAATATAGCCTTATAAAATTATTGTTACTTGCTTTCAATACCTTATCACTATTGAAAAAAAAAACTATGTTTACTTTTTTTTCGAAAAAAAAACCAACCAAGTTATCAAATAATATAACATACCTAGTTCGATCTGTGCAATCCAAAGGCCTAACTATCCTGGAAGATAGGCTAGGTGGATCTTATGCTCTGTTTCCATGGTTTTCAAGCTTGGTTTGTTGCTTGTATTGCCAAGACCAAGGCTAAATAAAATATACAAATAAAACTCTGCCATGTTTTAACACTTCTACTCTGTTATATTCTATAAGCATTTTGTGAACATCACCATGCCAAATAAAACTGCATTATACCTCTTTGCAATGTATTGTCTCGGTTTATATTGCCAAATAAACAATACTATCAAATAACAGACTTTTTTGTACAAGGCACCTTCAAGTAAACAATTCATGAACTCTATTATTTATAATCACAAAGAATAAATTAAATCTTTGTTGAGAATAACATGCCAATACGCACATATCACTTTAAAATGCAACCACGATGTAACTATGCATTTGTATACTTTTAAAGGGCTTATTGTAGCAACTTGCAATCTGCCCAGTAGTGGATGTGATTTTACAACAACAATTCAATTGACGAATTTGCTGCCAATTACATGGAGTGTGCAACACTCCAGCCTTACCTCATACCGATTGATTTTTGAAAATTTTAAACATTGACCAATTGATTTTTGCAAATGGTATGAACTTACAATTAGAAGTAGAAATTCTTGCAAATTGTATGAACTTAGAATTAAAATTAGAAATTCCTTATCTGTATGAACTTTGCGTTGACCAACTGATTTTTTCAAGTTGTATGAACTTTGCGTTGACCAACTGATTTTTTCAAGTTGTATGAACTTGCAATTAAAAGTATGTAAATTCAAAGGCAAGATGAGCATGTTTTATAGTAGTGACTTTCATTCATCGCCCATACTTTCTTGTCACTGTATCTTTTCACACTCTTCCAAATGTTGTAGTCTCTTTTAAGCATGTTCTATTAAAAAAAATTCCCTACTACATATGTCATGAAGTTTTATAATTGTTGTAGTATCTTAATGAATGTTCTATTTTAACTTTTTCCATACTTCTCGTGCCCTGACTTCATGTTCAGTTTTCATATAAGGTTTACCTACTTGAGCTCTAATTAGATAAGGTTCTACTCATACTTGGGTATGAGCTCAGGTAAGAACTTGAAAGGTCAACTCTAAGCCCTCCCAAGGGTGGGAATAAGCTTACACAAAGCTCAGGAATTGGTAAGCTTACTTCTAACTTAGGTAAATAATCTTACTATCTAGATGGTTCATGGAAGACAAAGGCATTCCCAGAGTGATGGGTTTAAGGATTTATATAGCTACAATAATTTAATCGAAGGTTTATAATTTGTGCAACTTCAACAAGCCAAGATTTTATGCAACTATTGGATGCTGGCTAGATTAAATGATTAGATGAAGTAGAGCTCTAACCATAAGATAGAGTGAATAACACTAGTGATATAGCTTGCGCCCCATAGTAGATAGATCATAGGATACACCACAAGAGAAGATTAATATTTTAAGTTTTGATCCCAACTGTTATAGCTAACAAACTAGCTAGAAATGCACTCTTGTGACTTAAAAAAGAATCGACTAACTGGAATAGGAGTGACAATGAGATAAAACATAGTTAAAAGCACAAATATGAAATTCCAGATTAGAAATCTGAAATGTTAAGCATTTGAAACAAACACATTTTTATTATTGGTTACATAAGGTGAAGTAAACTCTCTTGAATAAGTGTAGGGCCAACTGAGGGCTACGCCTCCAAGGCATGGGATAAGTCTCCAAGGAAGTATGGGATTTTCACCCATCCTGGCCAAAGAATTAGTTTCTCATAGATTTCCTTTAAAATGGACTGTCTCCCAAAACTACTCTTCACTTTCTGACTAGTGTGTTTAAATTGATTATCATCTCTCCAAAATCATGCCAAAAACATGAAAATAAGATTAAGAAAAGATAGAATGATAATTTAAAAAAAATAAAATATTATTTTGGAGAAAGATAAGATTGTTATTTTAGAGTAAATAAGAATACAACTTTAAGAGAAATTAAGAAATAATATTTTAAAAGTTACTAGTTATATTGAGGGTTAGCAAAGCCACAGAAGATCATTATTCAAATCAAGCATAAATTATCATAGTGTCTTCTGAATTGGAATTATTTATTTTGTTAAGGACTCACAACAAAATTACTTCGCCTCAAACAAAGCATCCTTCCCATTTATTGTTTTGTTGATGGATCTTTCCATTGGATAATGTATTGTGACAAATATTTTGTCCCTTGATTTCCCAGTCTCTATAGAGGCTCGGATGTGTTCAAGGTTTAGGATGACAATTCATTCATCATCTAAGGGTGTCAATATATTTGAGATTTGAATCATTTTCCTTATCTAGAGGTGCCAATATATTTGAGATATGAACCCTTTGGATTATCTAAAAAGTTGCAATGTATTTGAGATTTAAACCCTTTGGCTTATCTATTTTCTTTTAAAGATGAGATATGGAATGCTTTATTGACTAATGACAAGTAAATAATTTGGAATTTATTCTCCTCTTTTTGGTAGTAGCTATGCTACTCTCGAGTTGATACTTTATAAACTATCTTACAAGAAACAGAGTTCCCAAGTTCTCTATAAATACAAAGCTGCTACATTGAATATATTGAAAAAACACATTATATCTCATCCACATAATACCGCCTCGATGGTTCAAATCCAATTGCCGGCTATCTTAGAAGAATTTAAGAAAGAGATATTCACCTATATTTATCATTTTTATTATCAATTATAAAATTTAAGTTAATAAAATAATATATAGTTAAATTCTTAACAATATAATTTGATGGAGTGAAATGATTTAACTCGTAATTAAATTTAGTGCAAGTGATCTAAAATAAATCATCCCTTCCACTGTAGAAGAAAAGAAATACTGATTGATTAATTTACATAGAAATCGTGGAATATTAGACCACCTCCATTAACATTAACACACCGTGAAATGAAATGGTTTATTCCTTGAACTGTCTAAGCAGAGAAACTGTGAATACTATACCACAGTCATTCTAGAAACTGAAACGACAGTGGAAAATGGTGTTTCTTAAATTGAGACCACCACTGATCTACCACCACCATGAGAGGCCTGATGATTCAGAGAGGCTCGACGATTAAGAGATTTCCCATCGCTTGGGATTTCCACCCAAGAGATCATCTCTACTCCACTCTCAGTTGCATTGCCACTTCATGAAGGGATCAACGCTTCAGATAATGCCAAGAAGTAGTTCCAAGAACAGAGGTCGTTGTGATGGATAGAGTATTATCACCATCTGCCATGTCCTGCTTCACAGAATGCCCATCTGCGCAAAAGTAGTTCCAGGTCATGCCTAATTAGGGGAGGGTTGATTTCTTTTCTCAACGATCTGATGCTCTCGTTTGTGAATTTCTAGGAAGGTTTACCTATCCTATCATAAGGATACAAGGAAAATAATTAGATTAGAATATGATTTTTGCCAAATGCTAGCAATTCTACCATGCTTGTGAGGTAGGAGGCACCACTGGACTCAATACTCATCACATTAGTTCCAAAACTGTGATCTTAAATTCCATTAAACACCATCTACATCTGTCCAAATTATAATTCGCCCAGCTTCAAATTAGTCAGGTTAACAAGAAGGACCTCTTTTGTGCCCATATACCGACAAGGTAGTCTACGATTTCTGACAGTAGCAACTAATATCTGTGCAAACTACAACTCTCTATGCCCAATAACAAAGTCTGAAAAGGAGTCTGTATCATGTCCAACAATATAATTGGCATGAAGCATTGCTTTGAGGTTATTCACATCAGTTTGAAGCTGAGAGAAATTTATCAAGATCATGTCCTTCCAATTGATGAAAAGTTGTTTCTTTGTGTTTTTCATACATTTGATCCATTGCAGATGTATAAGAAGTGTCACGGGCCTGAGCCTTGAGCACTAAATCATGTGTATATGTTACCTTTGACATTGCAAATATAACAACCACCTTCTTCTCGGATAAATCCCTCAAGATAATTCCAGCCACATTCCATAATTTTTCAGCAGTCCCCACCCATGTTCCAAATCTGTGAATAACCCACATGTTACCTTTTTGAAGAGTGACTTCTTTAGAAGGAATATTTTCCAGAACAGCCTTCATATATGTGTGAAACCCAGGCCTTATTTTTCTTGTTTCATAGACCTTTAATCTAGAGCCAAAATCTCTCCAGCTTTACTTAAATTAGTTGACAACATTTGAAATTGAAAGAACCTGCTTTTATCTCCACAATTCTGGCATATTTGGCCACTAGTCCTCTTTTAACATTTTTTTAAGTCTGTCCTCCCCTGTCCTTGCAAGAGTCATCCTCCCCTACCCTTGCAAGGGTCATCCTCTTCTATCCATAGAAGAGTGAATATAGAAAAATGGCACAAGTGTGAAATATATTTGAAACATAATACATTAACATCGATGCTCTAAATGGTCCTGAGTATAAAAAATCATCATTCTACCACAAATAACTACATATCAACAAAATCACCCCTGTATTGGGATCCTCATCACCTGTAAGACTCTATACCTCCTCACTTGGCCTTTGCCTCGATCCTCTAGGAAATTAGTACTAGTGCTTGATGCTACATGTGGATCCCAATCCAACCACCTTGTTTCTCAAATCAACACCCTCCAATTTTGATAAAATTGGCTAATCTAAGCATTGAAATGAGGCATAAAGTTTAACATGTCTAATCAATAGTTTTGGCTTGAGTGAAGGGTAACTTTTTGTTGAGGTCATGATATATGAGTTCAACTGTCAACACAAGTATTTCTGAACAATATTTAACATTGCTGGATAAGTATTTCTGTTTTAAAACTATAGTACAAACATCAAGCGAAATGTTCATTTTTACATGCAAAAAGGGAACTAATCGAGTATCATAAGTCGTCGATTTCACGTGCTGACGAGAAAGACATCGAAAATTCCAGAGAGGTTTTTTCAACGATCAAAATTTACCGGTGGATGGGACATGAAAATTGAAATTTAGTAGCTGGAATCGACATTTATGGCAACGCAAACTGCAATCTATGAAGAAAAAAGAGTCGGTAGGATGCCGTCTCTTCAGTAGCGCCACCGGCCATCTGGTTTCCAACCAGACCTTCTGACCCTATAAAAGCAATTCTCCCCACTCAGACTATAACAAATAAAATATCTATAACCCTAAAATAACAAATAAAATATCTATAACCCTAAAATATGTATTGTCCTCTCATCGATTCCTCTCTTCTTAACCAAAAGTGGAGGTTTGTTGACTTTGATATTAATTTTCTAGACTATGTGGTTGTATTTTAATTGTATATGCTGCAAATGATCTCACATATCTAACATTGGTATATAAAACATAATGAGAGGTCGTTGCAATTGATAATGATTCATGGCTTGATAAGTTGGGAAATATTTAGAGTTTATAAGATATACACATAACAAATTATACAGAGAATAGTGAAGTACGGAGTTTCCGGTTTTTACAACTCCGGCGTCATCAGTCGTCAGTTTCACATGTTCATTAAAAACATCGAAAAGTCATCAGTCATCAGTCATCAGTCATCAGTCACGCATCTCGGATTGCAATATCTATCTTTATTTATTTTACGTTTTTAACTTTTATCTGGCTCATCACACAAAGTTTTAGTCAAAAAAATAATTCTTCAAGTTTAACTAAAAAAATACTCTTTAATAATAATGTTTTTAGTAAAAAAATACTCTTTAATATTAATAATGTTTTTATTAAAGAATTTAATTTTCTACTAAAAGATATGTTTTAATTTCCAATTAAAAGATAATAATAAACTCATTTACCCATGTTTTGGTTGATTATGTGTTTTGTACAACCTATTGAAAGTGAGATAGAGAACTCAAAAGTAACATGTGCTAGCATTATGCATCTGACGTAAACTAAGTGATAAACTTAAGAAACAAACAAAGCATGGAACCTAGAATCCTTTCTGAAGGTTAATGTCAGACCACATGTAAAGAAACATATAAAATTTTGAAGGGTTATCATGTTGCATCAATGGTGTAAAAACAAAAAAACCTACTAACAGTGACACAAACAACTCAAAAGTAACATGTGTGCATTATGCATTTGAAGTACATTAAGTGATAAAGTTAGGAAACAAGCAAAAGGTGGAACCTATAATCCTTTCTAGAGGATAATGTTAGGCCACATGTAATGCAACATACCAATTTTTTCAAGGTTAACATGTTGCATCAATGGTGTAATTGAAATTGTGACATTTTATTCCAAATGACTCGAGTTAAAAGGTGAGATAAATATAATATGCCCTTTCTAGAGGCAATTGATTAAAAAACACATCAAAATTGAGATTGTACTATGGTGTTCTCCCCTTCCTTTGTCAAATGAAGTTTGATAAGGTTGTGTTTCCAAGGTATGGACTATTTTGGATTCCTCAACTATTATTGCACGTGAACTTGCACATACCAAGCTACAATCTTTACAAATCAGATGTTTTCAGGGTTTGAGCATTTGTTGCTTGTGTAGTAAAGAAAATGAATCAGTCGACCATCTGTTCGGAAATTGTATGTTTTTTTTGACTGAGTATGGAAGAATTTAGCTAGGACTTTTAATTATGATGTTTTGTGGGATCAACATATATTTGATGCAAATATGACCAATTGGTTCTCAAAGAAAATATCACATAAAATACTTCATTTTATCATTACTTGGGAAGTTTGGAGGGTGAGGAACAATTTCATATTTTAGAGTGTCCTACCAAATATAAACCATGTATGCATCAGAATTCTAGTTGTGATGAATTTTTACATCAATGAAATTGAGGTTAATAATCACAGGTTGCTAACAAAGACGACCTTTTTGAAAGACATTCCAATTGGCTTCTTTGATGGAGAAGTGAACAATGATTGTTGTGGTGTAGGTATGATTATACAACTTAATGATATGAATCTTATAAATCTCAGAATGGGGGTAGGAAAAGGATCAAATATAAAAGCTGAAATCCTGGCTCTATGGGGATTGATCTGGTGTGAAAAGTTTTTTGACATTCTTGACATTAAGATAGTTGGGGATTCTAAATACATCATTGACTGGGTTAATGGCATTTAATCTCTTCAATCAATTGCTCTTGATCATTGGAAGAATCAAACGTTGAGTTTGATTGCTACTTTTAATAGTATATCATTTAAGCATATTTTTTGAAAAATGTTGCAATGGAAACATTATTGAATCTGGATGCATATCATGCTTCTAACTCAGCTTATATACTTGTATTTATGATGTATTCTTATCTAGTTTTCACTGTTTTTTTTAATTAGTTTTCTTGTGAGGGATGGTCGAAAGATATAGCCTTTTTTGAAAGGAAGTGAAAGGATTACGTATCTTCATAGTAGTCAAGAATGTCCATTGAATATGTGGTCATAGTATGTTTTTAAAGAATGGCCTTTGAAGGTATCTATTGATGAATATTTTCCAGAAGAATGATGTAACAACTTTGAGTCCATGAATAACAAGTTGTTATTTTTTCTAGTGTGAAAAAAACAACAAATCTTTCACGGAAGTGGAGTTGCCTATGTATTATCCATGATGCAAATCTTATGGTAAACACCATTTTTTGGCAACAAGTTTGCTAATATAGAGTTAGTGATGTGATACATTTTTTCCATTCAAATTGACAACCATGGGATTCAATTTAATTTTCAATGTGTTTTTGTGGGGGAGGGTCAAAATTTGTACCAACCAGTTCATGGTTCTTGCTTTCTTGTTTGGGAAATTCACTTTCCCTTGGCTATACATGGATAAGAAGAAACCACTTTCAAATTCAAACTTGTTTATAATATTTTTTACCCATGAGTAAAAGTAATTGTTTCAAGCAATTACTAAGACTACAAGAATAATAAAATGTTATTAAGTTTTAACATATATCAAATAAATCATTTAAAAAAATGTGAATAGATAAGTGAAAAGATTTTAGCAACGAGACCTATAAGTTGTAGCTTGCAAGTATTGGAAGTGTACAAAGTGGGATTAGGAGCCTCCGATAACAAAACCACGTTTCCATGCCTTTGTATTGTTAAAATTTGAGCATTAATTCACAATACTCTTAGGATATTCATTAGAGAATAACATATACAGTATATCAATCCATAACAATCACAATAAGCATGACACGCATCACAAGAATCAAAAGCATGAGAGACAAGAGACACAAAGTTTCCATGGGGAAAACCCTAAGGTGAAAAACCCCACAACTTCCTCAGAGATAGAGAGAGTAATGGCTCAACCAAAGTATAACCAAAATACACTGAGATAGTCTCCTAGTAGCAGATGATCCTCCTCCTCACTAATGCGCCACTTTTTGAGTGAGAGAGAGATGACTTTCCAAATGATCTAATTAGAGATCTCCTCATCTCTATTTATACTAACATGTTTGCCCAGTGACCTTATGGGGCCGACTTCTGTAGCTAGGTACATCCACAATATAATATATATATTTCAGGGCTGACCCCACACATGGTGGTCTAATAACCCATCGAAAAGTACACACACTTGTGACACTTGTCAATCCACATGACGACACTTCCTTATAGAGGAATAACACATCTCTAATAAGGGTACAATAAATATATATGAAATACATAGATGAAATACATTCCGAAGTTATATATACATCAAAACTACCTCTTAAATAGGAAGGTATTTCTCGACATAGATCTGCTAGACAAGTCTTCTTCTTGGGATCATCGTCATTGATGCATCGTCATCATCATCGTCACTGCTGTTGCTATCTCAACCAATCTTTGACTCTACTCGTCATAGGAAGTTCTACATAGCCAGTCCTTTTTCATAATGGATGTAGGCCCACCACTTGCAGGTCTTCATCATCACTGGCCATACTGTGGAAATCTCAGGACTTATTACGTGCGTCATAAAACCTTAAAAGAGTCTCTTGACTAGCAAGAACCCTAAAGAGCATCTGAGGCCTTTTTCATCCTGTCCAGATCTCCAGGACTTATTACATGTGACCCCACCACAAAACCTCGAAAGAGAATCCCAAGACTGATTACGAGCACATAGCTCAACCTATCGGATCTCCCAGGGCACAAATTACATGTGGTCACCACAAAACCTTGAAAGAGCATCCTAGGACTGATTACGAGCACAGGGCTCAACCTATCAGATCTTCCAGGGCACAAATTACTTGAAAGAGCATCCTAGGACTGATTACAAGCACACGGCTCAACCTATCAGATCTCCCACGGCATAAATTACATGCCATAGGACAAAACCTCGAAAGAGCATCTGCCAGATATCCCAAGGCACAAATTACATGCCATAGGAAAAACCTCGAAAGACTATATGCAGATCTTCCAGGGCACAAATTATATGTCCTCCCAAGCAAAACCTTGAAAGAGCATTTGCCAGATATCCCAGGGTACAAATTACATGCCATAGGCAAAACCTCGAAAGACTATCTGCAAATCTCCCAGGGCACAAATTACATACTTATCTGCACAACCTGTTCCACGGCCACAAAGTATCAACTTGATACTCACCATACATCATCCTGATGTACACATGATCATCCTAATCATCATCACTACAACATCCTGCTGCATGTCATCTGGAGCAACATCCTGAAGCTCATCATCCATCATCATACAATGCATCTACCTGATACATATCATCATACATGATCCACCTGATCACATAGTGTATCCACCTGATACAAATACAAATACATGATACATATCACCATACATGATCCACCTAATCACACAATGTATCCACCTGATACATATACAGATACATGGTCCAAGCATCCAACATGATGCATATACAAAATACATACACATGATCCAACCGATCATATCCAGCATCCAACATGATGTGCACATACATATAAATCATCCAACTGATCATATCCAGCATCCAACATGATGCATATACAAAATACATACACATGATCCAACCAATCATATCCAACATCCAACATGATGTGCACATACATATAAATCATCCAATTGATCATATCTAGCATCCAACATGATGCATACATACATATAAATGATCCAACTGATCATATCCAGCATCTAACATAATGCATACATACATATAAATGATCCAACTGATCATATCTAGCAGAAACCAGAACATCATCCTAATGCTCATCATCCAGCGCTTACATCCATAGCCATGTGAAGGATCCTACTTCCAACATGCTTGGAATGGCTTGAGCAAATGTGTCCATCAATTCTTCCTCGAAGTGTCATCAATCTAAACAACATCAAACCTCTCCCTGAAGTACTCGAACTTCACCCTGGCTAGTGGCTTCATCAGCACATTTGCAATTTGCTCATCCGTCACAACGTATAGGAGCTTCACAGCTCCTCTCTGCACCATATCCCTGATATAGTGATATTTGATCTCTATGTGTTTCAACCTGTCATGAAACACTGGGTTCTCGGACAGCTTCACACAACTCTGGTTATCACAGAAGATACCAGTAGTATCCAAAGGGAGATCAAATAATTCAGACAGTAGCTTCCATAGCCATACTGCCTCACAACTAGCTGAACAAGCTGCAACATACTCTGCCTCAGCTGTACTCAATGCTACACATGACTGCTTCCTGCTAAACCAAGAGATCACGCCTGATCCCATACTGAAGAAGCACCAAGATGTGCTCTTCCTATCTGCAGCACTGCCAGCCCAATATGAATCAACATAACCCTGCAAGTTAAAATTTTGATTCACTTCATACTTGGGCCCATAATCCACTGTACCCTTCAGGTACCTCAGAACATGCTTTACAGCAACTAGGTGAACACTCCTCAAATCCATCAGGAACTGGCTCAATGTGTTCACAGCAAAGCAAATATCTGGTCTCGTGTTCGTCAGGTACATCAAGGATCCAATCATCTGACGATACATAGAGACATCAACCAGCTCAGATGAAGCATCACATAGAAGCTTCAGATTTGATGCCATAGGTGTGGCCATGGCCTTGCAATCCATCATCCCAAATCTCTTCAAGATATCTAATGTGTACTTCCCTTGACCAAGGAAGATCCCACCTGCACTCTGCCACACTTCCATACCTAGGAAATAATGCATCATTCCCAAATCTTTCATATCGAACTCAGCAGCAAGCTTCCTCTTAATATCTGCAATCAGTTTCTGGGAGCTTGCTACAACCCATACAAGGATTTCTTCAATCTGCACACATGTGACTCCCTGTCAGGTCTTGGGACTGCATCCCAAACATCTTCTTCATGATCGACGGATCATGGCATTCCATTTCTTCATCCTAGATCGTGGGAACTTCAATATATTCAATATCTTCAATAGATATCTTTGATGCTAGAACAAATGTTGTAGTCCTTTTGTAGGTGAAGATATACGGTCTTTCCTACAAAACAAGTTAAATTGCATGATTAGAAACATCTCATAATTTTTAGAACAAATGCTTTACACATAAAGAAATATGTCATGCAGTCATGCAGTTATCTTAGCCAATGCTTGAATACAACATTTATCCATGTTCCACAACTTTCTAGATGCCTTCCAGTCTCTACCAGAACATTGTTAAGAGTTTGCACTACTCCCAACATGTCAGCAAAGAGATTTCATTCTAGATAAGTAGCACTAGAATGTTGTATAGTGCCATAGGCCACTTACCCATCACATGCATATTAGTAGTATACTATTCATTAATGCAATCATTCTAATATGCACAATACATCTCCTAAGTCTTAGGAACATAAGCATAATATTATTTAAACAAACAAAATAGGCAAGAAATGATAATTGAAATACTTATCTTTGTTTGTTTGTTGGGCGGAATCCCTCTGAGTCTTTACTTCCTGGCAGGAGCTACTGAAGTAGCTTCTTCTACACTTTTCTATTGTGGAATGTAGGAAGATGGTCAACTCCCTCTGAAAATATGCATCCTAGCAGGAGCTATTGGAGTGTGTTCCCTCTTGATCTTTGCTTCCTGGATTACCTGTCCTTGAACTTATATTCATCCTTGCTGACCTCAAACTTCTTGAACCTTGGAAAGTATATTCTGTAAGCCTTCGAGCTTTCACTGTAACCCACAAAGATACCCTTCTTTCCTGAAGGATCTAGTTTGGTCCTCTTTTCATTTGGGACATGAGTGTATACTAGACAATCAAATATTCTGAGATGGCTGACTTCAGGTTTCTTACCAGAAAAGACCTCTTCTGGTGTCTTGTTGTCCAATATCTTGTGGGGTGTTCTGTTCTGCACATATACAATTGTTCTAGCTGCTTCTGCCCATAGATGCATAGGTAGATCCTGGTCATGCAACATTGCCCTTGCTGCTTCCATGATTGTTTTGTTCTTCCTTTCTGCAACTCCATTCTGTTGAGGATTATAAGGAGCAGTCAACTCCCTCTTAATCCCTGAATCATTACAAAGCTTCTTGAAGTCACCTGAGGTGAATTCTCCACCATTGTCGGATCTGAATGTTTTGATCTTCTTGTCAGTTTGATTCTCCATCAAGGTTTTGAATTCCTTGAACTTATCAAACACCTCATCTTTGTTTTTCAAGAAGTATACCCAAGTTTTCCTGGAGAAGTCATCAATAAATGAGACATAGTAAACATGCCCACTCAGAGAACTGGATGACATAGGACCACATACATCTGAGTGGATGATTTCCAGGATGTCTTTTGCCTTGCTTTCACTGCTTGGGAAAGCCTTCTTAATGTTCTTACCTTTTGCACATCCTTTGCGAACACCTTCATGTTTGGTCTTGATTTCAGGAAGACCCTCTATAGCCTTGCTTGCAATTGGAAGTGCCCTATAGTGCATATGAGCAAGTCTTCTATGCCAAAGTTTACTTGGCTCCATGGATTCATGTACCATGGCATGTTCAAGTTGTCCCTTCAGTTTATACAAACCTCCCTCTTGCTCTCCAATCACTACTGCATCATCTATGTTCTTTCCCTTTGGCCACATTAGGACTTGACCATCCACAAATGTAACCCTCATTCTAATGCAGAGATGGAGAGTAAGTTCTTCTTGAGTCCAGGTACATAAAGGACTTCTTTCATCTTCAAAGATTTTCCAGAATCTAGGTTGTAGAAGGCTTCACCACTTCCTCTGATTGGGTATTGATAATCATCCCCAAGTTTCACCTTATGGGGTGATTCATGTTCAGATAGATTCACAAAAGATTCCTTAAACCCAGTCATGTGTTTGGAAGCCCCACTGTCAATCAACCAACCATTACAGCCATGGGAGATAGTACCTGTGAGAGCAAAAATTAGAACATATTCTTCTTCACTTGATGTGTCATCATCACTATCACTTTCTGCCCGAGCCTTCTTCTTTGGGGGTTCATCATCTTCGGCAGCATGAGCATGATATCTTCTTTTATTCTTCTTCTTCTTGTTGAAGTTGTTGTTGTTGTCTTTCTTCTTCTTGGGACAATCTGAAGCAAAGTGTCCCTTCTCATTGCAATTGAAGCATCTGAGATCTTTCTTATCATTATGATAATGGTGGTGTGAGAATCTCCTGTTATGAGATGATTCCTTCTTGGACTTGCCTTTCCTGGCATGTGCTATGAGAGCTTGATCTTCAATTCCCATCTTTTCTTCTCGGGCCACAAGCCTAGCTTCTTCTTGAGAGCATTCTTCCCACAATCTGTTGAAGGAGATCAACTTCTTCCTTACACAAATTCCTTGAATAAAGGAATCCCATGACCTGGGTAGGCCATTTAGAGTGGTCATCACCACTTCACCATTCTCCACCATTTCATCCACTGCTTCTAGTTGTTCCTTGATTTGGGAGACCCTTGAAAAATAAGATTGAATGGTTTCTCCATTCTGAAACTTTACTCCTTTCAATTGGTTCCACAGGGCCATCTTCCGATTTATGTTCTTCCCTTCAAATAGCTTGGTCAAAGAGTCAAACATCTCCTTGGGTGTCTTTAGAGAAGACACATGGGGTATGATATGGTCTTTGATAGAATCAGCAATGATTCTCTTTTCCTTGACCAAGTTCTTCTTATGCAATACCTTAGCCTCTTCATCCTCTGGGATAGGGATGTCTTCTTTTACATATGAGTCCAGCTCATTCTCTTCCAGGATTAACCCAATCCTATACTTCCAAGCTCGGAAGTTATCAGCTCCTTCAAGCTTATCCTAAAGATTGGTGTGGTGAGACATCTTAAAGAGTACTTCAAATGGAAATAAAAAATATTTAGGTCTTACCACTTGAAATGCTGAAAACTAGATCTCGTCCCGGATTAAGGTTTGTCGAAAAAACCCTAAAAATTCAAAATGTGAATTTCAATTTTCTGAAAGGATAGAAAGATGCGCCTTGATGAATTGATCAGCCTGATGTATTAAGAATTTGAGATCAGCAAATCTTTACCCTTCATATTTGCCTTTTTGTCCTCCCGGGTTCACTAGGGAGAGCCCCAAATTAGGGTTTGCGTTTCCCGAAGATCTACCCATCCAAAAATCTTGATCCAAATCTCTAAACTTTGATTTTTGAAAGGAGCTTCCAGTCATGTCTTCAGATTTCAGAAATTCCTATTTTTGTGGAAACCCTAATTTTTAGGGCCAAATATGAAAATGCTCAAAATTGAATTTTGATTGGACAGATAGATTCTCCTTGATGAGTAGAGTCAATTTACTATACTTCTTTTCCAAAATCTATGGAGAGAAACCCAATAAACAAGAAACTCAAGTTTCCGTCACTGCAAAATGTCTTCTTCTCAGGTTAGCTCTGATACCATGTTAAATTTTGAGAATTAATTCACAATACTCTTAGGATCTTCACTGAGAGAATAACATATACAGTATATCAATGCATAACAATCACAATAAGCATGGCAAGCATCACAAGAATCAAAAGCATGAGAGACAAGAGACATAGAGTTTCTATGGGGAAAACCCTAAGGTGAAAAACCCCACAACTTCCTCAGAGATAGAGAGAGCAATGGCTCAACCAAAGTGCAACCAAAATACACTGAGATAGTATCCTAGTAGTAGATGATCCTCCTCCTCATTGATGCACCACTTTTTGAGTGAGAGAGAGATGACTTTCTGAATGATCTAAATAGAGATCTCCTCATCTCTATTTATACTAACCTGTTTGCCCAGTGACCTTATGGGGCCGACTTGTCTAGCTAGGTACATCCACAATATAATATATATATTTCAGGGCCGACCCCACACATGGTGGTCTAATAACCCATCGGCAAGTACACACACTTGTGACACTTGTCAATCCACATGACGACACTTCCTTATAGAGGAATAACACATCTCTAATAAGGGTACAATAAATATATATGAAATACATTCCGAAGTTATAAATACATCGACATGTATAGTCACAAATGTTCACCGAGCTCAATATTAAAATAACACAACCAATTTCATGTTTAAGAGAAAAAAACAGAATAGTTTCATTAAAATTTGTTTTTAGATTATTATCAAATTTAAAAAAAAAAAAAATAACATCTTACAAAAATTAGTAGCTCCAAGTCCATGGTAGCTAGGGGAGATCACTTTAAAACTGTATAGAGAAATGGGCATCTAACTTTCAGTAGGTGCTTCTATATTTTGAGGCCCATAACCAAAAAGAAAGCTTGTGTTTGAAATTTCAAACGTGATGCTTGGTAGAATCGATACTATGATAAATTGATGATGCTTGGTAAATTCGGTAGCTAATAAATCATTGATGCTTGGTGGGTGTCTAGGTTAATTCCTTCATTAACATATTTTAAAACTTACTTATTCTTCTAAAATGATACCCAACTCTCTCTTGGAGTAGCAATTTAGAATTTGAAAACTAATTTATCTTCTAAAGGAAGGACTCAAAGGATAGGGAGAGGCACTAAAAGGAAGGGCACGATCTCATATAAGAAAGAAAAAAAAAATGGAATGAAAGAAAATCCATCCCCATCGAAGGAAAACTCACCCACCTACTCTTCAATCAAATGGGAAAGTTTCACTCAAGTGGGAAAGTTTCAATATCGATTATTACATATATAATAACATGGCACCTAATGCGGGAAACTTATATAGTCATACACATATCTTAACAAGCTTTATAATAAAAATTAATGACGGTTTGGAAAAATAATTAACTGTAAAAAATACGTCCTAGCAGATTGTTTGTTTGTTCTTTGATATGGTTTGTTAAAAATTTTAACCATATTTTGATGGGTAAAATGCCTCATGACGGGCATATGCCCGTCAAATTCCATCCCCGGTCACTAGTGCCAGTGTCCAACACTTTTCCACGTACACCCGATAAAATAATTTTTTTCCACGTACAGAAGATCAAATAAAATATATCTAACCTTAAAATTTTGTGTTGTCTGTAAGTATGTGGGAAGGATACTTAATATCGGGTCATCCTTTTCTCTCCCAATTAGATTTAGCTATTAGACCTCCTTACCCGAATGGAGGGATGGTTAAGTGTCTATCTACATCTCAATAGAAAAAACAATCACTATGTGACAACAAACTGGACTAAATATGAGAGGAGAAACTGAAGAACTACCACCATTGGGAAGAGACTGTATTTAATCCATATCATCTTATGAAAGCTGAAGATATATCTAGAAAAATTGCACCTTTATCCTCTTCCCCCATGCTCCATGCTCCCACTTCCCCCTTCCCCCTCCTCTCGCCTCCCTCTCCTCTCGCCTCCCCCTTCACCCTCCTCCCCCTCCTCTTGCCTCCCCCTCCTCTCACCTCCCCCTTCACCCTCCTCCCCCTCCCGCTGCCCCCTTCCCCCCTCCTCCCCCTACCTTCTCCGTCCTCCCCCTTCGTTCTCCATGCTCCGCTCAATTGGGTTCCAAAGGGCCACGCCTCACTTGTGGCGTGCCACCCATGAGGGGAGGCCCTTTGGCGCCCAAGTGAGCGGATCATGTAGAAGGGAGGAGTGGGGCGAGGGAGAAGGGAGGGGGAGGAGGAGGAGGGGGAGGGGGAGGAGGAGAAGGAGGAGGGGGGTGTTGGAGGAGGGGGAAGGGGGCAACAAGAGGAGGAGGAGGGGGAGGAGGGGGAAGGGGGCGACATGAGGAGAGAGAGGAGGGGGAACGGGGGTGACGAGAGGATAGAGAGGAGGCGGAAGGGGGTGGTGGGAGCATGGAGAATAGAGCATGGGGGTAGAGGAGCATAGAGAAGGGAGGAGGGGGAGGCGGCGGAAGGAAGGGGTAGGATGGGAAAGGGGATGGAGGCATGAGGAGGAAGGGAGGGGCGATGAGAGTAAGGGGAAGGGAGAGGCAGCGGGAGGAGGAGGAGGAATGGAGGGTGGGTAGGAGGGGGAAGGGAGTGGGAAGGGAAGGGGAAGGGAGGAAGGGGAAGAAGAAACATCGAGAGGAGGAGGATGGGAGGGTGGGGAGGATAGGGAAGGGTTAGGGGGGTAGGTTTTAATTTTTTTTAAACAAATTGTACTATATAGTTTAGGGGGTTTTAGCGGTTAGGTTTAATTGTATTTTTTAAATTTTCTAGTGTATAGTTTAGGCGGTTGGGGGGTAGTTTTTAATTTTATTTTAAAATTTTTTATTATATAGTTTAGGGGTTAGGGGGTAGGCTTAAATTTTTTTAATTTTTTTATTATATATTTTTTATATAGTTTAGGGGGATTGGGGGTATTTTATAATGGTTTTTTTTAAGTTGTTTAATATATAGTTTGGGGGGGGGGAGGGGGGAGGGTTAAGGGGGTAGTTTTTAATTTTATTAATATATAGTTTAGTTTAGGGGGGGTTAAGAGGGTTTTTTTTTTTTTTAATGTAATATTAGGGTGAGGGGGTTAAGGGGGGGGTTAATTTTTTTAATGTAATGTCTAAGGGGTGTTTGTTAATTTTTTTTTTATTGTAATGTTAAGGGTGGTGGGAAAATGGGATGGTGGTTTAGGGTGGGGTTTAATTTGTTTTGAATGTTTTATTGTTTCCTAAGTTAGGGGGGTAATTTATATTTGATTTTTATGTGTGGGGGGTTTAGGGGGTAGGGGGTAGTTTTATATATGAAGGAAGGGGAGGAGGGACAAGGTAAGGTAGGGGTAAAAATATTTTTAAATTTTTTTAAACGTTTTTCAAATACAGTTTATAGTGAATATTGATGTTGATTTTTTTAGATTAGGAATGTTTGCTTATTGTATTTTAAAATTCTACCTTTTGGATATAGGGAGAATGACATCAAGAAATATATCTGTAAAGATTGGTGATGAGGCATCTAAGAATGTTGAGCCTCAAGATGAATTTTTGAACTTTGAAGATTTAAAAATAAAGAATGCTAGAGAATGAAAATATGCAGTAGAAGAAGATAGAACAGAGTATTATTGGCATCTGAAGGAAAAATATCAAGGCAAACCGGAAAGTATTCACTTATATTCTGTTGCATTTCCATATATTCAATCAGATTACCATCCATTGGGATTGTTGAGAGATATATGTGTGATGACGGGTATAGAAACTGTTTATGCACAAGTGAAACAAGGAAATACCTTTGCCAAAATCCAATATTGTTTGAAGATTTCAAAATATAATGTTCAAGAAAATTTCTGATATTTTTGTCAAGGGTTCTTGCATGATATTAATAGCGGGAGAGTAAGCTTGAATATTGATATTATTCTTAAATTGGTTTTGTTATAACTTGGATATCATAATGTAATAGATTTAATACGATAATGTTTTTATTTTGTAGGATTTTTCCATATTGAATGGAATTTATTATGCAAAGGACATTCATATGGATGTAGTTAATGCCGCTCTTCAAAAGGGGCAAGAAGAAAGGAAGAAGAAACAAGTGTCAAATGTTCAAACATAAGAAGTACAAGCACAAAGAGGAAATGGCATCCGACAAACAAATCAGGTACCTAGAAGGGTTACATTTAAATATTCATCTCTCCCAAGTGAACATGTTGAAATTGTTGCAAATGAGGTTTCTACTCCTGCTGGAAAGAATAAGAAACAATCTCATAAGAGAAATATGGTTGAGGGTGTTTCAATTCCTATTGAACGCATTGTTGATTTAGAAGGAACCCCTTCAAATCAGAAAAAGAGGAGATCTGTTGTTACTGAATCCAATGTTATTCTTGAATATGAGAGTGAAAATTATGGGGGCAGTAGGAAAATCGTTACTCCAGGTGCTGATCTAGAGGATGGCATTGTCAATTCAACACAAAATTCCATTTGAGATTGATTGCGGAGGAATAAATTGGTTAACAATGGACATACATTTGAGTTGAATGTGAATCAAATTTATAGACCCACAGAAGGGAAAGATCAATTGAGAATTAGAAAACCACATCACTTGCATATTCACAACTTGAAAGCATTGATGAGGCACAATCCCTATGCACATGTGGTTGAATACCTAGTCCTTGTTTACCTGAAATATGTTACTACTAGAGATGAATTTGAACGAACAAGATGTTTTCATTTCAAATATCATGCTCTTGGGGGGAATCATTCTACAGAGTCAAGAAGAGAGTTGATGCAAGAATATCCCGATAACCCCATTTTTGAAATAGTTAAATGCATCATTTATGCTGGTTTAAAAGAGGTAGAAGCAAAGTTGTTGGCATGGGATTATAACAAAGATAGTGAATATAGGTTAACTATGACATTTATTCAAAGGGTGATATTTATCCACAATATTGTTAGAAAAACGGGATCGTAGAACAATAACAATAAACAAGATGAAAATATAATCACACAAACACATTACAAGAGAGACACCAATATAATGTGGTTCACCCAAGATGGGCTACGTACACATAGAAATTGTGAGTCCTTATTATTATACCACCCAACAAAATGAAGGGATACAACCTGCATCACATCCGCTACAACTTCCTCTTCACACTCTCTCAGTCTCTCTTACACGATCTCAGAGATATTTACAATACACAATACCTAGTCCATCAACCCTATTCGTATTACAATGTATTTCTTTTAAGGGGGAAATACCATGGGAAAATACCACAGGTTACCCAAAACCATGGGCCCGTAATCTGTTGGCAATGCCCCCCGGACACCCCCCCCACTGGGGTGAGTGTACATTCCACCTGCATATCATATAAAACTGGGGTACAAACACGGCTAAACAACAACATCTCTAAATTTGGAAGATCAGGCTCCTCAACCAACAATATCCCACTTGGAGACTGATCGCAGCAACTCCACCAATGATGTACTTGCTGAACTTGGACTTGGAAAATTTCTCATCTTCACCTTCACACTAGAAGGCCAACTGAAATCGAGCAGGAGCTCAGTTTCTCTCTGGTCACTACCCTTGTAAACATGTCTGCAGGATTCTAGCTAGTATGTATCTTCTCCATCTTCAACAGTTCATCTTCTAGAATAGAGCGTATGAAATGGTACTTGAGCTGTATATGTGTAGTCCTAGAATGGAAGGTTGATTTCTTTGCAAGCTGAATGGAACTCTAGTTGTCACTATACAACCTTCTATCCTTCTGCTTCTTACCCAATTCCTCCATAAACCTCTGTAACCAAATCATCTCTTTACTAGCCTTTGTAACAACAACATACTCTGCTTTCGTTGTTGAAAGTGAAACAACCTTTTGCAGTTTCGAAATCCAACTTACTGTTGTTCCACCTATAGTAAACACATACCCTGTGGTGCTCCTCCTGCTATCCTTATCACTTGCCATATCTGCATCAACATATCCCTGTAGAACAATGTCTGAACCTCCAAAACATAATGCATGAGTGGCAGTACCTCTCATATACCTAAGAATCCATTGTACTGCCTTCCAATGTTCTTTACCTGGATTGTTCATATATATGCTCACAACTCCCACTGAATGTGCAATATTTGGTCTTGTGCACACCATGGCATACATCAAGCTGCCAACTACTGATGAATAGGGAATATTGGACATGTAATCTATGTCTTCTTGTGTGTTGGGACACATTTCCTTATTTAGCTTGAAATAGATGGCCAAAGGTGTACTAACTGGTTTTGTATTCTGCATTCTGAACCTCTCCAACACCTTTTGTATGTACTCACCCTGAGACAATGTCAATTTACGATTTTTCCTGTCTCTTGTTATTCTCATACCAAGTGTTAGCACTCAAATCGACCCCAAGGTTGTGGAAAGGGCTCTTCAAGGTAACACACAAAACCAAGCTTTAGGAAAGGTAGTTGGATTCTATCTTTCCAGAGAGGGATCTCTCATCAATTATTTATCAGGGCTAGATATATGAATTAGAATTAAAAATAGATTAGTTATTTGGTTGAAACAAGGTGAATATTCATTGGGAAATGGATTCAAAATCACTTATGATGATAAAGTGGCAATGTTTTGCAAATAATTTATAACATAGGTAGGGTAGCTACTCATTTACAGTCAAAGAGATGTTTGTCTGGTGATAAGGAAGAAAATAAGAATAGTCCATCAATACAGAGCATTATCAAATGAATTCTGCATTAAATTTAGTAGAAACTTGTTTGTGGATGTTTGGAATAAAAGAAACAGAGCATAACAAATATGAATTCTGCCTCAATATACACTTATCCAAACATGAAAGAAAACAATATGAAGTAGATAAAAAGATAACATTCACATGAGGGTAAGAAATATATAGACTGCAAATCAAATAACACAAGAATCTCTGCTCAAAATACTTGCTCAGCTCTGTCAATTTTACTAAATGAACATATCAAAATACAAAAGCCTCTTGGGTCCAACAAGTTTCAACCATCGTTCCTTCTTACATATGAGTATATATAGGTATTTTTCAGCCCTCGGGCCCAAATCATTCTAACAGAAAGTAGTTACAGTTGTACTAACCCTTACTCAGCCTAGTTCATTGTTTTTGAGAACATAAATGAGTACTAACAAACAAGAATAAGTGATTTTACATGTGTCATTTTACAATTGCTTACTACAACAGCTCCTAAGTAGCTAGCAGGTATTAAGTGGTCCCAAAGTACAAGAATATTACATTTTAAAAAAGAGTATGAAACAGACTGATACAACAAGATGCAAAATATCATAAAAGAGACCGCCACCCTATGTCTGAGCTATTACTTGGCCTTATGGGTCTAAGAAATCTTCCACCTTTAGAGAATCGACCACCTACCCTTTTTTTGTGGAAGGAGGTGGCGCCACTTCCTTAGTGGGAACAACAAAATATCTGAGAATCTCCATGCTTTGGTAGGTTCACTGTTCAACCTTTCGAGCCTCTCTCTTTTTCCTTCACCGAGTTTTCTTGCAAACCTGTCAACCTCTGTGCTCCTCGGGCTCACTGGCAATACTCTCCTCTATGTGGTCAAATTTTACAGGGGATGAAGGAATGTTACTATCCTCCACATCGGACCACACCTGATCAAGTACAAAAGTTACTTTGGCTCCTCGATCCTTTTCCATGACCGGATCTCAAAATGAAAGATATTTGGGATGCTAAGCCTACCAACTTTTCGGACACTGATGTGAATAGCAAACTTTGGGGAGCCCATTTACAATGACTTTGATGATGATGGAAACCAGGAGCAATCATTTTGGTATGATCATCCTACTAGACTCTCCAAACAAGCGAGAATGATGACTGAGATTTGGGTTGGCATCAAACAAATTTAACTAGAATTTCGTGTTAAGTGAAAAATCATATGACGGCTCTGATGTGGATTCTTCCCCTTGGGATGTCATTCATTCGCAGTAGAGGTGCTTTTCAACCGTCCATCTCCATGATTGCCCCCGCACCGTCGATATTGACCTCATTCGAATCTAGACTGTCCAAAGATGCGCCCTTACCGCGCTTCACAAATCTAGAGAGTTCCTCTGTCCTTGCAAGTTGGATCAGCAAAGTTGATGTTGACTGTCGATCTATTTTACCCCATATATCAGTCGTTGAAACCTGTGGGGTTTTACCACAACTTAGCAGATTTGAAAAATTTGTTTCCCCGTGCAAGTTCAAACAGCAACGCATCTGATGGTCATTGATTTGCTTCCGCTCTGTATCTTCACTGTCAAAGCATGTGGCCCCTACCCTACCTTCACTGATTTGGAGAGATTTTTTATTAGCTCATGTTCTGTCGGTGAACTTCCTAATGGTCATCGATCTCCTCTAGATCTGATGGTTGATTTCACTCGAAAGTTAACACCATGGCGTCCATACCAAAAAAAAATTTAGCCCAAGCATCTCGCCTTTTAGAAATTTGTTTTCCACCATATGTCAAGAACCTTTGTTCGCATGCGTCTTCATCCCTTTCATAGACCTAAGCTCTAACAATTATTTATCCCCAAAAATGGTGCTAACAACTTTCTCTAATTGGGGATGCTATCCTCCCTGTGAGGTAGCAAAGGACCTTGTACACCAGGTTCCTGATCCATTGGTCTGCTCCCAAGCTTTTTCTGAAACTTGTAACATGTGACCAACCCTTCATCTAAAAACTGGAACCAAATACAAACTGCAAATCTTATTCGGGTACACAGGGTACTACCAAAGGACCAAACACCAAGAGCAACCACTTCACACAAACAGATCACATATCAACACACCGATGTTTTCACGTGGTTTAAACCCTCTTGAGGGAAACACTCCACGGCCCCGGCCAAATAGCTTCTACGGGACAATTTATTATGCAAAGAAAGAAAGTTACAAATGATCTTCTCATAATTGATCAACTAAACAATGACTCTCCATGCTCTTTAAATAGAGATCATGGACCAATCGGGTTTTAAGCCATGGGTCAAGGTTAGGTTTGATCTAAGAGAAGTTAAGCCGTCAGATCACTCTATGTCAGGAACATATCGTGACCGTTGGATTAAGTATTTACAAATGCATACTAATGCATACTAAAGAAACACACTATCCCTAACGGATATATTACACAAGTTGATCTTAACTAACTCCTAAGTGTCTAAATATTCTAACACCCCCCCCTTAAGAACAACTTGGGATAGGATTGAAGGATTTACAAAAGTGACACTATTAGGAGAAGGAAGGAGGCATTAGAGCCTATCCCCCCTTAATGAAAAGTTCTTGAACTCCTAACATAGATCGAAGTTTAGAAAACTTCGCTTCTGTAAGAGACTTGGTGAAGGTGTCTGCAACTTGATCATCTATAGGGAAAAAGAGCACTTCAACAACATGATCATGAACAAGATTTCTGATGAAGTGCATATGTAGCTCAATGTGTTTGTTGCATTGATGTAGAACTGGATCTTTGGCAATCTTGATGGCACTTTGATTGTCACACCAAAGTGGAGTAGGCTGCTGCTGCTCGAATCCAAACTCTGAAAGGATCTGTCGAAGCCATAAAGCTTCCTGACTGGCATTAACTGTGGCTCGATATTCTGCTTCTGCTGAAGAAAGAGCAAGAGCTTGTTGTTTCTTACAAGCCCAAGTGATAAGTCCAGATCCCAGACTGAAAACATAACTTGTAGTAGACTTTCGATCATTAGGATCGTCGCTCCAATCTGAATCAGTGAAACCAACCAACAAAGGTTTCCCCCCTGTACTGTAATGAATCCCAAACTGAACTGTACCTTGAATATATCGAAGTATTCTTTTAGCTGCTTTCCAGTGATTTTCATGAGGTGTCTGCATATAATGGGCAACACGACCAATGGCAAAGGAAACGTCAGGACGGGAATGAGTCAAGTATAAGAGACTACCAACAAGCTGACGATACAAGGTGGCATTGACTTCAGGTGAAGTACAAGTGGCAGAAAGTTTGACTCCAGACTAGAAGGGAGAAGGGGCTGGTGTACAATCTTCCATGTGAAAGCGACGACGAAGGTCACAAGCATACTTAGACTGAGAAAGAAAGATTCCTTCTTTGGTTTGCAGGACTTGGAGACCAAGAAAATAATGCAAATGTCCTAAGTCTGACATTTCAAAATTTTGTTTAAGACTGAATTTCACATGGGTTATAAGCTTAGGGTCACTACCAGTAAGAATAAGGTCATGAACATATAGAACAAGTATGATGAGATGGTGTTCTACTTTCTTGGTATAGAAATTGGGGTCAAAATGGCATCTAGAAAAACCAGTGTCAAGGAGAAAGTTATCCATTTTGGCATACCAAGCTCTAGGATCTTGCTTAAGGCCATATAAGGATTTCTTAAGGTGGCAGACAAGGCTAGAGTTATTCTGAACATAGCCAGGAGATTGTTCCATGTAAATTTCCTCCTGTAAATCACCATGTAAGAAGGCAAACTTGACATCCATTTGATGGACTTCCTAGTTGTGTAAGGCTGCAAGGGAAAGAACAAGGTGGATGGAGTTCATTTTTGCGACGGGAGCAAAGGTTTCATTGTAGTCAATCCCTTCAACTTGGGAAAATTTTTTGGCAACTAACCTTGCCTTAAGTCTTTCAACACTTCCATCTAATGCATACTTAGTTCTGTAGACCCATTTACATCTGACAAGTTTTCTTCCTTTTGGAAGAGGTACAAGATCCCAAGTATCGTTCGCCATTAAGGAACAATATTCTTCATCCATGGCTGCATCCCAATCTGGATTCCCTGAAGCTTCTGCAAAAGTTTCTGGATCATGATTCTTGAAAACTTGAGCCAAAAGAGAAGAGGCTCACTAAAACTGAGAACGTGTTCGACGTTGATCTCTAGGATCACCAGCAAGATCACTAGCTACTTCACATGTTGAACGGACCCATTGAGGAAGCACTTGTGCTGGTGCAACTGGAGGAACATGAGCAGGCGGAGGTGGATTTTCATCCTCACTATCATCATCAGAAACTGGAGTTGGAAACCTATCAAGGAAGTTGGAAGAAGAAGAAGAAGGCACAAATGCTGAATCAGGCTCGCAGGCCAAAGATGGCACAATCACCGAGTTAGGCTTGCAGGCCAAGATATTTTCATCAAATTTAACATCTCTTCTAATGATTATATCATGAGAATGTGGTTGAAAATGTAAAATTAGTCACAGCAGATCTAATGAACAAGTAAATCAATCACAACAGATGAACATAGAAAATATGGTGCAAAACTGTGCAAAACATGCAGCAGTGCTCTCTATCCCAGAAAGGGTGAATGAATTACAATACAAACTGTCACAATGACAGAGCAATTCGAATTGCCTAAGGAGGTCATTCGAATCACTGAATGGAGTAGCTTGACTCTATCTAGGAGTCCTCATAAATCATCGGTGGTGCTCATCAATCACAACAACCAGTCATCCAGGTGTCAAACTGAGTCTAACTGAGTGTAATAAATGTAACTGAAGTGTGTAGCACTGATATAGGATCTGGAGGCTCAGTGGGGGTGCATGGGAGGCTAACTGGAGTCAGAACAAGTCACCTAATCGAACTGGAGGTCAATCGGAGGTGAAACAGTCAGTCAGGAGTGAAACTAGCCTCAAATCAGGGAGAATCGGAGCTAACTGAATGTAACTGGAGTGAATCTGCAGTGGTAGGTGAACAAGTGCGCCCTTCTCTGGCAGTAGGTGAGAAGAGGGCACCTTTCAGCTTGGGAGGGCTAAAACTCTGTGGTAAGTGGCTCCCGGGTGCTAGAAGAAGGTGGATAAGGTGTTGGAGGCATCAAACTGGTGACTGGGATGCATGCCTGTGCATGCAAGATCCTGAAATAGATCATATCCTGAAATAGATGATCCTGAAATAGATCATATCCTGAAATAGATCATGCAAGATCCTGAAATAGATGATGTATCCCGAAATAGATGATGGATATCCGAACACCCCCCCTCAAGCTAGACTATGATGTGCCAACTAAAATAATGTGGGTCCCTGGTAACTAAGACCAAAGGTCACCCCAATACAATAATCCAAAAAATGCTGAAAATAAACTAAGTGAGGAAAGAGGGAAAACCCAGTGGGAAGAAAGCCCCCCCTCAAGCTAAAGCATAATAATGAATCAATCTGTCTCCACCATGATGGAACTCACCCCCAACAGTGAACGGAGGTAAGAGAACTTCTTCTCAGTGAAGCTCTTGGTGAAGATGTCTGCAATTTGCTCATCAGTAGGGCAATATTGCAGAATGATGGTGCGGTCATGCACCAACTGTCGAATGTAATGCATATGAATCTCAATGTGTTTGGTCCTCTGCCGCTGAACTGGATCTGTGGAGATCTTGATAGCACTTTGATTGTCACAAAATAGGACAGTCGAAGTAGTTCCACCAAAACCAAACTCGGAAAGAATACCCTGCAACCAAACTGCCTGAATGCAGGCATTGACTACCCCTCGATACTCTGCCTCTGCTGAAGAAAGTGCAATGGCTGCTTGCTTTTTGCTGGACCAGCAAATAGCACCATGACCAATCATGAAAACATAACCGGAAGTGGACTTCCGATCAATGCTATCACCTGCCCAATCTGAATCAGTAAAACCAATGAAATCTAGCTCAGAATCTGCAGCATAATGTATGCCAAACTGTCTCGTACCTTGCACATACTGCAAGATCCGCTTGGCTGCTCACCAATGAAGATCATGTGGCTGCTACATATATCTTGACACGGCACTCACGGCATATGAGATATCAGGCCGTGAATGTGTCAAATAAAGTAGTGAACCAATCAACTGTCGATACATACTGCAATCTGCAAGCGGTGTGGAATCTCCCTCCTCAAGACTGATTCCTGAGAGGAATGGGAACGGGGCTGCCTTACATTCAGCCATATTAAACTTCAATAAGAGGTCGGAAGCATATTTTTGCTGAGATATAGTGATCCCATCGAAATTTTGAGCTATCTCCAAGCCCAAAAAGTTACTCAGCAAGCCCAAATCGCTCATGTCAAAAGCTAGATTTAAGGCAGATTTTAGCTTGTTTATTGAAGTAAGTGTGCTACCAGTAATAAGCAGATCATCAACATAAAGTACAATAACCAACAAATTACCTTTAACTCGCTGAAGATAGACATTCGGATCAGATTTGCATCTTTGGAAACTCTGAGAAAGAAGGAAGGAGTCCATCTTTGCGTACCAAGCTCTTGAGGCCTGTTTTAACCCGTACAAAGATTTCTTCAATCTACAAACCAATGATGGATCTGATGTATAACCCTCTGGCTGCTGCATATAGACCTCTTCAGCAAGGTCTCCATGTAAAAATGCACTCTTCACATCCATATGATGCACTTCCCAGTGCTTGGATGCGGCAATAGCTAAAACAAGGCGGATGGAATCCATCTTTGCAACCGGTGCAAAGGTCTCTGTGTAGTCCACTCCTTGGACTTGGGAAAAACCTTTTGCCACCAACCTTGCTTTATATTTGCTGATAGTGCCATCAGCAGCAACTTTAGTACGGTAGACCCATTTACACTTCACTAATTTTCTTCCAGGTGGAAGAGAAACTAGCTCCCATGTATTGTTCTTTTGAAGAGAACTGTACTCTTCATCCATGGCACTTTTCCATCTCGGATCTCGATGGGCTGAATAGTATGATTGGGGATCTGAACCAGCCATCAAATAACAAATCTCAGGAAGAAATGGATCAGCAATAGAAAGAGCCATACCTGCCCTTTGAAAGTCTCCTCTTGTTCGTCTCGGATCAGCAGGATTTCCAAGACTAGAACCAGCAGATTGTAGAGTGTTTTGGGCCCACTTTGGTAACTGAGGGGGATCTGAATGGTCGGATTCCGAACCTGATATGTCATGATCATCATATGCTGCTACAATATCAGAAATATCAGAACTCATACCTTCATTATCGCTGCTCGAATCTTCTTCTGGTGAAGGCGGTGAATCGGCAGTTTTCTCCTCAACTAGTTGCAATTCTTGAAGCGGTTCTTCAAACTGCACACTGCGCTCTATGAATATCTTTTTAGATCTGATATCCATGAGTTTATATGCTTTTGATTCTTCCCCATATCCTATCAATATGCACTCGATACTTTGTGGATCCAAAGCTCGTCTCTTCTCAGAAGGAATTCTAGCACATGCAGTAGAGCCAAAAACTCTCAAATTTGACACATCCGGTTTGTGACCGAAGAATGCTTCGAAAGGAGTCATACCTTTCACGGATGAATGTGGAACACGGTTCTGTATATATGCAGCAACATTGATTGCTTCAGCCCAAATATTTGCAGCCAAACCTTTCGATTCAATCATGCATGTAGCCATCTCTTTCAGTGACCGGTTTTTCCTTTCCGCTACACCGTTCTGCTGGGGTGTGTAGGGAACTGTATGTTGGATCTTGATTCCGCTTTGGGCACAAAGTTGCAGCAACTCGGACTTGATATATTCCCCACCATTATCAGATCTAAGAGCTTTGATCTTGCTCTCAGTGGTGGTCTCAACAGAAGCCTTAAAATCCTTGAATTTTCCAAGCACTTCTGACTTGTTTTTGAGAAAGAATACCCATGTAAAGCGGGAAAAATCGTCAATAAATGTCAAAACATACCTTGAACCATTTAATGACATATGGGGCAGCGGACCACTGATATCAGAATGGATCAATCCCAAAATAGTAGAGGCTCTGTTAGCCTTGCCGCGGTCGAATCTGTGCTCGAGGTGCTTCCCAATAATGCAACCGGTGCATATTCCCTTCGAGGAACGGAGTTGTGGAAGCCCATCTACCATGGATTTATTTGATAGAAGCAACAAATACTTATAATTTAGATGTCCAAATCTTTCATGCCAAATCCTACTAACCTCATTACCATGTGTGCGAAGAGCGGTGGGCTTTGCAAGCGGTATAAAGTGTGAAAACTCATAAAATTTTGCAGTGTGGTTTGCCTTCCCAACCGCAACTAGTCTTCCACTTTTGATATCAGAAATTTCAACTGTATTAGGGCTGAATGTGACTTTCTTTGGATCACCAGTATGTGTCATTTGATACACAGAAAGGAGATTCGAAGCTAAAGAAGGCACATAGAGAACATTATGAAAGCATCCATGTTCTACATGAATCGTACCTTTGCCCTTTGAAGAAATTTTTGAGTCATCTCCCAAATGGATGGGGATGGAGCTGTTTGGATCGAATGAGGAAAAAGAATCAATATTTTCAGCCATATGATTTGATGCACCCGAATCTATCAAGAGAGTGGGCTTCGAAACCGTTGCCATGAGTGCTTGTCCTCTTTCATGATCGTCATTCCGATCCTTCTTCCTTGCACCGTCAGGAAGGGTTATGTTGTTCTTTTCCAAAAGGAGGGCCATTTGATCTATAGTCTTCTTCATACATGAACTTTCGGGATGAAAGCCACGGTTACAATAAGTACATTTAGATTTTTGGTTACCTTCTTTGCCCTTTTGCTTGGATTTCGAACTGGATGGTGCATCCGTTTGCTTGCCTTTGTCTTTTTGCTTGTGAGGCTCGAATTTGGGCTTCTCCTTCTTTAGCTTTCCTTTACCATGCGAGATCTTGGGTCCTTGAACAAATAGGGCTGAATCTTTGGAGCTTATGGACCCCATTTGAATCAACTTGTCATGCTCTTTCGTAACGGACTCAATGAAGGCATTCAAGGTAGGCATCTTCCAATTCGGGGTAGTTAGCCGACCGGAATTGAAAGTGGAGACAAATACCGAATAATATTTCCCAAGCTTGCTTAGAATGGAGAGGATCAACTGTTTATCCTCTTTGATAACACCACTGTTCTTCAATTGCAAGTTCAAGTTCTTGAATTTTGTGAAGAATTCATTGATGGTCTCGAAATTCTCAGGATTAAGGCCAATCAATTCATTCTCTAATTGAAAAGCCCTAAGCTCATCCTGCTTGCCGAATAGTGTTTCAAGTTGCTCCCATATGGCTTTTGGAGTCTTCAATCCACTGAGATGGAAGTGAAGATCCTTGGAGATGGAGAGACAAAGAAGACCGTAAGCTTCATCAAGCTTGTTGTAGTGTTTGGTTCTTTCTGCTACATTGTTTGGCTCCAATTCAATACCAAGAGTGACTCGGTAGTAACCTTTTGAACGTAATATGATCTCCATATCATCTTTCCAATCAAAATAATTGAATGGGGTGAGAATAGGATTTGAAGAAGAGTATTCCATTGCAAGGATTGAGTCAACTGATGAAGAGGAAGCTTGCATGCAGACTATAGAGAATGCAATTGAAGGAGGAAACCTTGCATGCAGAAAATAGCGAGTGCACTTGAAGGAGACAATAAACCTGCAAATCACATCAAAACAACCACAATAAGGTCGAACAATCCACACTTTGAGAGTTGCATCACACCTCGGATTGGATTTCAAGCAATGTTGAATGGGTCCAATGTATCAGATCCAGGAATTATGTGGTAACTCAAGCTTCTGGAGTGGTATTGGAATATTTTTCAAGCTTTGCATGCACAGGAGCGAATGCCCTTGAGATATCTCATGCCAAACTTTTTGCAATTTTTAGCAATTCAGTCAAATCTTCTTGTATAAACACCTGTAGAAAAGAGATCTTGTCCCTGCAATGGATCTGATACCATGTAAAATTAGTCACAGCAGATCTAATGAACAAGTAAATCAATCACAACAGATGAACATAGAAAATATGGTGCAAAACTGTGCAAAACATGCAGCAGTGCTCTCTATCCCAGAAAGGGTGAATGAATTACAATACAAACTGTCACAATGACAGAGCAATTCGAATTGCCTAAGGAGGTCATTCGAATCACTGAATGGAGTAGCTTGACTCTATCTAGGAGTCCTCATAAATCATCGGTGGTGCTCATCAATCACAACAACCAGTCATCCAGGTGTCAAACTGAGTCTAACTGAGTGTAATAAATGTAACTGAAGTGTGTAGCACTGATATAGGATCTGGAGGCTCAGTGGGGGCGCATGGGAGGCTAACTGGAGTCAGAAAAAGTCACCTAATCGAACTGGAGGTCAATCAGAGGTGAAACAGTCAGTCAGGAGTGAAACTAGCCTCAAATTAGGGAGAATCGGAGCTAACTGAATGTAACTGGAGTGAATCTGCAGTGGTAGGTGAACAAGTGCGCCCTTCTCTGGCAGTAGGTGAGAAGAGGGCACCTTTCAGCTTGGGAGGGCTAAAACTCTGTGGTAAGTGGCTCTCGGGTGCTAGAAGAAGGTGGATAAGGTGCTGGAGGCATCAAACTGGTGACTGGGATGCATGCCTGTGCATGCAAGATCCTGAAATAGATCATATCCTGAAATAGATGATCCTGAAATAGATCATATCCTGAAATAGATCATGCAAGATCCTGAAATAGATGATGTATCCCGAAATAGATGATGGATATCCGAACAGAAAAAGTCTATAACCTTTTACATCTTCAGAATATCCAACAAATATGCACTTTTCACTTTTAGGCTGCAATGCTTTCTGTTTTTCATCCGGAATGTGAGCCCATGTTTCACTACCAAACACACAGAAGTGACTTACATCAGGTTTAGTTTTACTCCATGCTTCTTCCGGTGTTATACATTGTAATGCTTTAGTGGGGGTGCAATTAACTATGTAATTTGCACAATTAATGGCTTCAGCCCAAAATTGAAGACTTAGTCCCTTAGATTGGATCATGCAATTAGCCATTTCTTTTAAAGTGTGGTTCTTCCGCTCAGCTACACCATTTTGTTGTAGTGTATATGGAACAGTGTGCTGTTGTTGGATGCCTTGTTCAGTGTAAAAAGTAGTGAACTTATTATTAACATATTCTCCTCCATTGTCAGATCTTAACTTAATAATTTGATGACCAGATTGTTTTTCCACAAGGGCCTTGTAGGCCAAGAACATGTTAAATACTTCACTCTTAAGTTTGAGGAAATAAACCCAAGTGCGTCTAGTGTAATCATCAATGAAAGTTAAGAAATATTTGAAATCAGAAAAGGAAGCAGATGGAAGAGGACCACACAAGTCACTATGCACAAGCTCCAAGGGAACCGAGGCGTGCCAAGAGGCATGTTTGTCAAAACTGTCCCGATGATGTTTTCTGAGTACACAACTGGAGCAAACACCATCCCTGCAAGATACCATCAGAAGACCTGTCACCATATTTTCTTTACATAGTTGTTGCAATGAGCGATAATTTAAGTGACCAAATCGCTCATGCCAAAGTTTGCTCAAGTTATCACTATGAGCAACAAAAACTAAAGGGAAAGGTGATGACCCAAAGTTGTTAAACTTGTACAACCTGGTAATATCATCAACAATTCCGGTAGCTAGGACCTGTCGAGGATATTTAAAATCCTTGATTACAACTTGGTGAGGTGTAAAGGTCACAGTTTTACCTTCACCAGAATGAGTGATCTATAGACTGATAACAAATTGTAGGAAATTCTTGGAACACATAGTACATCACTAAAATGACCATTATCTACTGAAACTGTTCTAGCTCCTACAACACTTAGAGATCTATCATCACCGACAAATATTTGTTTGGTGTTACATTCATGCATAGTAGAAAAGATGGCTTGATCCTTAGCCATATGATAATATGCTCCAGAATCAATGATCCATTCATTTGAAGTAGAAGAAGAAGATGCATTATAAGAATAACCAGAAGCACAAAGCGCATGTCCATGAGAGGCAGATTCTGAAGACGAATCTAGGCTGATGTGGTGCTTCTTCATTGCTGCTTCCAAGGATGCGATTTTCTTGAAACACTTAGATTCATCATGATTATCTTTCCTACAATAGTTGCAATGACGCTCAGTCTTCTTGCCTTTTGTCTTGGATCCTTTGTCATTTTTTAAAGAAGGAGCTGACTGAGAGGGTTTGGGACCCTTGTTTGACTTATTATTACGAAAATTTTGTTTCTTGGGAGGCTTGGACTTTTCTTTCTGTTGGGACAATAAGGTTTTCCTAGATGTATCTGCATTGTTGATTATTCCAAGATGAATGAGTTTATCTTGTTCTCTAATCAAGGAATCACAAAAGGATTCAAGAGTAGGCTCTTGATAGCTAGCTGTATTCAAGGATGCTTTCATGGAGTAAAATGTAGATACAAAAACAGAATATGCAGGTCAAAGTTTGGAAAGAATATGATAAATGCATTGTTTCTCTTCCCTCTCAATCTTACATTCTGCACATAAGAGTTTAAGAGTTTTGTACGTAGATAAATAATCTTGAATGCATGAAAAGTCACTTGGATTTAAAGAAATCAACTCATTTTCAAGTTGGTGACCTCAAATTTCATTGTTTTTACCAAACACAAATTCCAACTTGTCCCAAGCAGCATCAGGTTTATCAATTTCAGATATGTGGAATCACAAATCAGTAGAGATTAACATCCCAATCAATCCATGAGCTTCATCACATCTATTTGCCCATTTTATTTTCTTATCATCATCAGTGGCTTCTGTTTCTTTCCATGAGGTAATTCTGAAAATTCCCCTACTTCGTAGAACATCCTCCATACGAGATTTCCATGAGAAATAGTTGGAACTGTTAAGTAGAATATCACAAGGGGCGGCCATATTTGTAAATTAATGGCTTTAAAAGCAGAAACCAATTGTTTGGATGTGAAGAGCTCGAAAAAATAAACGGTTTAAAAAAAACGGCACTGAAAACTGACTCTGTATAATGAAGTTATGCTTGAACAAAGAAACTGTTGAAGATGTCTCCAATAGTGACATGGCAGCTAGAAAATGTCCAGCAAAACAAAAGAACCCCCCTCTTCCCAAGATGAACCTTTTGACAAACACTTTACAAGAAAGTTGCTTTAAGTGAACCATTTTTGTAAAATAAGTGATTTCACTTTTACATTGATATTACTTTTAAATAGTGCAACAATAAAAAAAACTTAAGTAATTCACTTGTATTTTTGTTTTTTATTATTTAAGTGAGATGCACTTTTACAATAAAATAACTTGAAAATAGAAATTGCATGCACTTTTTCTTTTAAAAGTAACTTCCTAAGACTTGAACACAAGACCTATTAAGGAATAAAGAAACTTTGAACCAAGTGAGATAGATTAAAAGGTATGTAAAATATGGGAATAAGGAAGGGTTTTTTTTTTTTTTAAACTCTTCTTGCTTGGTTTGCGTGGTTGCCCTTTTTCCTACAAAACACACCACAAATCAAAACAAAAAAAAAATTTCCACACTTGTGGAGTTAGATCTTGTTAGCTTGCCCGGAAAGTCTACGTTTTCTCTCTGTTTTTGATTTGCCGAGATCGAGCAAGGTGCACGGCAAAGAGCATACGCAGCCGAGAAAAACCTGTTCCCTTTCTATTTCTGATTTGCCGAGATCGCTCAAGGTGCACGGCAAAGAGAATACGTAGACGAAAGAGCAACAATCCGAACCCAAAAAAATCTAACAGTAAAAAAAGATTAAATATGAGATTTTTTCTTTTTAAAAAAAGAAATAAAAAAATGCGTCACTGTAACATTATATGTTTAGATCTGATGAAATACGTGTTTCTGGAGCAACCAGGAACCGTTTTCGATCAAACAAAAACTATTTCTCAATGGAAACGATGCTCTGGACACAATGGAACACCTTCCACAGCCCAAAAATGTACAGAAATACTAGAACTAGAAACCCTTTTGAGTTTCGGCAACGGCAGTTCAAGATCTAGATCATAACTGAAAGCGCACTTCATAAAAGCTCTGATACCATGTTCGGGTACACAGGGTAATACCAAAGGACCGAACACCAAGAGAAACCACTTCACACAAACAGATCACAAATCAACACACTGATTTTTTCACGTGGTTTAAACCCTCTTGAGGGAAACACTCCACGGCCCCGGCCAAATAGCTTCTACGAGACAATTTATTATGCAAAGAAAGAAAGTTACAAATGAGCTTCTAATAATCGATCAACTAAACAATGACCCTCCATGCTCTTTAAATAGAGATCATGGACCAATCGGGTGTTAAGCCACGGATCAAGGTTAGGTTTGATCTAAGAGAAGTTGAGCCATCGGATCACTCTATGTCGGGAACATATCGTGACCGTTATATTAAGTATTTACAAATGCATATTAATACATACTAAAGAAACACACTATCCCTAACGGATATATTATACAAGTTGATCTTAACTAACTCCTAAGTGTCTAAATATCCTAACATCCCCCCTTAAGAACAATTTGGGATAGGATTGAAGGATTTACAAAAGTGACACTATTAGGAGAAGGAAGGAGGCATTAGAGCCTATAAATCTGAACTTGAAACTTTAACCAAAACTGAAATCCATACTAAACTGAAAATGCTGAAAAGATGCTCAATTATGAGCTTATTTAGATGTAGATCATCCTACCTTACGCTATTGAAATGAATGCAATATCAGGTGATGCAGAAGTGCCAATGTAACCGATCAAGCAAATGGCTTCTTGACCGAAGCATATATTCAACTCTTCCAAACAGAAATAAAAACTCAGTAGATGGCAACTCAAACCTTCCACTATAAATCTCTTCATGATCCATTAGTACAACAACATCCCCTGGTTCTAATGACTGCAACAAACTGGCAAAAGGGTCATAGAGATCATGAAAGACTACCTGTACTTGATGGTCAACAAAAACACAAGCATCCCTCTTATCTTCAACCATTGTTCCTTCTTCTATTTCATCCAACTCAAGATTATTTTAAACATAATGGGAAACAATATGTTCATCTGTTGTACCAAATATATCAAGAAAAATTTTTATATGTTTTTGAACAGCAACAAAAATATGATTCTGATTGTCGTCATGTATCTTTGATTGAAGAATGTCATACTATATTTCATCATGCTCGAGATCATTTTTAAATGGAAGAGAATCAATACTTTTCCCTCCCTTGTCACCCATGTTAAGTATAGGAATTGATTGTTCATTACAAGTTTCAAATAAAATAGGAATATCGTGTATGATTGATTCTTCATGCAACCAAATAGGACTAAGACAGTCAGATTCATACACATCAATGTCGATAATATCCTCTGCTTTGCTGCTCATAATTCCTGGATTAAAAACCTGATTTTGTTCTTGCGTTTCAAAAGAAAAGCCATCTTGATTTTCAAATGGATCATGGAGAATAACTTCTTCTTGACACAAAGATTCTTGGACTGAATGGTATGAAAGAAAATATGACTGAATATAGTATGGTCTCCTTTTGCAGTCATATAATTATGCCATCAGGGTTGCAAGCTATGGTCACATGTACAGGAAGAATACTCCTCTGAGATAAGATATTCAATTAAGTGCTTAGGGAAATCATCTCCATGAACATCATAAATAGGTGAATGAGGGTCCATTTGGTTGTTAATGACTAAGGGTTTTAGTGAGACAACTGGGATAGCTAGTAACTCAGGAAAAACATCCTCACAGTCATCATAAATTGGTAGGTCATGGCACATTGGTTCATCAACAATAGGAGGGCTTAGTACAGTAGCGAGTAGATCAGGAACTTTGTCAGAATAGGCTGCAATACTTTCCTCCCGATGAGATGAATTTGACCCTACACAAACCTCTTGGTGATGGCAGAATGGTTGTAAAAAATTTCTACTTATAACCTCAAATCCTTTATTCATTGTATCAAATATTTAAGAGCAGAGAGGCAAGGTATTACCTTCATCAAGCTTACTATCTACTATGTTTTCAACATTTTGGTCATAAATTTCAACCAAATTTTCTTCACCAATTGGTCAAGGACTTGCAAAAATTTCAGTTTCCTTTTTAGGCACAATATCAAGGTAGCCATCAACATATTCATCATATATAGGTGGATTGACATCCCCTTTAAAAGCATTCATAACATAAATTTCTACATGTTGATTGCAGTCGTCATAAAACAAATTAGTATAACCCTCTTCTTGCACATCACTAGGCTGATCATTCTTTTGTTCACCATGAAAAGGGCTGGAATGCAAAGCAAATTCCTTTTGTCCATATCCTTCTTCAATCACCAATTCAAGGTCAGATTCCTCTATACTTGCGATTTCAGAAAATGAACGTGAGGAAGGACTATAAGACTAAAAATTTCTATGGTCAGAATTCTTTATATAATAAGTCACCAAAGTATTAGAAATTTGAAAAAATTGCTTCTGCAAAAGGGTATTTTCTAATTGGGAATAAGAATCCCCTTCTTCTAACAATATTTCAGAAGTTGATGTTGACACAAACCCAGTCAATAGGGGTTCCTCAATCTGTCGACACCCAACCCACCGCGATCTCCCTGAGCACCGACCCAGATAGGTTTTATCCTGTCCAGCAACACCTGTGGAGCAGATGAAGTCTCACCTAAGATGTTCAAGGGAGAGCTAATGTAACCACGTTTCCACCGAATGAAGGAGGATCTTGTGCATCAATTCATCAACTTATTGTAGCATTGCATAATATATCTAATTATTCAACTTAGGCATTAAACATAATTGCAGCAACATTCAACAGATCTCATCATTGACAGAACCACTAATGCGAAATAGTAAAACATTAATTGCAGCAAGAAAACATCGCATCATTCATAGATTCATATCGCATAATTCATTCATCACGTGGAAACAGGAAAGACACAATGATTCTGCTCAAAACTCTATCATATCATATTCATCTTTGCAAAACCACAGATACAGCAAGATAGTCCTTCTGTCGCATACCCAGATTCAAACAGACTCACACCGATATCCAAAACATCCCGCAATGACAATTCTTCTCCTAAAGATATATCTTCAATGATAATCTCTTACACTTACAATCAACATTTATTTATAGGCTTACACCTTTACATTTGCGGTCTACTTAGGAAACTGCCTAACTACTTCTTAACAAACTTTACAAAAATATTGACCCAAAACCCACATAATGCAGTCCAAATGACCCAAAAACCCGCATATTGTGGTCCAAATGAACCAAAATACATAAAGTACTATCGCCTTGTGCACTACTTTCCTTTTTTTGCGGTACCTTCGGCCTTGCGGAGCATCTGCAATCCTGCGAAGCTGGCTCATCCAACCCACCTGCCAACAGGCCCCCAACACAATCTTGTGGCTCGCCCTCAATCCGCGTCAGCTGGACATGGTGTACTCAGTGATCTTTAGCTTGAAGTCCTCGTACTACTGATTGATCTCCCTGACCTGCTTCGTCATTGTTGCAGCCACCGCCTGACTCTCTGTCACATCTGTCGCAGATGGATGCTCACTCTAGCATAGTATGCAGCACGAAAACTACCTTGAGCGAAAAATGATCTCCAATCTCTTGGAACTCATCCAGCTGTGTGCTGCGCTTCTTCTGACACTGTTCTTCCTTTGCGACACACTGCTGCAACTGTTTCAGTTCTGTTGACTTGGTGACCTGAACAACTGGTGCCAATGTTCTCATCGATAGCTTCAGTGTTTCCAGTTGTCCTTTTTCCTCTTGCCCCAGATTGGTCAGGTGTTCTAATTGTTCGTCCTAGACCATGCTACCCAAAAACTCCGTAGTCTCTGCCATGATTTTTGTCGCTACTTGCTCCATCTCTCCTAGCTGGGTCACCAGTTTCTCGATGGTGCATTTTCGTTCAACTACTTGCTCTTATGGTGTGCCTGGGTTTAGCAGAGCCGTTAAGTCAGCATTGTTGCACTATAATTGGGGATGACAGCCTCCAGTCGCTATGCTCGCTTGACCAGATCCAACTACGTAGTGGGCTCTGGTACATACTAGCATGCTTCAGAGACTACCACCTCCAACTGCACGTTGTTATCCCAAAGGGTGGCTTTCTCCACCGTCAAGCGGTCCTGCTCCTTCTTCGACTCTTCAATTGCTCGAGCCTTCTCAACAATCAGCTGCACGAGCTTGTCTTCTAGTTCATCTACCACCTCTCTTGCTGCTACCGCCTTCGTCGTTAAGTCTTCCACTTCTTTTCGAGTTGCTGTCTCGTTCTCCTAGAATCGCAGGAATTGACCGCGAACATCTTGCTCTCGGTCCGCCATTTCATAGATAGAAATCGCTTGTATCTGCACCAATGTCTGTGAAGACATCGAGTTGATGTTGATGTAAAATCCACATAGCTTCTACAACAAAGCCTGGAGAGCCTCATCGTTGGTCGCAACCGTAGCCAGGGGAATTCGCACATTCTGAACCCACAACATAGTACTCATTACGCCAACTATCTGCATAGGTGCGACCTCTAGTGCTTTCTTTGAAATGATATCAACTAAGGAATCAAGGTGAGCTTTTACCTCATGGAATCCTGCTGCTGCTTGCATTGCCATTGCATTGGTTGATGCGTTCATTGCATGGGTTACAACTGTAATAATTCGTCCCAACTACACTTCCATTGTTGGGCTTGCCCCATTGGTCATACCATGCTCATAGCGTGCCTTCGTTCTTCCCTCCTCAAGCTCACGCGCTTCATCCTTGTCATTCGGCGTTTGCATTGATTCTTGATTTGAGTCATGGCAAATTTGCTGGTCCTACATGGGTAGTGGATCAACTGGGCCTGTCGCTGTTGGTCCCACCATGATCTCCGCCAGACTAACCGGTTCCCGCCATTCGATAGGACAATCCGCGATGATTGCATCCAGCTCCTCATCAGACAGTTTGTACTATGTCAGCAACCATTGCTTTGCAGGTTTGCGTCGTCCTTGCACATGAATAGCATGAGGCCCAATCACAAAATGAGCAATCAGTTTGTATTTTGTCATGGCTTCCTCAGATAAGCGAGGTACTCTTGTCATTGCTGCATGTAATGTCTCCCAATAGAGCCAAAACTGCGCTGTGCAATTGTAAAGGCGCTTGGGTTCTTGCACCCACCACAAATTCTAGTAGTGCGCACCCTTACGGTCTTTTGCGACATCAACTTCCATTCCTTGGTAGTTTCCAGGCTCCATCCTTGCTACAAGCACGATCAAAATCAAGAGCCAGCTATATGTGAATGCTCCCTTCCCATCTTGGATAGTTGCTGCATCCTCTTCCAACTAGTTCAACAAGAACAGTGACTAGTTCATCTGTATGCCTTCCATGCACTGTTCCGCACATGCCATGACCCCCGATATACACTGGTTGGGTCGATTCTTCCGGACCACTTTGCAACACATAATCTTTGCTCCTCTACGAACCTCCCTATCATTAATACTTTCAGTGTGGTAGGCATGGCTGTCACGTTACAAGCTGTAGCGTAGTACAAACCGCACTGCCAACTTTTGATCATTCTCCTTCCCTTTGAAGTATTGCGAAGGGTCGGGCCCATCCTTCGACAATCTAGTGATCTAAGCAATTAAATCGACGGTGACTGTAACTGGCCGGCCTAGCCATAATATTCTGCCGTGGAAGCAGGACAGCAACTACTTCACACAAGCATTGACCTCTGTCAAGCAATGGCTAGGCCGGCCAGGACAGCAACTGGCCGGCCTAGCCATTGCCCTCTGTCAAGCACCCAAAGTGTGGCATGTTGATGAGTCCGAGTAATCCCGCGCTGGCCAACCCACACACCCAATCTTACAAAATCGGTTTGCCGCCAATTTGCATCCTTGGCACATAGGGATCCGTCGTAATTTCCTTGTATGCCAGCATGTTGTGGTCATCATATCTCATGCACATCAGTGCTAGCACAATATCTGCAAAGCATTCCATTCCTGCTGGTACCGCTGGCATCCGCATTGGGTATCTATGATTTTTAGTGGGATTTCGGGTCGACATACTAGGCCAACATGGGGGTACATACCCATGGATATCTGCAGCAGATATACCTGACCAAGCGACCGAATCTACAATTCCTTGGCTTGACTGGCCCACCTCCGGTGGGATCTCCTCCAGAACAATTGTGGATGATCTTAGCTATCGTTTTCTCTGCAGGGACTCATACTGTTGGTTCCCCTCCTTTTCTTTGTTATGAATGATGAATCAACCGGCATACTGGCAAATTCTTCTTCGATGCTCATTGGGCAGGCTGGTGACTCTATTGCACTTGAAACTTCAACCACTAGTTCACTCGGCATGCCACACCAGGGCCCCTCTCGGCTCAACACTTACTCACCCTCTAACGCTAAGCAACGTGCACAAATGCAACAATGAACTATACTTCACTCCCTGCACAATGTTCCCTTTCGACCATGTTTAGCACCTTCTTATAGTGCCGAATCGTTCCCTTAATCATCATTACCAAATCAAACCACTCATCATGACCAAATCATGCCTTACTTACCCGAATCCGCTATCGATCCTGTCAATCCAATGGCTGGATCCATCATTAATGCCTATCATTTCAACAAGCGCCACTAATTAACTATCTTTGACTTCTTGCATTTATTGTTGATTTGACTAGGTCGCGGCCCTGCGTCCATCATAGTATGGCTCCCAAACTATGATACCATTACTTTTCCCTATGCATCCTAGTCCTGTTGGTGTGCCAGCCTGCCAACTAACATTCTGCATTTTTTTTTACACAATGCATTTAGGCATCGCACTGCTCCGAGCCCATCCTATAGGGCTTCAACCTCCTACCATTCACCAACTTTGGGAGCATCGCTCCATCTAACTACTACAGTTGTATTGCGCCTCCTAAAGTTATGCAACTGATGCGATATGGACCGAGCCAATGCATTTGTAATTTACCTGGATGCTTCATAAACTTGCTTTCATACAACAGCACCAAGTCGCCTTGCTGAAACTATTTGTTTTTTAGATGGCAATCATGCCAAGCTTTTTGTGGATCCTTCTCCACGGGCTGGTGAAAACCTGCAATAACGCGGTCTTCCTCAAGCTATACCAGCTGCTCCAGTCGTTCTGTTAATGCTATGTTATCATTCATGCTTGTCATTGCCGCTATGCGCAGACTCGGAACAATGTACTCCATAGGCATAACTGCCTCTTTCCCATACACCAATTTGAAGGGTTTCTGTCCCGTCAGCCTTTTACAAGTGGTGCGATATGCCCAAAAGACTGTTGGAATATTCAAATCCCAGTCATCGCAGTTCGCGTTGCAAACCTTGGTAAGTGCATGCTCCAACACCTTGTTGAACGCTCTACCATGCCATTTGCATGCAGATGATACGACATACTCTTCTTATGCTATATCTGAAGCTCTGTTGTCAATGCACTGACTGTGCGATTAATGAAGTGACTCTAGTGATCACTCATCAATACCTTTGGGCATCCAAACCGAGTGACAGTATTTTGGAACAAGAATCAGGTTGTTGTCACAGTGGTGCAATCTACAACTGGTGTGGCCTCCGTCGATCTTGTCAAATAATCTATCGCTGTGATTATGTATCATGCACCAATGTGCTTCCCAAGTAGGTCGATAGGTCTAACGAAATCCATAGCCCATTTATCAAATGGTTACAATGTCACTTGAGGTATTAATGGCATCTCGTCCCACTGTGATGGTTTTCCTATTCATTGACAAATGTCACAGGTTCGTGCATAATCCGTCGCATCATTATGAAGAGTGGGCCACCAAAGTCCTGCGCAAAGCACCTTCCTGGTAGTCGCATGACCACCGTAGTGTCCACCAGCCACTCCTACATGTGCTTTTGACAATATCTTCCCTTGCTCGTGAGGTAGGACACAGTGCCTCAAAATATCATCTAGTCCTAGATTATACAAATGTCCAACAATCAACTAGAAATCAATAGCCTTAACCACCAACTACTTCTTCTGACTGGTGGTAAACTCCTCTGGTGCAGTTCCTGTCGCCAGAAACTCAATTATTTCTTCGTAGTAGTCATCAGCTAATTCAATCCTGAATAGTGGGGCATCTAGCAACCCATCTTCAATATTGGTTTGTTCCTCTCCTATCTCAATTCGCGACAGATGATCTCGCCCTGCTTTCAAGCGACTGGGATTCACAATTACCTCAAAATCAAACTCCTGAAAGAGAAGTAACCAACGACATATTTTCCCCCCAAAAACAGGCTTGTTGACCAAATATTTCAAAGCAGCGTGGTTTGTGAACATCTTAAAGGGACCTCCCAACAAGTAATTCCTAAACTTCTGCAGTGCATATACCATTGCCAAGCCTTCCCTCTCTGTAGTGGTATAATTTCTCTCCGTAGAAGACAACTTCCGACTTGCAAAAGCAATTGGGTGATCCAGATCTCCTTCCCCGGGTTGTGCGAGCATTACTCCCAGTGCAATCGATGATGCATCCACATGGACATGGAATTCCTTGATCCAGTCAGGGAATACTAATATCGGAGAAGAAGCCATTTTAGCCTTTAGTGTCTCGAAACTTACTTGATATTCGGGACTCCATAAGAATACCACATCCTTCTTTAACAACTTTTCCATAGGGGTCATGATTGCTGCATAACCACAGATAAACTCGCGATAATACCCTGTGTGCCCCAATGTCGCTCTCAACCATTTGACATTAGTAGGCATTGTTAGGCTCAGAATGCGCGCAATCTTTGTTGGGTCAATCAACAATCCCTGCTTGCAAACAATGTGACCTAACAATATCCCAAATGGTTCATAGAAAATGCACTTCTTTAAGTTCAATGATATCTGATGCTGTCGGTAGCGCTCCAAAATCAATCGTAGGTTTTCCAGATGATCGCTGACCAATCCATAAAATGTCCGGTCATCCATATAAACTTGCAGAAACTTCTGAATAAAATCTCTGAAGGCAGCAACAACAACCCGAGAGAATATCACAGGGGCATTCTTTAGCCCAAATGGCATCACAATGTACTAGAAACAACCCCATTCAGCTACAAACGTTGTCTTGTGGCGATGCTCTTTCTCAATCCTAATCTAGTGATAGCCCGAGAAACCATCCGTGAAAGAATACATTTCTTGACCACCCACACCCTCCAACACTTCATCAGTGAATGGTTTTGGAAATGTGTCATGCATACAGGCATCATTAAGCTTCCTCAGGTCAACACAAATACGTACCTCACCTATCTTTTTGTCTTGCACCACCATGGGACTAATCCATTCCGATTCTTCGACTGGTTCAATGATGCCAGCATCCAACATGCGGTCAAGTTCAACTTTGACCCTTTCCTTATGCCATGGATTCAGTTGATACGGTCGCTGCCTAATTAGTTTTGAATCTGGTTTCAATAGAATCTTCATCTCCCCAAGATCCCCCATGATTCCCTTCATCTAGGAAAACTTCGTAGGGAACAAATCTTGGAACTCATGCAACATGTCGGTGACCTTTGCCATCATGTCTTCATCGCCAACATTCACAAACTTTGTGTTCTCTTTTGTCCCAATGTTGACCTTCCTGAGCTTCAGTGGCCTGATCAGATCTACAACATTGCGACTTTCTTCTGATTCAGGAATATTGACATTCCCTAGATCATCACCGTCCTCTAGACCTCCAGTGATGTTATAACAATCCATCATCGACTGCATCTGACAATGCATATGCAGATCTATGGGATTTGCCACTGGAATGATGTTCAGAACAACATCACAGATGAGCTGCAAATGATTATGAACATCTGGGTTGGCATCCGCGAAACTGAAGGTATGAGTAAGGAAAACTGTCAACTCTAACCAAGTGGTAATCTGCCCTCGTAACTCAGCTGAAGCATACCATGATCGCGGCATTTCATCCAAAGTGTGGATAAAACCATGGACCCATTCATCCCTCGGTCACGAGGCCCATAGTGTCTGACATTCCATCAGATGACTGCCAAGGTCATTCCTCCCATCGTACCTTCTAGTGTGGTATATTTATGTGTTGCCAAAGCAAACCGTCATCATCCTTCGACACTGCGACCATCCAAAAATCGATTTCTTGTGGGTCGCCCACCACTGTGCTGGAGTAGCCTTCAGCACCTCCTCCAATGCCAGCAACCCCTGTGGTTTTGACACCTTGTCTTCAAATGCTACAAAAAATGAAGACAACCCGGGCATTCCTTCATATACTGGCAATTCAACAGTTTTAGTCATGACATGGCATAGCGACTGTGTAAGCAAACCACACTTCCTGAGCAATACCTCATGTAGCCGGTTCTACTAGTTCTCTAAAGCATCATCCGAGTTAGAAGATGCAGAGCTAGAGCTGTGCCAACCAAGTTCTCTGCCAGCTGTCGGATGAATGTAGTCTTCGGAAATGTTATATGCATGATCCCATCCTCTTATGACTTCATCCTTGACAGGTTCAACATACCGTCACCCTTCATTTGGATCCAACGAAGGGATGACGTGGAGGTCCTAATTTTCAAAGGTCATCACCCCCTTCTTGAAATTGATCACTGCCATATTGTCATTAGCCCATCCAATCCCCAGCAGTGCAGGATAGGAGCTTCCACCTTCGACAACCTCAATGACATCAAAATCTACATAGGTTTTCATTCCTTCAATATCCACAACAAGGCGGGGAACTCTCCCAATTGTTGTGACTTTGGCCTAATTAGCCAATCGCAACTGCACGGGAGACCAGCTCAGCGTTGGGCTCCCCATCTTTTTCCATTCCTGCTTTGTCAATATGTTAACATCGGAGCCTAGATCCAGAATGATTGAATCGACCTCATAATCCCCAATCTGGACATTCATGCGCATTTCTTTGCCCATCTTTTTCGTTTGTAAGGAGTTCACCATGGACTCCCTCCGTCCCTTGGTTGGTAGATGCAAAAAAATATCGATCTCAGCAAGTGCATCAAGATCATGTGCCAGTGATAAACAACTTTCAAAAAAGTTTTGTAGAGTACCATATTGCTGCGATGGGCCTACTTCTAAAGTTGAGTCAAAACCAGGGGGCATGTCATAAACAATTAACTTACCATGATCTTTTTCCATTGCATTACGCGCTTGGAAGAATGCGTCACGCTCGGCATCAATATCAAACTATGCCTTCTTCTTCCCAGCCAGCCGCATCAGAGGATGTGAACCATCTTCTCCTGTCGTTGGACCTCCATGGGTGATAACAGCAACAACAACATCTTGCGTCCTTGGTTTTGTTGAGATCGTTGTGACAGTGGGTCCTTGATTCTAGTTCGGTGGGGGGTTCGTAGGTTGACTCACATGCTTATTGGTGTTCTGATTCTGATGTTGGTTCTGGTTCTGCGGCTGATTCTGATTTGGAAACTGGTTCTGATTCTACAACTATGGTATTTTTCCTGACTGCCATCGCGCGATCAACTACGGATAGTTTTCAACAATGTGGTCAGTAACAAAACAATACATACATTGTGTCTGCAACTGCGGGCAATCTCGCTGATAATGCCCCAATACCTTGCAATTGTAGCATTGGACAGGTCCGCGACCTCGTCCTCCTCTACGACCAAAGCCTCCGCCTCGTCCTCCCTTGAATCATCCACGAAATCCCCCTTGTTGCTGATATTGTGGTTGAGGAAACTATTGCTACATGGGATTAGGTTGTAGTTGAACACACTTCCCTGGCTGAATACATGGTGCTGACTGAACGTACTGTGGTTGCTGAATGCACTGTGGCTGTTGTGGAGCCATCTGCATCTGAGTATACTATGGCAGAAAGTGTTGTTGTAGTTGTGGCTATGGTACAAACTACATCTGTGATTCAGGTAGCAGTTGGACCACCTGTGGCTACAGTTACGATTGTTGTACTGCACGATGGTTGTCCTTCACATAGAATGCATCGTGCATTCTCTCTTGAAGTAAGCCATATGCACAAAAATCCTTATCGTCATGCCCAACTGACTCGCAGAATGTACAATACAAATTCATCATCTTTGTGACCATCTTCTGCATGTATTGACACTCCTCATGTCGATGCCCATATACCTGACATATGTGGCACCATGGCATGCCTCCGCCAATTAATAGGTTCAACACTCCTGATACCAAGTAGTTGCAGAAATCTGGGCAATTATCCTTAGTATGCCCCTCTGCACGACATCGTATACACTAAGCCTCTTCGCGGTTTTCTTTACCCTTCTTAAGATCTTGCAACTGAATTGTCAAGTTTTCCAATTGTGTCTAAATATGAGACATGCCAGCTGAGTTCTCACTAATCGGCGAAGCTTCTAACCGCATCGCAATATCCAAAGATTCACTTGGTTTTGCAATGTTCTGCTGCATCAATGGAAGTCTGATATGGGGTAGCAACGCCGCGATGAATCATTCTTTATGCTGAACATTGCTAATCTCAAAGCTGACCCTTGCCATCAAAGTTTTGAACCATTGGTCAAATTCCCACACAGTTTCATTCAGATACTGCTTAATCTCTTTTAGTTCTGTAATATACTAGGCTTCAGACTTGGGTTTTCTGAACTCTACAATCAATCCTTTTCTAACCTCATCTGACGTCTTCTTGGGAGTGCCAGTGGGAACTTGTACAAACTTCATAGACCATTCCAATGCGCGAACTCGAAGGGTCATCGCCAACTGACCTTTCTTGACATCATCATCCGTAATTTGCTTAAAAGTCCATACTTCTTCACATAAGAACCAGTATTGCTCTGGGTTGTCAGTGCCATTCCCATGGAACAATGGTAACTTCACATCTTCTCCCGCCATCCTAGGCTTCCTTCCTACAGTCACTAAGCTGCTAGCAATCAAGTTCCATTGACACGATGAACAAGGCGGTGTCAAATTTGTATTTCTTCCTCTTTGTGAGATAGTGAGTGGAGGTGTGGGTACGTTGCTACTAGGGGTTGGTCTTTCCTCTATCCTAGCCGTAGCCTAGTTTTCCTTGTCGGCACTATGAGGTTGCTTCATCCCATAGTGACAATAGGAACCTGCCTCTCAGTCCATTGAAAAATTCCCTTTCATCTTCTCTATAATATTTTGTCGTGTCAACCGCAAACTTGGTGATATAGCCTTCCAATATACTATCGACCCAGACCTTGACAGCCCATGATGCTTTGTTATCTACCTCTTGCAGCTCCTGGATCAGTTCTGGGGTCCAAGATGTCGGCTCACCACCTTGGAAGTTCCGCTTCTGAAAGGTCAATTTTTCTAACCACTCATACAGGATGATTGGGAATTCGCATAAAAAATATTTGTGTGGACCATCGTGTATATACTTTTCCAAACACCAATCCTTCAACAACCCAGGGTTCTGATTTTCTTTTCAGCAAACTCTCGCAACTTTAGGTCGAACCAATATTGAATCTCTGGTCTCATCGGATGCCACAACATGTCCTCCCTCCACTTCGCGCTTAGGGTCCCGGCAACAAAACCATTTGTTGACATAAACCTAGTCAACAGCGGTTCGTCAGTCTGCCGACATCCAACCACCATGATCTCCCTGAGCACTGACCCAGATAGGTTTTACCCTGTCCAACAACACCTGCGGAGCAGATGAAGTCTCACCCGAGATGTTCAAGGGAGATTTGACGGAACCACGTTTTCGCCGAATGAAGGAGGACCTTGTGCATCAATTCATCAACTTATCGCAGCATTGCATAATAGATCTAACTATTCAACTTAGGCATTAAACATAATTGCAGCATCATTCAACAGATCTCATCATTGACAAAACCACTAATGTGAAATAGTAAAACATTAACTGCAACAAGAAAACATCGCATCATTCACAGATTCATATCGCATAATGCATTCATCACATGGAAATAGGAAAGACACAATGATTCTGCTCAAAACTCTATCATATCATATTCATCTTCACAAAACAACAAATACAACAAGATAGTCCTTATGTTGCATACCCAGATTCAAACAGACTCAGACCAATATCCAAAACATCCCACAATGACAATTCTTCTCCTAAAGATAGATCTTCAATGATGATATCTTACACTTACAATCAACATTTAATTATAGGCTTACACCTTTACATTTACGGTCCACTTAGGAAACCTCTTAACTACTTCTTAACAAACTTTACAAAAATATTGACCCAAAACCCACATAATGTGGTCCAAATGACCCAAAAATCGGCATATTGTGGTCCAAATAACCCAAAATACATAAAGTACTATTGCCTTACGCACTGCTTTCGTCCTTTCGCGGTACCTTTGGCCTTGCACAACATTCACGATGCTGCGAAGCTAACTCATCCAACCCGCCTACCAACAGTTGAATAATATGAGGAAGGATTTGATTGGCAGTCCCAACTTCCCTCTTGATCACATAAAGATTGACAAGACTTCTGCAAATCATCATCTATTTCAGGAAATAAATGTAACTGGTTGAATCAGAAAATTGGTTTATGTCATTTTCAATCAAGGAAGCCATTACCAACTGTTGGGAATTTTCTCGAATGCCATGACAGTTGTTTTGTATTTCTTTTTTATGAAATGAGTTTTCATGTAAAATTTTTGAAATTTCTTCATCCATAAATTCATCATTACCATACATGTTCTCCAAATCTTTAATGAAACCTTTAACATGCATGCAACAATCTTGATCTAGTAGCAAGGAAGGGTACTGATCTTTAAAATGCTCATTAAATGCTGTGTGAAAATCTTCAAGGGAACATAAACTTTCTAATGGTAATCACTCATACCATGACATTGTATTCCCTTCCAAACTGACCATGAACATTTTCATTAAAGAATCCTCATGCAATTCAACTTTAAGCTTATGTATATGCATATGAAATCTAACCAAATGAAGGGAAGCATTATCATTCTTTTGATCTTTGAATCTAGGTCAGCAGGATTTCCAATCTACATTAGGTATTCAATTTGGAAAACCTGGAATAATAGACTTGTTCATAGGAGCATACCGTCTTGACAATGAGGCCATCTCGAAACAATGGAGCTGCAACTTCTAGTTTGAAGACTGAGTGCACTAGCCCGTGAAATGGTGAAATGCTAGATTTCTTCAATGTGGAGTCGTCGTGAAACCTTCAACACCTTAACTTTGACATGGAATTACTAATCCTCCCAGTGGAGTCACCTTCACAGAAAATCCTAATGAGTGGATTCGCCAGTGCAAATGTACAACCTTCTTCAAATGCAGAAATATCTGTTTTCCCACAGAAATCCCTTCTCTCTATGAAAATTGGAACTCTTTGTCATTTTCTCCTAGGGACTATATAACTCTCGTTCCCTGGAAACGGTGCCAATTATGTTAGCACTCAAAATCACCCTTAATGTTGTGGCAAAAGGGTCACTTCAAGGTAACCACAAAACCACTTCAGACTTTATTTTTGACGTAATACAATCAGAAAGGGATCTCTCACTATTTACAAAGCCTTCTAGCTCAAGATATTCAATCAATGACATTCAAAAGATCATATTTCTGATAGGAAAATTTGTTTTTAAATTTTTGGTAAGACAATCATGAAGGAGACTATTGGGAAATGGAGTGAATAATTATGTCTGAGTTAGGTTGCTAGAGGTAGGGGCTTGAAGGGATCATGGACAAAGGCAGGGTAGACACCATTTCTTCAGTCTTAAAGATTTTGCAGGTTGATTAGAGGACAAGGAAGACAACCCATCAAGCAGAGCACCTAGATTGGGTGAGTTCTGCAAGACTTTAGAAGAAAATGTTTTGAAAATGCTTGAATAATGAACCTAGAGTATGCAAGATGAATTCTAGTCCACAACACCGCTATTCAAACATGAAAGCAACACAAAATGGAGTGTTAAAATGGGAAAAAAAATCACATAGAAGATCAATTACTGAAGAAAGTGATGGAACAAGAATCTCAGCCATGGAAACCTCTCAGCATTTCATCTTTACAAGTTTATTCATATACTGAAAATGAAAATCATTTACAATGAAGAGTTTGGTTGCTCTTGAAAATCCCCCAACTGAAAATCGAACCCCTAGCTCTTCCTATTACATATGAATATATAGGAGAGGCTTCCCTCAGCTTTCAAACTTGAATTATTCTAACCTAGCCCCTATAAACAGAAGGTGGTTACAAACATAATGACATCTGGCTAACAGACTTCCTGCTTTCAAGGAGTTTGTTACAACTGAGTTCTTCATTCTCGAATGCGGAAGCTTAAACACTAGGCTTCAAAGCCCCAGCTGTATATTTCAAATGGTGACAACTGTGTAAATTCCAATATGGGTTTCTGTAATTGGGCATGTTCCTAACAAAACCCATGCCTCCATTTTTTAAGACTCTCCTCCAGCTCATTGGAATATGTCTTTGAAGTTGATGACTTAGGCAATAAACTGAAATTCTGGGAAAATACCCTATGAAGATCTCTTCAATTCTCCCAAACTGTGATACCTGTGTAAAAAATGAGAGACATTATTGTAGATGGTCCCGTGATGAAGAAAAACCTCTCTCGGTTTCTCAAAATTCATCTTGGTTTGGCGGAGAAAGTTGCTTGAAAATGATGACTAAAACAGTTATTTTCATTAAAATCAAACATGCTCTTCATACAAAACTTCGTCGAACTTTGGAAGTTTGTTTTCTTATTAACTTGACATGAATGTTGATATGGAACGTGTATAATTTTGACATGTAAAGTTCTTGGTGGTGGGCTCAAGCTTAGCCCAAAAATGGTGCTAACACCAAGGATTTGCTTTGCAGCACCCAAATCCTTCATTGCAAATGAATTAGCTAACTTGCTTTTGAGAACATTTATATCCTGCATGTTAAACCCTGCAACAAGCATGTCATCCACATAAAATAACAAGATAATATATCTTCCATTATCTAGTCTCTTGAAATAAACACAGTGATCAGAATAACATCTATTATAACCTTGTTTTGCCATAAACGTGTCAAATTTTAAATACCAATGCCTTGTAGCTTGCTTCAAGCCATACCAATGCCTTGTAGATTGCTACTGTATATATATCTCTTCCTCCAAATCTCCATGGAGAAAGGTTTTTTTTACATCTAGCTATTCAAGATGCAAATATTCTACCGCCACTAGACTTAAAATAGTCCTAATTGAAGTCATCTTAACAACATGAGAAAACATTTCATCAAAATCTATACCTTTCTTCTGTGCAAACCCCTTTACAAGAAGTCTATCCTTGTACCGCTTCTTACCTCCTCCTTCTTCCTTCAACCTGTGAATCCATTTGTTCTGCAATGCTCTTTTACCAGCAGGAAACTCAACCAAATCCCAAGTCTGGTTTCCTACCAATGAGTCCATCTCCTCATTCATGCCTTGCTCCCACTTCTTTCTAGTTTCCACCTGCGTTGCTTCTTCATAACACTCTAGTTCACCAGAATTAGTCATCAATAAATAATACATTGAAGGAGAGTATCGTTCAGGGAGTCTACTTAACCTGGAAGATATTCTTACACTTGAAGGAGTTTCAGATACTTGCTGTCATTCTTGATTTTCTGACACCTTTGGAACTTCATCTTCTTTAATTTCATCAAGTACTGTCTACTCTGTGTTTTCTGTTTCCCATTTATTTCCCTGCACCTGATCTTTATACATAAAGTTTTCATTGAATATCACATCTCTACTCCTAATGATTTTGTTATTTTTGTAATCCCATAAGTGATAACCAAAATCATCAACCCCATATCCAATAAAGGTACATTTCTTGGATTTAGCTTCAAGCTTTGTTCTATTTTCTTTATCAATATGGACAAATGCTTCACAACCAAAAGTTCTCAGAAATCAGTAGTTTACCTTTTTACCTATCCATGCCTCCTCTGGAATACCACCATCCGAACCACTTGAAGGCCCTCTGTTTATTAAATAAACAACAGTATTTGCAGCATCTTCCCAAAACTATAAGGGAAACCCTGCATGCAATCTCATACACCTTGCACTCTCCATGATCATTCTATTTATCCTTTCTGACACACCATTTTCTTGTGGTTTTCCTGGGACTGTCTTCTCTCTACGAATCCCATGGTATCAATAGTAACTATCAAACTCATTGCCACGGTACTCACCTCCATTATCAAATCTGAGACACTTCAACCTTTTTCCTGTCTCATTCTCAACCAAAGCTTTCCATTTCTTAAAAGTAGCAAACACATCATATTTCTGTCTAATGCAATAAACCCAAGTTTTCCTAGTTGTGTCATCAATAAATGTAACCTAATAATGAGAGAAACCAAGTGATTGTACCTGAGCCGGTCCCCATACATCTGTATGCACAAGCTCTAACTTTTCATTCTTCTTTTGTTTCCCAACCTTGAGAAATCTGACTCTCTTATGTTTTCCATAAACATAGTTCTCACAGAATTCCAAACTTACTTGCTTCAAATATGGAATCAACTTCCTTGAGTGGAGAATCTGCATCCCCTTCTCACTCATGTGACCAAACCTATGATGCCATAATGTTATATCTGTTCATGTGGAAGCTAAAAAGATAGAATGGTGAGTATTATGAGGACATAAATACAACGTACCTATCTTGTGTCCTTTTGCTATCACCATTGATCCCTTAGTGATTTTTCACCATGTTTCTCCAAATGTAGATAGACAGCCGCCATTTCCCAACTGCCCTATTGAGATCAGATTTCTTTTCATATTAGGAATATGCCTTACATCTTACAACAGCCATTCAGTTCCATTCTTAAATTTTATCTATACCTTACCCATTCCAACAATTTTACATGGCTCATCATAACCCAATAAAACATGTTCAAAATTGCTTGGAACATACTCATGAAAGTATTTCATATGGGGTGTAGCATGACACAAAGCCCCTGAATCTACTACCCACTAATCACTAGTATTATCTAATGTAAGAATCAAAGCATCTTGTAACACGTCACCTGCTACATTTGCTTTCCTGAGTAGTCTCCTTCTATCCATCTCCTTTCTTCAGATGTCCTTTATTTCCACAGTTCCAGCAATCTATCTCTCCCAGTCTAGACTTGGATCTTCCCTTTTTAGATTTGCTGTGATTACCTTGGCTCTTTCCTCTCTCACTTTGTCTTCCTCTGCTCTCCATGTTCAACACATTACCTGATGTCTCACCTGTTCTTTTTCTTTGCATTTCCTCGCTAAGAATAACACTAACAACATCATCAAATTTCAAGGTGTTTGAACTAGAGACAGAGTTACTTACAGCCATGGCCAAGCCATTCCAGCTTTCTGGCAATGAACATAAGATTAGAAGGGCCCTAACGTCATCATCAAAGTTCACATTTATAGAACTCAGTTAATTTGTAACCATATTAAATTTATTTAAATGATCAGCAACAGATCCACCTTCTAACATCTTCATATTAAATAAACGCTTGATTATAAATACCTTGTTGGAGGCTGAGATTTTTCATACAACTTACCCAATGCGTTCAACAAACCCTCCATTGTCTTTTCTTTTGAGATATTGAAATCCGCTGATGAAGCCAGGGACAACCGTATTGTTCCCAATGCCTTTATGTCAAGAACCTCCCATTCTTCATCCTTCATAGTCACTGGTTGTTTTTCTTTTCCTCCCAATGGCGGGAATAGATCCTTTTGCTATAGATAGTCCTCCATTTTCATCTTCCATAACTGGTATTTTTGGCCATTAAACTTTCCTTCTTCCGCCATTGCTCTGACTCGAACTAGAAACCCTAGTTTCGTACGAGTTTATATGCCAAATAGACCTTTGGCTCTGATACCAATTGTTAAAAAAACAGGATCGCAGAGCAATAACAATAAACAAGATGCAAATATAATCACACAGACACATTACAAGAGAGACACCAATATAACGTGGCTCACCCAAGATGAGCTACGTCCACATAGAAATTTCCAGTCCTTATTATTATACCATCCAACAAAATGAAGGGATACAACCTACATCACATCTGCTACAAGTTCCTCATGATGCTCTCTAAGTCTCTCTTACACGATCTCAGAGATCTTTACAATACACAATTCCTAATCCATCAACGCTAGCCATATTACAATGTCTTTCTTTTAAAGGGAAAATATAATGGGTTACCCAAAACCATAGGCCCGTAATCTATTGGCAATGCCCCCCCACAGCCCCCCGCTGGGGTGAGTGTACAGTCCACCTGCATATCATATAAAACTGGGGTACAAACATGGCTAAACAACAACATATCTGAATTTGGAAGATTAGGCTCCACAACCAACAATCCACAGTGAATTTGTGCAAATATGTGGAGGGGGGAAATCTAGAGTTGATGCAAGTTTTCGAAAGCAATTTTGTCTGGAAATAGGTATCCCTATTTAACAGGATGATGTGAAAAAAAAATTTTCCAAAGGAAGTGATGCATTCAGAGCTGTAGATTTCTATTTCAAGTTGGAATTCAAAGTTGGGAAAACATGGGATTTTATTGATGACGTATTTAGCTTGTGGGAGAATATTGGCATAAAAAATTAGAAAGTGAGAAAAATTAAAGTTGTTCCATGGAGCGGTGGTAAGACAGGTCCTGACATCAAGAATCTTCTAGAAGACATGACTATTACACCTTGGAGAACAATGCAAAGTGTGAAGGATGAAAGACTAATAGCTACAATACTATCATGGGTAAAGTCAGGTGAATTATCCATGGAGGAAATGTGCAATGAACTTGACAAGTAAGTTGATGTTTTTTTCTTGAGTTTAACATTTTTGTTATGTTCTAAGTATTTTGTTATATTATTATATATTGTTGTAAACATTTTTTATTGTTTCATTGTCTAGTCACAAGATTTACATGAAAATACAAGAGGAGATGGTTATAATGTTGAATGAGAAGAGTTGGGATGATGTCAAATGCAACTATCCAGACTCAAGCTCAATCGAAACCTTAAAACAATTTTTTGTTGCATTCAAGAAGATATTTTGATCTATGGTACAACCTATTTTATCTATTTGCTAATTCAATTCATTTCTATTTTATTTATTTTTAACCATGGGAACAACAACCTCCCAAGGGTATATCCAACAGCTCGCAAGTCAGATATACCAGAAACTTATGACTCAGCAGGGGTTGAGACGTCCCGAGACCCTTTATCCCAAGGGAGAGCCTCTATGCCAGGGGTCGCCTACCCTTCAAGCTTTGTCACAACGGGCCAATGAACAACCCTACCCCCCACAAGTTTTGAACCTGTGACCTCCATGGAGATAACACATGTTCTTAACCATTAGGCCCACTCAGGTGCTCTCTCATTTCTATTTTATTACTTATAGAGATAATTTTCATTTGAATATGCCAAAGAGGGGTACAGATGGAGTACCAGAGTCCTTCAAAATTCATACCCAAAGAGCCAAAATAGAACAACAAAGGAAACAATGTCTGCCAAACATTAAAACTGATTATACACTTGATCGTTATATTTGGAATGGGCTTGACATTGTGCAATATAAAGTCATTTTAGGTGACTGTGCAGACACTGCAAATCTTGTTCCTAAAAAGGAGTACTCAATAGTTATTGCAGATATCCCTCATGGATACAATATCCGAAAAACTACTTATGATTGTGAGCCTTATACTTACCAATCATTCAATAAAGTGGTTTCAGGATTTGTAGATGTCACAACATCACCACTATGGGGTTTTTTTGTTTTCCATTTAGACACACAATTAGGGGGTTTGTTAACATGCTTCAAGGGTAAAGGAAAATCAAGGTAGCAAATTTATTCGTAAGATATTTGCACTATATTATCAAGTTTTTGAATTTATAAATCAATTATATTTATTGATAAGTTAATTATTATTATTATTATTTTTGTTATAGGAAAAATCCTAATATCCGTAGCTCCAGCAATGATCCATTTTTGAGTGATATTGAAAACATACATCCTGCAACATGGAAAAAAGATGAAACTTATGAATCTCTTTTAATCAATGAAAATAGTGAAGGAAAATATAGTCAGGTGTTGAGTTATAATTCTGTGGTTAAAAAATTAACATATGAAGAAAGGGATTTGAAAGGAGCAACTGTAAACATCTATCAAAAACCACAAACATTGATTAATTATCTCATAGATACATTTTCAAGAGAAGGAGATTGGGTCTTAGTTTTGTTCTCGGGTTTAGGTAAACTTTTTGATATTACATATGAAAGAATATTTCAAGTTTTATTGTTTTTTTACTCTTCATTATTTTATTTTTTAAAGTATGCTTCTGTATGCTATTTAACTTAATTTTTGTTTTGTTTTTGGTGATTAGGTAGAACAATAGCATGCTCCTTACAAAAAGGAATAAATTGCATATCCATTGATAATGATCCACTGCAGTGCAATTATATCAAGCAAAGAGTTAATGCTATTCAAGTTCTTCCAGATGAGCTGCAAGAAGTTGGTTTGAAGAAAGGAGAGTTTAGTGAAACACTTGTGGAAAAGATGTCAAAAGAGCCTCAACCCCCATTATGAGGGATGTTTGGAAATGAGTGATTTTGGCATCTTGCAGACATAGAAGAACCAATGGAAGAGGACATTGATGTCCTTGAAGAAATCCAAGCTCCACGAAATTCCAATTTCGATGAAGAAATTGGCCTTCACGATATTGTTGATTAGTTTCATGCATTGAAGAAAATGTTAAATCTGACAACTTTTTGATAAGATATATTAGTAATGTTTTGACTTTCAGACTTTATTTTAGAAATAAAATTTCTGCATATAATGTTTTTAATATGTTTTATACAAATATATGGTATATATTTTTTTTAATTTATGTGAATCATCACTTTTCGGAAAATAATATGAAATAGTATCATTTTTATACAATAAATCTCTGAAAATTCATTAAAAAATGGTTTAAATGTCTTTATTTTCTGGAATGTTATACAATTTTGTCAATAAAAATGTTTTATTTTGTCCATAAAAATGTCTTATTTCATAGAAAAAATTGCAAAATGTATATGTTTTTCATTATAAATTGCTTATAATTTTTTGTTATTTTGTTAAATGTTTAAAAACGCACTTGAAAATAGAAATTAAAAATATTTTATGACAAAGATAATTGAAAGGCCCCAAAAAAGCCTCAAAATGAAAATTTGTGTTACTGGTATCAACTCTTTTTGAAATGAGGGTAAAAATAGCTACTAAAATTAGGGGAGAGAAAAACGAGAACTGTGTTGAGTTCTCTTTTCATAGTATAAGTGGTTTTTCTAGAGAATTGGAAATTACGGCAACTTAGGACCCATGTAATCTGGTACATGGATTATTTTTATATGGATTTCAATGACAAGTTTGAAGGTACAAAAGGAGGCATGGAAGATGATGAGCACATAAAAGTGAGAGGATGTAGCAACAAATGGTGATGGTAAATTCACAACCAGACACATGAACAAAACCAAAATATTATTATAATGGAGTTAAAAATTGTATTACATGTAAATGGGCATATGACTGTAAGACCTAGTTAGGAATGCAGACCCCTAGTAACTCACTGGTAAATTCATGTAGACCTAGGTGATAAAGCAGGCATGTGAGATTCATTGTTAAAACTTTGAGGGAGGTTGGTCATTACTCCAAGTCAAGTTTAAAGGGGATATTTGTAGGTTAACCTTTAGTAAGTGAATTAGTCATTGAGCTAATCATGGTTCGGGTCAAAGAAAATGGTATTTGGTGTCCCATGGTATTGGCCTAAGGTATTGCATGTAATGAATCCTATAAAGGGCTTGGCATACTCCATTGTAATGCGGCCTAGAGGTGAGCAGGTGAGCTCACTTGGCCTAGTTTGGCTAATTTTGGTCAAGGATAATGAATCTTCCCATTGATTGTGATTATGAATGTTATTTCATTATTATGTATGCTCCTTTAAATCCTAAGAATACCATCCCTTACCTATACTTACTCACGAGAGAGAATCCCCATTGATTTCATTGGTGGTTTGTCAAGAATGAAGAAGGGACATGATTATTTGTTTATGGTAGTTGATGGGTTTAGTAATATGTGCATTCTCATACCTTGTAAAAATATCATCAAGGGACAAGATGCAATAAAGATGTTATTTTCAACAGTTTCGGGTGCACTTTTGGATACCAAAGAGCACCACCTTAGACATGGATATGAAATTTCTTGATGTCTTTTAGACTACACTTTGGGAGAAGATGAATACTATGTTGACCATGTCTACAACCTTCCACAAATAGACAAATGTGTTGGAAAATACGACATTCATTCATGTTTTGAGGGGTTAGAATCAAAATCATCGAAGGACCTAGGACTAAAATTTGATTTATATATTTAGTACTCTTATAACAGACTAGTCCATACTTGTACCACTAAGTTACCTTTCGAAACTTGCTTTGGCTATTTGTCACCTTCACCCTTATATGTTCTATATGGAAAATAAGGAATGAGGGAGGGCTAAAAAGATTGCTTTTAAGGTTAGACATATCCATTTGCAATTATAAGAGACATTAAAGAAGTCACAAAAAAAAGTATAATGTCAAGCATAATCAACATAGAATTGCGAAAGTATTCAAGGTGAAAGAAAAAGTATTATTGTGTTTGAACAAAGAAAGGCTATAGGTTCATAATAAGAAGATCGAGGATCTATAATATGACTGTCTGAAGTGTTGGAGAAAATGGGTGATAATTCCTATAGACTTAATCAACCCCCAAATATGCACATTTACTAGCCATTGAATGTGGAATAAAAAATTCTATGAGCCTTCCATGTTGGAACAAGAATTAGATGGGGAAGTTTTACCTACTATAGAGGACTTAGCACCAAAATTTTATGTAGAGTTAGTTGAAGAAGTCAAGAACAAATAGATATGCACAATATAAAATATAGCAAGTTGGGTTTAATGGACAACTTCTAGGTAAGGCCAAATGGTACTCTAGGAAGAAAGTAGAGGACAAATTTCCTCAACTCATTCAATAAAATCTTGTGGGGACCAAAAGCCCTGCCAAATGGGGAGGTACGGTCTAATATGGACCATTATATTATTTTTAATATATTTGGTACATTCAAGGTGGAAATGTGGAGTTATTTGCTTGTAGGTCCATCTTGTTTTGTTTGGAGACAATATTCCAAAGCCCATTTGAGACCTTAAATACCAGTGATTTTGGGGATCAAACATTGCGAGATTAGCTTCAAGCCTCTACATTGTTCTACACATCAATATTTTTCCAATGTTGCAAAATCACCTCAAATGGAGTTTGTATGCAAAATTTATGCCTCCTAAGAACTGAGGCTCCAAAACCCTAAGATTAATTGGAGCTCAGGCATGCAAAATCCCTAAAGCTAACCATAGACAACTATCAAACTATGTCAAATGTTGGATCACTAAGAAAATAGAAGACAGGAATTCTTATTATATTGTACAGGTTCCCTATATGGACATAGAAGTTGGGATACTTGGTTCTTCATTTCACTTTATTTGAGCATTAAATGGTTTTCATTAAATCTGCATTTTGAAATAAAACAATATATAATAAAAAATTGTAAAATATTAAAAGATCTCTTGATACAAAGTATTCCAATAGAATATCCACTTCATATAAATAGCCATGGGGATTGTTTCAGCTAAATAAAGTCTAAATTTTTAAGGCTGCTATTTCTTTCAAAATTAACAAATATGTTATCGAACTTTGTTAATACTTTTCCTGCAACAAATTTTGGCACACTTCGCTCCAGTTGTGTCGAAAACAAAATATGTATGTAGATTTATACAAGCTGTTGTCACAACCGAGCTACCGAGCTAAAGATCAATATTCATAACATGAGCGTGTTTCATAACATACACTTACTTATATATATATACACTTGAAATACATGAGAATATATATTCACTATACATGAGAATATATATTCACTAAGTTATATATATATTCACTGACTTTTGTTAGACGAGGTAACTTCTCCAAACTGTTCAGTGAGCGTTATCATTGGGCTACCTGGATACCAAACCCGTCTACCTAGATCAACCTTGGGAAAGTAAACAATCTCAAAGATCAAAGATGGATACAATCACCACTACGGTGGTAGTAACTTTTTCACTCACTTATATAAATATATGGAACTCACTTATATATATATGGAACTCCAGACTTTTCGAAGGTTTCAACAACTTCCAATTAGATTTAGCGACCTTCACTCTGAGTGCTTCCAATTAGATTTAGCGTCTTTCAATCCGAGTGCCCAAGGAAGGAAGCAAGATACTACTAGAAATGTTCGTTACTCACAGATTATCAAATGATTCCACTTTCCACCGTTACAGTTAGAAGTGGGCTATGAATGTTTGGGCGTCCTGAGACATTTCCTGGTCGAGGAGCGCTGAGTCGGAGTCGGAGTGGGTGTCGATGTCGGTGTCGGTGTCGGTGTCGGTGTCGGTGGCAGGCAGAAATGGAGGTCGTGAAACAGATTGCAGGGCCTCCCAGGTCAATCCGTGAAAGAAAGCATGGTTCTTCACATCGGTGGCTCCCATGGAGGATCCCAGTCTCTTAGACGGTTCCTTCACCAACAGTTTCTTGATTAGGTCTTTTAGCGGAGACCATGAGCCTGTTATGTGAGGCTCTTTGCACATAATGTTGAAGAATGTCTCCTTTCTGCTGGAGCCACTGAAGGGAGTCTTCCCATATACCATCTCATACACAAATATTCCCAGCGACCACCAGTCAACTGGAAAAGCATGACCCGTGCACCACAGAACTTCGGGTGCAATGTACTCTGTTGTGCCTACGAACGAATGGGACTTTAGAGTTCCTTCAACTTCACCATCCGTACTATTAGATCTGGAAGACCTCTCCTCATCTGAATCGGAATTGTAACTGTCAGACTCATGTTCTGATCTGGGTTGATTACCATACGACGAGACGCGAAGGGAGAGATCGAAATCAGTAAGCATAATGTGACCGTTGTCTTGTACCAATATGTTCTCTGGCTTCAGATCTCTATGCACTATCCCTTGCTCATGAAGATACTCCAGCGCCAGTACCACTTCGGCCGCATAAAACCTGAGGCATATCGTATATATTCGAGACTGTAAGCTTTGTATATAATAACACATAACTAGAAATCTTAGGAATTGTAAATAGGCATATCCTTATATATCTGATTATCTATAGGAATTGTCGAAATTTTGCAGATCTATTTCCATTTTAACAAAAGTGACGAGAATAACGTTAATAGATGTTATTCTAACACCTATTAACTTAAATAACACCTATTGGTTTCCATGGATTTTAAATCAGGCATTTTAATAACAATCATGTTGAAAAAATTGTAACATTGAATTCTAAACCCGATCAAATTATCAGTTAACCTTTTTCCAATCCTATTCAATGCTTGAAATTTAATAGATTGATATGGGTTCTTAATACTTTATAGATAGATCTATGCGGAGGAAACCAAACCAATCGTCTCACCTTAGCGCAGATTCGGAGAGAATTCTGTTGGGCTGTGAGTACCTGAAAAGGTTCATATCTCCTCCTGAGCAATATTTCATTGCAAGAAACATTTGGTTTTCGAACTCGAAGTGAGTGAAAAGAGAGGGGAGGAATGGATGATCGAGCATGGAAAGGATGTCTTTCTCCTTGGCAGCCATGCTACAGGCCTTCTTCCTAACAACATCATTGTTCTTTACCTTCATAGCAAAAGCTCTGTTGCTGCTGTGCTCAACAGCAAGGAATACTGAACTCATATGGCCTTCCCCAAGCTTTTTCACAAAACTGAAGCCCTCCAAAAGATTCAACCGCTCGTTCCTCCTCTCAAGGTGTTTACGGATTACAATCTCCCCGGCTTTGCACGAATCGCTAGTCTTTCCAGCAGTATGATCCTCTCGATTATCAGATGACGGCTTGAGTGCAGCCATGCTTTCTTCCTTACTCATCTCCTTCCCCGTCCTCGATGTTAACAACTACTATGAGTCTCTGCGATAATCTGTGAAAAGAAGGGGAAGATCAGTATATATTTATAACTGATTATAGAAGAAAGAGGAAAAGATGAAACGGCTACCACACCAAACAGACAGATATAATGGAGGGATTACGACCATGATGACATAGTACTGTTGCCCCCACCAAACATACAGATATAATGGACGGATTACGACCACGATGACATATTCCTGTTGCCCCACCGTACGATGTTATGTTCTGATGAATTTAAGTGGAGATGAATTTAATGTATTTATCTTATTACATAGCTTTTCTTTTAACATTTCAAACCTGCAAACTTATGAATTTAATGTATTTATCTTATTACATAGCTTTTCTTTTAACATTTCAAACCTGCAAACTTACACTTCTTCTCATAATTTGATTTCCTGCATAAGATAAGACCTTCCTTGTTCCTAGGATCCATATGCCTACAGAATATCATGCTCCTCAATTCGCAAGACAAAACATTAATTTTGGAGTCAAGGTCCATCTAAGCTTTGGCCAATCAACACAACCAATCTTCATTGTGGTCAATTCCTTCAACTAAATTGGCACCACGGTTGTCCTCCAAAAGCTTACCCTCTGCACTCTCCATCAGAGCATGACCAAGAAAAGTCTTGGTATACCAAAGGAGCATGATGGTCTTGACATAACGAGTCTCCCTCGATCGCAATGAGTTAGGGTCGTCCAACAACCTTCCTAAATCCACGACCAAATTTTCGGGTTTAGGATGGTCATAATTTCTATGCACCCAAACCTCTATATTCTATAGATGGCACTGCACGAAGAAGCATGACTTGGATTTCTCCTGCTCGTCGAGTACACAGGGCATATGGGAGCATCAAGCTCCAGTAGGGAGCTTACACTCAATCCTCTTGACCTTGGCCGTAGGTAACCCATAGATCGAAATAGAAAGAATAAGAGGAGAACAATACAGAGTAGTAGGAGAGCCTTAAAAACAAGCCGCGAGACACATCTAAGTGTGCTTTGAAATGAGACATCCGCTGCTTCTGGCCACAATGAGGAGAGCAGGTCGCTTCTTTCTGCATGAGTAATGGCCAAACATCTGCATAGAACCCATGATATGAAAGCAAAAAGAGGAGATGTGGTTTCCATCATGGACAACAGAGTTGCGAGTGATAGCTAATGCAACCTATACAATCATTCAAGGGGAAGTACCTTCCACAAATAATCAAAATGTTCCCAACCATCAACCACCTTGCTATAAAACCTTTGATGTCACATACCGAGTGACCTCACAGTGACTTTGGGGACCTCGGTACTGAAATATACTAGCTGATATTTACCTTTGATATGCAATTTTATTCTTTTAATGATTTCAATTATACATTTATAGCATAATAATTATTTGTATAATTACTCATAAACCACATATAATTGTTTTCATAAGAATGCATTTGCATAGCCATTATTTTGGTTCCATAAATCATATGATGGCATTGATTAATATAATCAGAAATAAATACCATACATTTATTCATATAATGAACTTATCTGAAATATGATCAACTCACTGCAAACCAAGGACGTTCCTCCCACTTGTAGTTTCTATCAAGCCATATCTCTCTTTGACATAGCCACCCCCGAGCTGGGCTACCCATCCACGAGAAGGTTCCCATTTTCTGCTAAAGCTACCCAATCTTATATGCTCGGTGTGGCTCCAATTCCTTGTTCCGGTGATGGTATTACAACCATTACTAGTTTAGATCTGAGAACAATAATGGTTTTTCCATGGAAGAATGATGAAATAATCGTCTAGTAGTCAAATGGGTGTCTCTTATAGGAAGGAATTAATGGAATTACCATTGAGACTAGCCAAGTGATACCAAGGTTGATAGGAACTATCCACGTGGCATCCATGTGGTTGGACACTTTTCCCCTTTTCTAAGGAGAGTTGGACAAGTAGCATATTTGGAATTTGACGTGTTTTCCCCCTCTAATCCCTAGGTTTAAGATGATCATCTCCCCCTTGTGGAAGGATAGCCCCCTCTCTCAGCATTGTCCTTCTTGATCTGTATTCATGTGCTTTGTATTAAGTATAAAATGTACATAATTACATCATTCATGTCTTGCTTCTAGCCATATAATCAATATTTACATTATTATATTCCAGGTGTGTTACACTTGAACTATACTACCACCACATGTAGGCAAGCTTGATCCCCGTGTCGAATTTGATGACATCATTCTTGACACAAAGTCAACAAGTGGCACCCAATGCGGGAAGTCATGGGTGGTCATGTCTTACACACTAAGATTGAGACACTCATCTCTAAATGAAGGAGGGACCAAGTGCGAGCTAGTTTAAGATAATGTTATTTATATATGAATGGCTGTTTTTATTTTTATCCCTCATATTATAAAGGTAGGTAATATTTCTTATGTTTTTTTTATGGGTTTTATGTTTAGTGGCGAGAAATCATTCTTATTTTATTATTTTAAAATTTTTAATGTTTACTTCATTATGATTAAATATTTTGTGAGGTTTTAAGTTGAATTTAATTATTTTATTTGTTTGTATAATTTTTCTTTAATTTTAAATATAAATATAGTAATGATTTTTTTGTAAAGTAAAATAGATATGTATTTCTTTAAAAAAGAAATGCAAGGTTGGGCTAGTGCCTAATCAACCATTTTACCAAAAGTTCTAAGTGAAATTTGCCTGTAATTTAGTCTTTTTACAAAAAAATTCAGTTCCTCGGACAACAGCCCCCGAATACACACAGACTGCTTCCAAAAAGCTGTTTTAAGGAATTGGATGGAAAGTGCTGGGATCTATGTTCAAGCTGAAACTTCCCCGAGACAGAAGGAAGCCCAGATTTTCCCTGGAGTCTACCTTCTTGTTTAATTCCCGGAGTATATGGTATGATGAAACCTTGTCAAATTCTTGCATTACAAACCGAAGTCGCTGCAAAGTTTTGTTCAAAGAAGGATTGCTGAAATGGTCTTCGGAGTTTAAGATCTTTATCAATATTTCTAAATCTCTGAATATTTGAAGTTTCTTGTGGCCAAGATCCTTCGCAAGTTGACATGCATTTAGGAGACTGTAGATTTCTGCTTGGTTGTTCGAGCTTTTCCATAAGTCCCAACTGAATCGATTTTCTTGCAATGTGTTAGGAGAAAGTATCAAACTCCTTGCGCCTGCGATCCTTGGGTTCCCCTTGGACACACCATCGAAAAAGATCATATATTTGGATTGCCTCTGCCACCACGAGATGAAATCATGTTCAGTTAAACGCAAACGCAAGTGTAGGATAGTAAGAGGATTTTTGAGGGACTCCTTCCTCTCCACGGGTGAGCAAGTGCCCAACCACAACGAATCTTCTAGGGATAATGAGGGATCAAGAGCGTGCTTCCATACTAATTCCGACAAGAGTACCTTCGCTTTGGATGCCACCATCACTGGGGTCGAGGGCCTGTTGTTAAAAACCTAGTCATTCTTGGCCAACCAGATTTTCCACCAAAGGTATTTTGGAAAATCTTGCCATATTTTTCTCCAAATTGATTTTTTGAACATCTTTCCAGGGTGGCGAGCTTTCCAGGAAGTGTAGAGAGGGAGAAAAGTTGTTTGTGAAGGGACAAATACATGCAGGCCTTGAAGAGCAAGCTCCCATACTAATTGGGTGAAGGTGTAGTAAACAAAAAGGTGATCTGAAGTTTCAGAGGATGAATTGCATAGACATGATATGTACGGTCCAAGGAATCGTCGTTTGCTCATATTTTCTCATGTCAAAGATTTTTTATGCATAAGAATCTAGGTGAAGAAGTTCACCTTGCAAAGGTTGTAGTAACTCCAGATTGATTTCCAGAGCGCAGGAGAATGTAAAGGGACGTAAGTGGATTGAAGAGAATGGAAGCCTTGCACTATTGTATATGTGCTGATCTTTCCCCATCCCCACTTATCCTTGAGAGAGCGATGGACAGGGGCTAAGCCTCACAACTCTGTGATTGGCATATTCTTTTGAGGTAGAAGGAGTTTGGGCACTTCCGGTAGTGTACACGTTGTCCAATTTCCTTTCCTATCCCATGAGAAAATGTTAGCAAGCTTAAGGAAGCCTTTATTGACAAGCCAAAGCTTGATCTTAGTGAGTGACTCTTTCGAGGCTAGAGGGGGATTTCCTTGAATTTAATCTTCCCACATAAGAGTTTTTGAACCATTTCTAGGAATTCTATAGAGGTGTTGCTGTAAAAGGTCTAGTCCTCCTCATCATAAATTCCATGTTAGTGTTCCTTTAAGAGTGTTTTATGTCGTCAGATTTCTCCGAGATCCTCCCTTAAGGTATTCATTCCAAAAAATCTAACTCACCGGATGACTTTTGTCTACATATAGTTTCCACAGAATTTTCCCTCCCAAAGCCAAGTTGGCCAGTCCAGGATCACGGATTTGCAGACCACCTTCCAAAACCGGTCTTTTAATTATATCCCAACTTACAAGATGTATTTTGTTCTGGTTTCCTTTGCTTCCTTTCCAGAGGAAGTCACAAAGTAACTTGGAAATCTGATCCATTATTGACTTAGGGGAGAGCAAGATGGAGGAATGAAATATAGGTAGAGATGAGAGGACTGCCTTTATCAGAATGATATTCCCGGCCTTTGTTAGCCATTGGCCTCCCCAAGAAACTATTTTTGTTTTTATCTTACTTAGGACTTCGTGCTAGAGAGAAGGAATGTTTGGTACCAAAGTTAATGGTAGGCCTAGATATTTGATCTTATCCCAGCTATCAAATCCAATAAATCCCATGGAGTGAGCAATATGGAGAATTGTTGGATGATCTATATTCTAACCATAGATAACACTTTTCCTTTTGTTGATCAATGCTCCTGAGATTAGGGAAAAAATTTGTAGATTTTCATTGAAGGCCCTTGCTATCTTGAGGGAGGCCCTGCCCAAAAGGAGAGAATCATCCACAAAGAGGGAATGGTTTAGAGGGTCCACTCCTTTTTTCGCCTTGATGATGCCTAGTCGCATCTTATTTTTCATCTGAAATCTTTCTGCTTAGGGTTTCAACCATCAGGATATATAGGAAGGGCGAAAGAGGGCACCCTTGATGGATTCTTCGTGTTGCTTGTAAGAAATTTTTTGGTATGCCATTTACAAGGGCGCTATCCAAGGTCTATCTATGGAATCTTTGATCAAGCTACAAAATTCAGGGATCAATCCAAAAGTGAGTAGGACTTTATAGAGGAAGGAGAGCTTAACTTGGTCAAAGGAATTTTCCATATCCAGTTTGATGAGCATTCCTTTCTCCTTTCTCTGATTGCTGGAATGTAGGGCTTCTTGCACTTGAATCACATTATCAAGGATGTGCCTTCCTTTTACAAAACCTCCTTGGAGAGGGGAAATATGTTTCCCTAATAAAGGCTTGAGCCTATTTGCTAAAAGTTTAGCAAGGAGTTTGTACGAGGCATTGCAGAGCGAGATAGGCCTAAACCTATCAAAAGTCTCAGGATTGACTTCTTATGGGATTAAATCTAGGAAGGTGGAATTGGTGCATCCTCCCACTTTGGCTTTTTTTTAAAAGATTTTACCATGCGAAGAATATCCGGTCTTATTACAGTCCAACACACTTTGTAAAAATGCATTGAGAAGCCATCAGGACCAAGGGATTTATCTGGCTCCATTGACCAAATTACATCCACTATCTCTTTTTCCATGAAAGTATTCATTAATTCACCATTTATCTCTGTAGTGACGAGAGAGAGGATATTTGTCAAAAAATCTGTAGCCACTTCCTCATCATTCAAGCCATCCTCCCTAAATAGTTGTTGAAAATACATTTCAGTAGCCTGTTTTATTTGAGCGAATCCTTTAAAAATGTCCTCATCTCGAGAGGATATTTCCTAGATGTGGTTTCATGAAAGTCTGGCTCTGCATTGATGATGAAAGAAGGAAGTATTTCGATCGCCCGCTTTTAGCCAGAGGCTGCGAGACTTGAGTCTCCAATACTCCTCTTCCTGACGGAAAGAAATAAAGGAGTTTATCTGAGCTTTATGCTCTTTAGCCAGCTAATTTTTGGTGACTTTTGTTTCCTCCAATCCTAACTAAATCTCTTCTAAAATTTGCACTGTCTCTTTTATGTTGTTTGTAGGAGTTGTAAGCAATTTTTTGGCCCAACTTTTCAAGGCTACCTTGGTGATTTTGAGCATTTGCTCCCAAACATAGCTTGGAGATCCTACTACAGGAAGGGACCAGGCCCATGTAACTATTTCCAGGAATCCATCCAGCTCGATCAAAAGAGGGATGAACTGAAACGAGATAGGACCAATATCTTCCTCTTCTTCCAACAACAAAGATATGGGTTTGTGGTCTAAGGTAAGCTTTGGCAGAATTTTTGAAGAGATTATTCTTTTTTCCTGCAACAAGTAGCTTTGCACTAGGAACCTATCCAAACATCCAGAAATATGGGCATCACCCACTTTGTTGTTGGTCCAGGTATAATTACCTTTCTTTGGCTTGAAGTCAAGAAGATCCCAGGCTTGAATCAATTTTTCCATCGTGTTATGCATAGGGTCCTTCCCACTGAATCCACCTTTTTTCTCTTTGGGATCCAAATTAATGTTGAGATCACTTGCCACTATGATGTTTGTGGGAGTATATATTTCTATGAAGTCGGAGAGAGAATTCCAACAATCTTTTTTTTCAAGAAAGTTAACTGGGACATAAAGATTGAAAAGGGCAAGAGTTGTCTTACTTTGTAAATGCTGAAGTTCTGTGTAAATCCAGTGTTGGGTTGTGAAGGATATTTATAGAATGAAATTTTCATCCGACCATAAGGTTGCGAGTCCCACTGAGGTACCTCGAGCACTGACCACGTTGCCTGCATTCTTTTTCAACTTTGTTTTCCTTAGAGATAGAAGAGTTTCCTCTTCTAATTTTGTCTCTTGGAGCAAGAGGATGTTTGAAGGATCCATTCTTGTTAAGTCTTTGACTGCTTCTACCTTTGTAGGATTCCCAAACCCCCTACACTTGCAAGAGACAATCTCCATTATTTATTGGTGGCTGAAGGGGGGTGGCCTCCCTTTAGGGGTCTAGCCTTGGTATTTCTACCTATTGACTTTTCGATTGTGGATTGACTGCCTTTCATCTTTAACCTCTCTGCCTCTTATTCTCTAACATTATTGAGAGACTTCCTCCCTCCCCTTTTGGAGGATCTCTCAAAAGATTCTTCTTCAGAGGACCCCAGGTTTTCTGTCGGCTTCCTCCAAGTGGTTTCCGCATACGAGGGTGAGGATGTGGTGCTTGTTAGTGAACCAGGAAGTTCCTGGGCATCTGCATCTATGCCAAGGGTATCTTGAATAGCTATTCTAGGAAGTTCTTGAGATTATGAATTTTTATCAACTTCCTCTACCAATACATAAGAATGCTGCACCTCGCCATCTTTGAGTACTTGTGAGTTATGTTCATAGGGAGCTCAAGCATTCAAAGGCATTTTGGGTTTCCTTAGCATTCTCTGCATTTGCTACTTCAACATGTTTCTTCTTAGCATGTGGCATTCCAGGCCCGATATTCCCTGTTTTTCCTTTCGTTCTTCTAACCTCTTTTGTTGATCCTTCCTTTTGAACTTGTGTCCATTATTCCCCTTCTCTTTTTCAGACTCTTCCTCTGCTTTCTTCTTGCATTTTCGGGTGAAATGGCCATAGCCATGGAAATTCCTGCACTTGAAAGGTAGTTGCTCATAATCGAGCTCTTGGATATGTGACTAGTCAGCTATTGTTATCTTTATCGCTTCAGGTAGCCCTATCTCCAAGTTGACTTCCACACAGATTATGGCACAAGAGTATTGCTCTTTCCGTTCTCCCCTATCAATATATTTACCAAGTTCGTTCCCAATGGCTTCGAGTGATTTTGGGTTCCAGCAATGTAAGGGGAGGTCTGGTAGTCTTACTATAACATCTCCAAAATTTCAGCAAAAATTAAAAAATTTCTAAGCAGTTAAATTTCAATTAATTACTATGTGGAAAGTATATCTGTGAACGTTTAGCTCTTTATTAATTACTTAGCTTGTAATCTTAATTGCGACAGTTAATTGTTTACAAACAGTCGTAAATTATTAAATGTGCCTTAACGACATTAAATTATATATGTGATCCTATGTCTATAGTTAATATGATAATTGTCCATGAAAACCAACTTTATACTTGCGGAATTTCTTTTACCTTATTATTTGTATAAATGTCTCATGCATTCATTGATGCTAATTTTTTTCTCTTGTTCTTAAAGCATTGAAGTAGGACTATGGGTCTCTTTTAATGTTTGAGAGTATTTATCATTTTAGTTGTATCGTTGTCTATAATACATTGATTATTTTGTTAATATGCACAATCTTTTAGTTCATGGACTAATAAATTCATAATTTAATTATGTTGACCTTCAGTTCAGTTTGTCGTAAAACAACGCTTACTATCTTAAAGTCATAGTCTATCTCTTGTTATTTAACATTGATATTTAATTTATCATTCTCATATCGTACTATGTTTGTCTTAAAATTTGATTCTTTTTAAATTATTTTGTTTGGCATGAGGGTTCTGGAGTAGCCTTGAGGCTTACTTAGCTACTGAAGCTAATGCATGTTAACATTATCTTGTCCAGGTTACAGGTAGGAAAATAAATAACATAAACCTCACTATGAGGGTGGTTGTTCTATCCTTAAAGGATTTTATCCAAGGTGATGGCGTAACATGGTTTAGCATTAGTGTTAAATGTTATCATATAACAAATAACCAAAGTCTTTGGGCGCATTAAGAATTGAAGTTTGATGGAAAACAACGTGTTTGAACTATATTGCTATGGGTAAAAATTGCAAGTGTAGTGGGGGGAAACCAAGCTCATTTATGAGCCCACGTGAAAGTTGGTGAAGAGCTACCACGTCTGGGGACAATACCCTAACTCTTCATTGAACTTGGCATTGTTACCTGTTGCTTGCTTGAGGGTTTGGAGAGCCGAGCTCTCTCGGCCGCAATGGCCTTCTAGCACACCCTGCACAATTTTAAATGATAATCTTACTCGCAGAGTTGTTCTTCAGGGTTTGTAAGGTTGTCATCGTGGAGATATTTAACTTGGGTGTGGTTGCATGGAGGAGATATGCTCTTTGCTTCTACTCCTCAACTATTCAAAGGTATGATTTCGATAGCGTTGTGCATTTAATATTTTCTTCTTTTTATCTCTTGCATTGTATATTTTCACTAATCGTTTTTATATTAATTGGACGGAGGGTTCCAGTTGTTCTCTGGTCTATTCTTGTGCCTCGGCTACATCATTGATGATGAAATGGAAACCCTAGTGGTTTGAATACCACAGTAAGCCTCGGGTTCTCCACGACGTCCTCTCTGTCAACATGTTTGTATTTACTAACGGCGTTGATGTTTATCTTATAGTAATCCTTTTGGCGTTTGAATGGATTTGTAGCTTGTAAGGATTTGAGTAGGGTTTGACCAACATTTTTAAATAAAAATCTACATCATTAACCTTCTTTCATTTGGCATTTATGTCTCCATTGATATTGTTACTACTTGTCTCTTAGCTATTAATATGCTAATATTTGGGTAATTGCTGTAGGTTGAGATTTAGTCTTTTAAATATAATGTTTTGGGCTTGAAGCCTTTAGTTGGAATTCAGCAATGAAATGAATATAGGAATACTGTGTGGTGAAATTCATAAGCTATCCAAAACATTTTTTGGGTTTTTAGTTTTTGGGTTTGAAAATAATGACTCTGTTTCGGTATAAGCATTCTGACAATATCATTCTTGGATATGACTTGTAACAGGGTTGTCTTGGGAGATTTATTTTGATAGTTAAATTAAATGATGAATGTGTATCTGGTTTGGGCCAAGCCCTAACTTAATTCTGTGTTTAGCTTATTAATGTGTTGGTTATGTATTGAAAATGGTATTCGATTCTTTCGTAATGACGTTATACCTTGTAACATACCCTATACTGGGTTTTGGATTTGTTAGTATATATAAGATTTCTCATGTAAACATGCAAGAGCTCTCACGAGCCTCAAACTCTTGAATTGAATAGATACAATAATATTGTTATATCTAGATGCATCATTAGAGATGACATCGTAATGAGTCTAGTCTCTTATTTGGATAGTTGTAATGCGTTCTTCTATGGTTATTTTTTACTATGTGTGTGTCATGGTTTCTTACTTCAGGGTTTGCACCTATTGTAATAATATTAGTATACAGTGATGTTATTTATAGTTACAGGGTTTGACCCCGAACTGTCCCCTTAACTTGTCATGTTTTTACAATTGTGATGGAAGATTTATACCAACACTATATTAGGGTTTTGATAATACTTTTGTTCCTATTAATTGGTGATCCTGTTCATGGTTATGAAGATATTGAATCGTTCTAGGATAAGCTTAGAGTTATAATCTCTGTTGAATAATGCTTGCATTAATACTATATATTATATAAGTATTTACGTTGTGTAATTGGGCAATGTTCTACTCTGTATACTATGCTTGTTTAAGAGAAAATATAACTTGCATGGAAAGTCGACCTATGAATAAATGGATTATACATTGTATACTTTGTCTATATAAAAGATACTCCTTCGCTTCATAGAGTAAACTATAACTTACTTTTAAAAATAATGTATGTTATCGTTTTATGTTGATCCTGTACAGCTCGATAAGGAATGGTAATATAATAATTTTGTTATTATGATTGTAAGTTCCTTATGAGTCAATGGTACAAGTCTTTCTATTGTATGTTGTCCAATTTATATTAATAGATGAATTACCTATGTATAAATGATAACAGTAGGGCTATTCTTGGTATCGTATTCTCTGATATAATAACAATTTTACACAATATAATATATATATGTATATATTATACCTAGGTTCATATTATACCCAACATTCTATTGTTTAAGTCATAGATATTTATTCTTATGCTGGTAAGAATAGAATGTACCCGAGAAAATATGAACTATAATTATCTAGGTTATTTCTATAATTTCTGTAAATAAATAACTAGACTTTTACATGTCTTCATCTGATATTCTAAGTATAAATAACCATTTTCCTATGATATCGAGATCATTTCAAAATTCACTTGATACTTATAGAATCACATTTTAAAACAAATTTATGTACTAGACTACATCACGAGAGTGAAAGGAAAAATACAAAGATGATTTATTTCATCATTCTATATTTATCAAATTCTGTTTAATCAATCATTTGTGCAAAAATAATTATCAGTTCAGTAATCTATCATTTCTAATAGCTAGAAATTTATAAGAAGAGAGCTAAATAACTTGCAGATAGAATTATTCAGAATATATAGAAAGAGTTTAAGAAAACAGAACAATGCAGAACCTATTTAGATTGTATAGGCGGACAAACACCCAAAGAAGACCATTCCTCCTAACCGTCTCCTGAAAGTAGCCAAGGTTACTTGCTTTAGGACCCCCGAGCTTGTTCACTGAACCACTAGGAGGAAGATACTATGTAGAAGCAAGACAATCTTTTTGTACTTCAGCAATCATGAAGACTTGCATACAAAACACTCTCTTTGTACTTCAACAATCATGAAGACTTGCATACAAATCACTCTCTCTACAACTCAATAGCATAAGACAGTCTTATTATGCAACTCATTATCTAGCATCCCCTCATCGAATCTCTTGTGTGCTCAACATAGCAGTTTCCAGCCAGCACAAGGAAATATTTGTGAGCCCTCTACTCAATTCGATGGTTATAAAAGATTGCCTAGGTATTTTGGGTCAGTTTCAAATTTAATGAGCCACCTTCTCATTTCCACCATCCTTGGGGAACATGACCACATTTTTAGGGAAGTTTCCCCCTTGCAACAGTTAGTAAGTGGGTGCAGATGTTGCCACTTTTCCATTTCCTTCTACACCAGTTTCATTCCTCCTCGTGGGTCAGTGGACACTCTTCAACAATCCTCTTTGGATGAGTGCCTCCTATTTTAATTTATTAAATAATAATAATAATCTATTATAGTCATTCTTGACCATCCTTGGTCATTAACATAAAACTTTACAATAAAATTTAGAGTAATGTTTTTCCACAAACATAAAATGTTTCCACTTCTAGGTAGGTTACACTTACTCATACAAGGATGGATGAAGGCACATCCTAGGTCAGATCAAAATCCAACGTCCATTTCTTCAGATAAATCCCTTGAGGACCCATGAAGTAAGGCCCCTTCCGGAATATAAAATCTTGATCCTCAGCTGGATAAAAAATTAAGGCATAATATCCCTTTCCTACTAGGTGATTTCAGATGCCTTATGAGATGAGAGGCCTCCAATTCCGCTGAACCCACCCGTCAATTGCCTTGGGAGAGGGCGAAAGGCCCGTGAACTGCCCAATGAGGCCATGCTATGCAATATTCAAAGTAGTGTGGCATGGGCGTTCCACAGGAAGGTGGACTATGGGGATACTGTCGGCTTTCTTTACAAACTTCTAGGTGCTCAGGTTACCTTTCCTCTTACCATAGGAAGTGATCAAACGCTTGAAGGCTACGAGCTCTAGAGGGAGAGGAGGGGGAGGGCCCCCTCTGACGTCCATGGAATCGATCAGCAAGGAGACCTAGACCAGACACGGCTTGCTCAAGAGCGTAGTTATCAACTTCAAATTTGCATAAATATAGTAATGATTTTATTTATATCAATAATTAATATTAAAAATTGAGTGTCATCTTAAAAAGACATAAATATATTCTAAATATTTACTTCGTCAAATATTTATATATTTATTTTTAGTATCATCTCATTTATCTAAAATTTATATATTTATTTATAATTTCTGGCTCATATTTATTTTTATTCTAGAATTATGTAGAACTATATTATAGTTTTTTATTTATTACTATTTTATAATTATAATTATAATGTATTTATTAATACATGAAATTTTAATAATTATATTAAAAAAATTAAACTTTAATTTTGAAAATCAAATAAATAAATTATAATCTCACAATTATTCTTAATTTATAAATTTACCATTCTCATCATTCTTATCTTTATTATTATTCATTTTATTTTTTATGAATATAGTGACTTGGTTTAATTTAAAAAAAATTAAAATTCGGTTTACTATTTACTTACTTTGTAATTATAACAAACCATTTGGCTCTCTAAAATCATAAAAAGAAATGAATAACTATATTTAAATATATATATGAAATAAATATCCTATTTCTTATCTATGTACACTTTATATAAAACTCAAACCCTAATATATAAATTCTAAATTTATCAAATGAAACAGAGTGAAACAGAATCATGAACATAACTTAAAATTTGTAGCATAAGGTAGTTATCATACACATGTTAGAATAATATAATATCGACATAATATAATGAAGTAGATTGATACATTTCGAGACAAAATAGTAAAACATTTGTAATTAGCTGATAATACCACAAACTAAAATAAATATACACAAGTAAATACTGATTACTTTTTCACGGATAATAGAGCCTGACAATAAGAGCAAACCGAATCCAATCCGAAGTTTGTCATTCCTCCCAACCAATCTTCCAGAACAACCAAGATTAATTTCTCTCAAGCCCTCGAACCTATTTACTGAACCACAAGGACAAAGATTGTTGGACAATATTTATTTACCAGCACTTGATACCACTCTCTTACTCAACAATAATGTTTTTCCCTCTTCCATCCAAGCCTCATGCTTGTCTAATGGGAATGCATATTTAACTTTTCCTAGGACTTAGGTCTATCATTAGCCTCCTGCTATAGAACCTCCATTTGGAGTTCTGACCTGAAAAATAGGGAAGATGCCTCCTACACTTGTTGAGGTATTTAATATATGTTTTCACCACTAAGGGATTCTTGTACAATACTTGTCATTTCTCCTTTTGGGTAGTAAAGACTCTTTCAATAGCTACCTCATATTGGATTCTCCTATTTATATTTTTTAAATAATAATAATAATTCCAAATCATCACACAAGTGTCTTTGACAACACTTGGTCAAATACTTGTTCAACAATAATTAAAACAATATTACAAAGAATTTATCTTTAATCAAATTTCTAGGGGTATTACATTACCCCATAGTAGTGTTTTCCCATCAATATTTTTTGTATGAAATTGATACTTTAAGCTAATGCCATTAAGTTTATCAGTGCACCTTTCTTCACCATGTGATCCCAAAATAAATCTTCGCGTGTCAATATTTTCCTCCAATGTTAGTACAACAGGCTCTGGACTATATTTTTTCTAATAATTTCTGTTAATGATGGCAGCCTCCCAACATTCTTCCTCCCCAATGTCACTGCAAAACAAATAAACATTTTATCAATATGGTCATGTGTATGCCAAGCAAGAAGGAAACCAAATTTAACCTTATGAAAAATTCCCAATTCAACAAGCATGTTCATATAACCAAACATAATATGACTTTTGTTTTTCCATCTGGTGTTGTCCAATTGCAGATATAGAACTCAAGGAAGATTACCAGACCAATGAGTCAGCACATGGGGAATTATGGTAATTGTCAAATTTGAATCATTATGAATAGTGGGAGCTGTAAAGTAAAATCTTGGAGACATTTGACCATTAAAAACCATACAACCAACCAAGTGAAGCTGAATACAATTTTCCTCCTTTAAATTCTTTGGTACATGAACAAAATGTGGCAAAAGTGTATTTTTATGATCCATGCCATCAATTATCAAACCCATATACTTATGATGTTCATCATAACACTTCTTGCGATGTTTGTATAACTTTTTCCATTCAACCGATTCTTGATTGCAATGTGCTTGGATTTATTCAACAGCAGAATCTACAAATAAAATAAAATAAAAACATTGATGAGCTTTCATAAAGATATTTATTCCAAAAAAATAAAGTTGTTACACACATACCTCTCTCTATCCCTTATAATTTATCCCGTATTTGTTTAAGAGAATCACATATACCACAAAACCACGTCCTTGACCTCTTAGGAATACATACATTGTTAAGCTATATGTTTTCCATTGTCTTGTAAAATATGCATATATAATGGAATTGTTATTTCCTTCAGCATCTTGAACAAATGCATTGTACAAGTTCTAGATTTCCTTCCTTGAGAAATTATCTGGAATGTGTATGGTTTCTGTATCTAGCATACTCTCTCCATGCTTAGAAAAGAGGTCACAAATCCATGACATTGAAATGTTTGTTATCGGCCCACTAGCTCGTGCATTATATTATTTAAAATAAAATGTAGGATCATTTTCTATCCTTGTCTAGATTCTTAATAGTCTAAGATTACCAATTCAGTGGATTCTTTTGAATTCCCTTATGCAAAGAAAAATACTTCAAATGCGATAATCATAACGTGACTTTGTAGAAATCATGCACCCTACCAAATATGAAATTTGTATATTTTTTTTCATTGATAGATATGCTCGCCTTTTCTCTAAGACATAATTGTAGTGTATTTGTTTCAGGCAATTTTTTGGGGAACAGCCACTCAAAATCAAATCAGTAATAAAAGTCAGACTTGTGAGCACATCCTTCCTAGACCTTGTATAACTAGAATGCTTTGGATTGATATAAAATGGCCTAGTCCTACACTTAATCTTCCTCATTGGTACAATTTTCCTTTGCATTTCATGAACCATTAAATCATTCTCATTAGAATGAATATTCTCATCAGTATGAGGAATCATCCCTCTCATAGATATTATCATAACCAAAACTAGTAAGAGAATGATTATTCTCATCGGTATGAAGTTTATCACTTGAGGTTAAATCAACATCATTAGCAGGTTCATGATCACCAAAATCATCATATGTCCCATTAAAATCCTCGCTTGGAGGAAAATCATCATCAATGCCATCAAAATCCTTGCTCGGAGGAAAATATCCTTCACCATTATTGGTTCCATCACCCTCACTAGAATTGTAACACCCCATATTTTGACTAGTCATACTTTTTTGTCATACCTACTGCACTTTAATTGCTTATTATATGTTGGACTCAACTAGACTAACTAAAGTATATTTTCGGTACATTAGACCTGATTATATGTTGATTCTATGGTTACAATGTTACTATGATTATGTTGATACTATGATATTATGATGTTAGGATGTTACTATTCTCATAATGTTATTAAGTTATGCAGTTATGATGTTTTTATCATGAGATTCCTTTCTTTCATACTGGCAATGTATATTTAATTGTCATCCTTGATGAAATATGATATATATGATGTGGTACATGGATACCAACCCATGATGTGATTGATTTAATGATTTTATTTGATGAAATGAAATGATGTGGATAATGTGGATCAACTGATGATTAGATGGAAATATTTGTCATAATGCATGGTTGCAAAGCACTTAAATCTGGATGATACAGGGGCTATGTAATAGATGGATACTTCATATGAAGTATGGGGTAGTACATATTTTGAAAAGATCCTTTTTTACCAAAGTCGATGATACGATGACACCGATCAATAATCTTGATAGCTGCATAGTACGGTTTGGATTGGATATAGACCCAGGATGTTGAGAGGGATGGATGGATGTTCCACCCTATGTTTCTATGATACTCGAGGTCATGGGAGGGTGGTATTGAGTCATGCTCCCCTAGACGTGTGATGATGACGGTTGGATTCCTGCTAGGGGAAGGCTAGGTCCTCTATATAGACGACGCTACTGCTCTTAGTTTCTATATGTGGCTAGGTCGGTGAATTTGGTGCCACATATTTACTAGCAAAGGAAGGATAAGGAGGATGTAGAAGTAGGTTAGGATGGTAGGCTGTGATAGTTAGTACTACATGGGGTTGGGAGAATCTATGACACCAAATTTAGTGGTAGTAGGTGTCTCTTCCTTAAAAATAATTGATTTATTAATTATTGTGAATATGGAATACATAAATTTTATAACTTAATTGGTTAATTATTAATGACTAATGATGTTGAAATGATTATGTTGTATCTATGCTAAATGTGTTAAGTATTTGTGATTGTTTTTATGTACGATTGTTCTGTCAATACGAATCATTATTTTGCATAGGAGAAATGATGTTTTCTTATATTATGAGTACAATCTATGCATACAATGGCCACACATGCACAACTTGTACATATACACTAGTATTAATGTGATAACAATTGGTTGTAATTACATTCTAGATAAGAGTCAGTTGTGAATTAGTGAAGTCCGAATGATGATTATTAATCATGCAAATATGCATAAATGGATCAGTGAGTTATTTGTTAATTACATGCATTAGTAATTGATTGTTGGAAATAGTTTTTGTGCTGGACCTCATTTTATGTTTCATTGGAGATAGTGTTGTATTTAACATAGTTAATGTTTAGTTTACATAATTAGCATTGTTTGATCTAGCATAATTGTCCTTCTATTTGAACAGTCAAATTGTGTTGGTTAGAAGTAATTAATGTTATGTTTATAACCTTTAAGGTCATGTTGTTCTAAAATTATTATTATTCATTAAACAAACAATAATGTCCATTATGTGTTTTTCGGTTACTAAATTGTTTACATTTCTCTATGTGTGGAATGTAATAATATTATTATCATTGCATGTTAAACAGTTGGAAGGGAGTGTATAATTAAATAATATTATGTTTAATAGGTTATGATTATTAAAATTTAATTCTTAACCCAATACATCACTATTGAATCTGATTGTAATTGAACAGTTAAGACATATCCTCCTCGTTATTTAAACGGAGCATATCTCATTGTGTTGATAATTTAAAAACATTTAAATAATAACAGTTAAATGAATTTTATATTATCAAATCTTGTCTCAGGAGTTAAAATAGATAAGTCAAGATTTCTTGCTTAATGGAAATTCAACCAAGTGGCTACCCAAGGGACATTGGGAATTTAATGAACATATTTTATTAAATTTTATCTTGAAAAATGTAATGGCATTAATGATTGGAAGGCGGTGGAGTAGGAGCGAAGGAAAGAGGAAAATGGTATTTATGAGAGTTCTCACCAAGAACGAGGGAGGGAGAATTTTGGGGAGGAGAGTAGACTTAGCACTATGATGAAAGGAGGAAGAAAACACTTGAGGAGGGGGTTAACTCAAGGAAAAAACATGAGGAGGGGGTTAAATCAGGGACTTAGAAATTTCTGGAAATGCAGGCATAGTGAGGAAAGGAAGGAAGCTCCTCTTAGGATTATTGGTTTGTGGGATCGGGGGATAGGAAACCCATTGGTTTTCTAGGGCCAGCACGATAAGAGCTGGTCGACAGGGTGGTTCATCCATTTTGGGTAAAAAGGGCTTGGATAGGAAGCTGAGGGAACCTATCGGATCTGCATTAAACTACAGGATCTACTACAGCCACTGGTGCCAGGTATTTCACTATTAAGTTAATTATTTATACACTAAATATTTGCATATTATACTGTTAGATTGACTAGATTTATCAAAATTCATGAAGTTATTGTAGATACATGTACATGCTTATAGAGTTAGTAAATAAAACACATAAATATGATTGAAACATCATGTCTTCTTACTTGAAATTTTATTATAAAAAAAACGCAGCTCCGAATGAGCTTAACATAGGGAAAAAACTTAGAAAATTTTGACTTTAGTGCTCTGCTGGGAATTCCGAGCACTGCAAGAATCATCATATGTCCCTTTAAAATCCTCTCTTCGAGGAAATTCATCATTGGTTCCATAAAAGTCCTCACTTATAGGAAAATCATCATCGGTGCCATCAAAATCCTCACTTGGAGGAAATTCATATTCACCATTATGGGTGCCCTCATCCTCACCAAAATCATCATTCATCCCATTAAAATCCTCGCTTGGAGGAATATCATCGTTGCTTCCATTAAAATCCTCTCTTGGAGAAAAATTGTCACTGCTACCATCATAATCCTCTCTTGGGAGTAAATCATCTTCACCATTATTGGTATGTTCATCCTCACCAAAATCATCATTTGTCCCATTAAAATTCTCATTAGGAGGAAAATCATCTTCAACATTGTTGTTTTTTTTAACCTCACCAAAATCATCATCCGTCCCTTTAAAATCATCGCTTGGAGGAAAATTATCATCTGTGCCATCACAATACTTGCTTGCAGGAGAAACATTATTAGTCCCATTAAAATCCTCGCTTGAAGGAAAATAATCATCAGTTCCATCAAAATCCTTGCTTGAAGGAGAAACATTATCAGTCCCAATAAAATCCTCACTTTGAGCAAAATCACCGTCAGTGCCATCAAAATCCTTGCTTTGGGGAGGAACATTATCAATCCCATTAAAATCATCACTTGGAGGAAAATCATCATCTGTGCCATTAAAATCCTCGCTTGGAGGAAAATCATCTACACCATCATTGGTTCATTCATCCTCACTAAAATTATTATCTATCACATCAAAATCTTCGCTTGGAGAAAAATCAAGTTTGTTGTCCTGTAAATCCTCGCTTGGAGGAAAATCTTGGTTTGGAGGGAAATCATCGTTTGTGCCTTTCAAATCCTTGCTTGGAGGAAAATCTTGGCTTGAAGGAAAATCATTGTTAGTGCCTTGAAAATCATCGCTTGGAGGAAAATCATCGTTGATTCCTTGAGAAAAATCATCGTTGGTGCCTTGAAAATTGTCACTTGGAGGAAAATTATCATAATCTTCCTCGGTGCCTTTAAAATCTCCACATGGATGAAGCTCTTCATTATCATCATTAATGCCTTTAAAATCCTTACTTGAAGATCATTGGTGTCTTTGAAATCCCCACTTAAATGAAAATTTCCACCATGTTCATGTACATCTTCAGATGTTGAGATTGATTCAGATGAGTACATGACTTTTCACTAAAAAGTATAAGAGAATTAAATTTGCTCACACTCCTCACCAAAAATTACAATGGTGTAACTATCAACCCCCAACAATCTTATAGCTAAAAGAACAAAATTTTCTCTCCCAAGCATTCCCTCCAAAATTTTCCTTCAAAATTTTTCCTCCAAAATTTCCATGCAAAATAAACCACACATTTCAAACACAATCATAACACTATTAAAAATAATTTAATATATATCGTATAAAAATTGTACTAATAAAATGATCTGTAAACAATGATATCCAAACTTTTTAATACAATATTAGTTATTTACATTAGTTTTGTAAGTTCCAAAAGTTATAACACTAGTAAAATATCATTCAATGCATTCTTCTCTAAATTTAGAAATAATGCATTAGCTAATTACACATTTTTTAATCCCGCATTCGTAAAATGAACAATGTTAAACTTAATATTGTCCATATAAACTATTTTGGTTTTCTATTCTTCATGTTTGAAATTTCAGATAATTTAATAGTTCTTTGAAGGTTAGTTCTATTTTTTTTAAATGAATCTTTCTATTTTATATTTCCTTTGGCAATGTTTTCTCTGTCCTTTTGTAACTTTTTTTTAATCCCACTTTCATAATGCATTAAAAAAACACTTATTTAATGCTATACTAACGCAGTTTAGTTTTCTACAGTCACCATTTGCAAACAACGATCCATAAGGATTTCAAGACCATCGAAGAGATTCAAACATTCCCAAGGTTAGTTAAATTATTTTTTGAATGTAAATGTTGTTTTTAAATACTTTAAATTTCTAATGTTTTAATGTATATTTTTTTCCTTTGGGCTTTGGCAAGCCCTCTGTAAAAACCGGGTAATTTTTTTTTTTTATTTGGGCCCAAGGGCTCATGCACCCAAAGGATGGCCCTCGAAAATGTCCCTTTGGACACACAAGGGAGGAGCTAATATCCTACCCTGAATCTCCTTTGAACGGGAATTAGGAACCCAAAGGAGCATCCCAATGCATAGCCCATGGGATATGCATAGCCCTCGGGTTATGCATTGGGCACCCAAAGGGGCGGCCCTATGCATAGCCCACGGGATATGCATAGGGCTGCCCCTTTGGATGCCCAATGCATAGCCCTCAGGCTATGAAATGGGCCACCCATAGGGCACCCATTGCACATCCCACGGGCTATGAAATGGGCCACCATTTGTGTGCCCACGAGAAGGATCAGAGCTCCTCCTCATTGCCAAAGGTGTAGGCTCGACTTGCCCCTTACCAGCAAGGAGGAGCTTTGTTCCCCCGCCTCGGGCACCCTTTGGGTGCCCATAATTCCCAATGGGTGGGTCTTGTGGGAGCCCAAAGGGGGTCGGGGGAGAGCGGAGCTACACCCCTGGGCCCCGTTTGGGCATCCACAATGCACGCCCAAGCTGGAGGGAATTGTGGGAACCCAAAGGGGGACCGAGGGCAAATCTTCGCTACACCATGAATCCCTTTGGGCTCAAAGGGTACCGGGGGTCAGTGGAGCTCTTTTCTCGGGCATCCTTTGGGAGCCCAAAGTGCCCTCCCTTGCGATCATCGTGATTCTGAGAATCGCACTTCCCGCTAGGGCAAGAGCTGTGGGCACCGAAAGGGGCCCAATGACAATTTTGTGGGTGCCCAAAGGGTTCCCATAGCATATCCCAAAGGCTATGCTGGGCACAGAGGCATGCCCAATGCATAGCCCTTAGGATATGCTACTCTAGCCCCGTAGCATAGCCCAAGGGATATGCTAGGTGCGGGAGCACGCCCAATGCATAGGAATTGGGCTATGCTATGGGGCTTCCACAGCATATCCCAAGGTCTATACATTGGCGTGGGAGCACTAATGCATAACCCTTGGGATATACTAGGGGGGCGCCTGTAGAATAGCCCAAGTGCTATGCATTGGGAGCATCCTGCAAATGCATAGCCTTTAGGATATGCTATGGGAACCCCCATAGCATAGCCCAAGGGATATGCATTGGATGCGGGGAGAAAATGCATAGCCCTTGGGCGATGCTATGGGTGCCTTTAGCATATTCGAAGAGGTATGCATTTTAAAAAAAAAATATCGAGCCCCCTCTACATTTAAAAAATATTATGCTTTGTATAACTATATGTTAACATTTTTTTTAAGTGCAAGGGCATGTGCAAGCTAATGAGGGTCACTTTTGGCGCATTGGATGCAATAAAAAATGAAAAATCAGGCATCCCTCAACTTACTTGGTTTTTTTGACATTCTTACACAAGATATCTTGCATCGAGTAAAAAAGATGAAACGTAGAAAATTGAGTCACGTTTCCGAATATATAAGTTTTAAGTATTGAAAATTTATATAACTATGTCAAATTTCATGTTTTTTAACAGTCACTTTTTATTTTTTTGGCAAATGATAATGTATATGTTTTTTTGGGTGCAACCTTTCAATCCCTAAATGACGGTTTCGGGATACAAAAAATGGTATACATGTATAGAACCCGTAGTACTAGTGCAATGCTATTTCTCCAAAATTAAATGTTTAATTTTTAATTTTTTTTGAATTATGTAAGTGATCAAACCTTGAGAGAGAGATATGTCAAATGTGGGTGCACCCTTTGAAGGTCTTAATGCAGTTATTTCGACTTGGATTTTTTATAGAATGTAGAGGTCGGTGTCTTCTAGTGCAGCATACAATTTTTTTTTAAATGGTTGTGAAATTAAAAAGTTACGGAATAAACACTAACAATATGTTTTTTGACCAACAGAGTGATGAAACAAGAAAATTAGGAAATAAATAGAAAATCTCAATATTTTCTTTTTTAGTTACATATTTGGAATCTGCATAAAAAATTCTATTTATGCCTAAAATTTCATCAATAATGGTCATGTATGTCATGCTGTAGAGAGTGGTGAAAAATATGCATATTTAGGTGCAGAATTGCACCTAAAGGGTCCCTCAACTTAGTGCACAAACCCGCAACTATTTTTTTTAATACATATACTGAACCTTTTTTTGTTTTGTTTTTTACTATAGGGAAAATGAAATAAAAAAAGCTATCTGTAAACATATATGGAGAGAGATCGTCGATGAATTCATCGAAACAAATAGTTGAGCCATCTGACAATGTTTCATGTGATGAAGTTGTATCCATTGATGATTTAAAATCCAAGAATGATAGAGAATGGAAACACACACTAGATGAATAGAAAATGGACTATTCTTGGTTGTTGAAAGAGAAACATCAAGGCATCCCAGATAGTATTCACTTGTATTGTGTTGCATTTGCGTATATTAAAAATGATTATCACTCATTGGAATTGTTGTGAGATATTTGTTTGGTGTTGAGTAAAGACATTGTTTATGCACTAATGAAAGAAGCTAAAAACTTTGTCAAAATACGACATTATTTGAAGGTTTCAAACTATAAGATCAACGAAATTTTCACAGAGATTTGCGCAGGAGTCGTGCACGATATTGAGCGCAAGAGTGTAAGTTTCTATTTCTTATATCTTTTTGAATTTATTATACTTTGAATTATATGACCATGTAATGGATTTAATACAATAATGTTTTTATTTCACGAGATTTTGCTATGCCAGTTTCCCATATTCTGAATGGAATTTATTCTATAGAATAAGATCTGGTGGATGTCATTAATGCCCCTCTTCATAAGGGAGAAGCACCAAAGAAAAGATAAACACCAAAGCAAAAATGAGTGCAAAATGTTCCTGAAAAAGTACAAGAACAAAAATAAAAATCCATCCAACAATCAAATGAACTACTTAAGAAGGTTACATTCAAAAGGATATCTCTCCCAATTGAACATGATCGATGAATTGTTGGTGATGACAATGTTACTTCTGCTAGTAAGAGTAAGAGACACTCTTCTAAACAACCTATGGATGAGAATGTTTCCATTCCTGATCAACAAGTTGTTCTCTTAGATACAAATTATTCAATACATACAAGGAGGAGAGAATATGTTCAATCCGATATTGAAAATCAGAGTGAAAACTCGAGGACAATTTGGAAATCATCACTCTAGGTGGTGATCTAGATGATGATGTTGTTAAGACAGCACAAAATTCTATTCAAGATCGATTGCAGAGGGATAAGTTGGTTCACAATGGGAATACATTTGATTTAAATGTGAAGTAACTTTATAGATATATAGAAGGCCAACAGAAGTATCAAATTAGGAAACCACATCACTTACATGTTCATAACTTGAAAGAATTAATGAGGCACACTCCCTATGCATATGTGGTTGATTACCTAGTTCTTGTTGACCCAAAAGATGTTCCTTTTAGAGATTCATTTGAAGAATCAAGATGTTTTGATTACAACTACAATGTTTTCGGTGGAAATCATTCTGTGAAGGCTAGAAGAGAATTGATGCAAGAGTTTTCCCAAAACCCTATTTTTCAAATCGTGAAATGAATCATTTATGCTGGTTTAACATATGTGGAAGCAAAACTATTGGCATGGGATCACAAAACAAATAGTGACTATAGGATATCCATGACATCCGTTCAAAGGGTTATATTTATTCACAATGAATTTGAAAACATATGTGGTGGGTATAGATCGAAAGTTGATACAGATTTCCAGAAACAATGTTGTATGGAAATAGGTATCCCTATTAAAGAGGAAAATGTGAAACAAAAATGTTTAAAAGGAAGTGATGCATTAAGAGGTGTCGATAACTATTTTCAGTTGGCATTTATAACGGCCCAATATGGAATTTGATTGATGACATATTTAGCACGTGGGAGAATATTGGCATAAAAAGTCAAAAGGTAAAAAAAATAAAGAAGTTGCATGGAGCCGTAGTCAACGAGTATAACACCATGGATATTATTGCAAGGTGTGAAGGAAGTAAGTTTATAGGTTTTATTTTTATTTTTTGAGATTAACAAGATCCATGGAAAACTTAAAATATTTTTGTGTTGCATACAAAAAGATATCATAATTTATGATATTTTATATTTTATTTATTGAGTGGAGTAAACATTGAAGGGACCATCTATTCAGGAAGGATACCTAATATCGGGTCATCATTTTCTCTCCTAATCAGAGTCAGCCATCAGACCGCCTTACCCAAATGGAGTGATGTTGAAATGCCTATCTACATCTCAATAGAAAAAAATCACTATCTGACAACAAACTGGACTCACTATGAGAGTGGTGAACTACCACCATTGGCAAGAGACTGTATTTTATCCATATCAACTTATGCAAGTTGAAGATATATAGGTGCAAATTTTCTAGATATATCTTCAGCTTGCATAAGTTGATATGGATAAAAGACAGTCTCTTCCCAATGGTGGTTGTTCTCCACTTTCTCCTCTCATATTGAGTCCAGTTTGTTGTCACGTAGTGATTGTTTTTTCTATTGAGATGTAGATAGGCACTTCAACATCCCTCCATTCGGGTAAGGCGGTCGGATAGCTGACTCTGATTAGGAGAGAAAAAGGATGACCCCATATTAGGTATCCTTCCCCATAGATGGCCCCTTCAGTGTTGACTCCACCCACTATTTTTTATCTCTATAAAAAAGATCTCTGTGCTTTTCGATGTGTTTTAACGAACATGTGAAACCGACGACTGATGACGCAGGAGTTGTAAAAACTGGAAACTCCGTACTTCACTATTCTCTGTGCAATTTGCTATGTGTATATCTTATAAACTCTAAATATTTCCCAACTTATCAAGCGATGAATCATTATCAATTGCAACGACCTCTCAATATGTTTTATAAACCAATGTTAGATATGTGAGATCATTTGCAGCATATACAATTAAAATAGAACCACGTAGTCTAGAAAATTAATATCAAAGTCAACAAACCTCCACTTTTGGTTAAGAAGAGAGGAATCGATGAGAAGGCAATACATATTTTAGGGTTATAGATATTTTATTTGTTATTTTAGGGTTACAGAAATTTTATTTGTTATGGTCTAAGTGGGGAGAATTGATTTTTATGGGGTCAGAAGGTCTGGTTGGAAACCGGATGGCGGGTGGCGCTAATGAAGAAACGACATCCTACTGACTCTTTTATCTTCATAGATTGTAGTTTGGGTTGCCATAAATGTCGATTCCAGCTACTAAATTTAAATTTTCATGTCCCATCCACCGGTAAATTTTGATCGTTGAAAAAACCTCTCTGGAATTTTCGATGTCTTTCTCGTCCGCACGTGAAATCGACGACTTATGATGCTCGATTAGTTCCTTTTTTGCATGTAAAAATGAACATTTCGCTTGATGTTTGTACTATAGTTTTAAAACAGAAATACTTATCCAGCAATGTTAAATATTGTTCAAAAGTTCAGGAGCGACATTTTAAATGGCCTATAAAAATGACGTTTCATTTTTCATTTTAAATGACTTTTGAGACACTACTAAATAATATTATTTTCTACTTTTAAAGATAAAGACCATGCATGATATAGGAGTTATCATTCAATTTGTGAACCACATTGTAACACTTAGGACCATTGTTGAGGGGTTCTATAATGATGAAACCAATCGAGTCTATGTTTCTTTGTTGAATTTAGATAATAAATTTGACATAGTGAATAGAACTAACCTTTGGAATCTATTAGAAGAGTTAAAAGTATCTTTTGAGTTAAGTGTTGTGCAATAAGATTGTAGAAGATTTTTATTTCCAAGGTTAGGAACTCTAAGAGTTAGTAAGGATATTGTTTCTAGAATATATACGAGTCAAGAAAGGTTGTCCCCTATCTCCTACAGTTTTTTCCATTTGCATTTACAAGCTACAAGGTTGTTTCGAATATGTAGGTTGTGACAACACAAATTTGGTTGATAGAGTCATCATCCTTTTTCTCTAAAGTGATGATATTGTTCTTATGGTGAGGAGTCCATATGATGTTGAAAAACAACTAAAACTTCTCAAGGTTTTTTTTTCTCTAGAATGAATATGACTATTAAAAGTGACAAAAAAAAGGTTATGACAATCAAATCCCAAAAGATATCTTATGTTAATTACATGTATGCCGAAAACAACTTGCAGGAAGTGAATTCATACATATATATTGGAATCGATCTTCATCGCAAGCTTAACTAGAACTATACAATTTAGAAAAGAATTAATGGAGGGTGGAAAGATTAATTAGAAGCTATGGAATTTAGACTAAGTGTCCCAATAGCTCCAAGATGCCTCTTCCTCTTCCATGGGAGTTAATCACCCTCTCAATTTAGACCCTCATTGAGGCATTGCAAGTATTATTCCCTTCCAAATCCCCCAAGAACATTGGGCTCCACCTTGGATTCGAATGGGTGAGAATGGGATTCCACGTGGCATGGGGAATCTTGCTTGAGTAGGCCCCACAGCTCCAATATGCCATCATGACCAAGTGTCACCTTATTTTCCTATATCAAATATTTATTTATTCCCCATTTAATATTATTTTTCAAGCTAATGTCCATTTGGGGTTTTATAGTTCCCTTATTCCAAATCTAATGTTTCCACCCCAACCTAGGAAACTAGTATATTGGTGCAATTTCCTATTCTCGAGATTTATTTGAATGGGGACATTACAGTCCTCCCCACCCAATATTTATTGCGCTCAAGCAATTTCAAATTAGGACGCTGCAAAATTTTTTCCTCTTCCCATGTGGCATCCTCACCTGGAAAATATATCCATTATACCAAATACTTTGTTATGGTTCTTCTCAATTTCCTTTCTCTGTCATTCAAATTTGTTTTGTTGAATAAGTATGAGCTTTCCTTCATCATCTAATGGAGGGAGGGTTTCTAAAATAGATATTTTCTAACCAATATCCTTCTTAAGGCATGAAACATTAAATACATTGTGAATTTTTCTTCCTTCCGGAAGTTCCAACTCATAAGCCACCTCCCCAATTTTTTGAACTACCATATATGGAACATAATATATTGGCTTAATATTTTCTAATCCTTTCACTTTTAAGGAGGTTTGTTTATATGGATGTAGCCTCACATAGACCAAATCATTCACTTGAAAAGTTATTTCCTCCCTATATTGATCCACATACTTTTTTTGTTGATTTTGGGAAACCTACAAATTGTCTTTTAGGAGCATCAAAATCTCTTGACTTTCCTCAATCCAATCCTTAGATTTTGGAGCTCTACTATCACCAAAAATGTTCTAAAACAAGGTGAGTGCCTCATAACCATAAATTTCTTTGAAAGGAGACATGCCAATGGACATATGGAAGGTAGTGTTGTAGCAAAACTCACCCAAATGTAGCCATTTTACCCATTCTTTATGCTGCTCACCAACATAGTTCCCCAAGTACCCCTCCAACCATTCATTCACTCTTTCTGTTTCGCCATCAGTTTGAGGTTGATAGCTTGTTCTTGGATTCAATTGAGTGCCCACCATCTTGAAGAGTTATTTCCAAAAAGCACTCATAAATATGCTATCCTTGTCACTCACAATGTTCTTGGGAAGTCCATGCAATTTGAAAATTTCTCTAAAGAATAGATCAGCCACTTGTGCAGTAGTATAAGATGATGTAATAGAAAATAAATGAGCAAATTTTGTGAGTCTATCCACCACAACATAAATACAATCCTTACCCAAAGCCTTGGGAAAACCTGTGATAAAATCCATTGAGATGCTTTCCCATTTTTGTTCTGGAATGGGCAATGGTTGCAATAGACTAGTAGGATGTATATGTTCATATTTGTTTTGTTGACATATCTTGCATTCATTCACATATTTTAGAACATATTCTTTCATCCCTTTCCAAAAGAAACTTTCCCTTAATTGCCTATATGTTGTGAAAAAACTAGGATGGCCTACTAAAGGAGAATCATGAGCTTCCTTCAAAATATTGTGCTTGATATTTGAACCATGAACCAAGTATATTGTGTCCTTATAGTACATTATACCATTTAAAATCTTGTGCCTATCATCACCTTTGACCCCATCTAGCACATCACAAGAAAAACTATCTTTTGCATATTCAACTATTAGCATATTTTTCCAATCTTTCAAAATGTCCATAAGGGAAAATGATGGTCTTCTAGATAATGCATCTGCTACAATATTATTCTCCCCCTTTACATATTCAATGTCGAAATCAAAATATTGCACTTTGCTTACCCACTTTTGTTTCCTTTCATTGAGGTCCTTTTGTGTGAGAAAATGATTCAAACTGTTATGATCATTTTTTAACACAAACCTATTTCCCACCAAGTATTGTCTAAAATTGACCGAGGTATGCATGATGGATAACCTTTATTTGTCATAAATGGAGTATATCTTCTAATGTGGCTGAAATTTTCTTCTCTCAAAATCTATGGGATGTTGATTTTTCTTTAGGACCACCCCTATTCATTCTCCCAATGCATCACATTCTAAAAGAAATGGTTTATAAAAATCAGGTAATTCAAGTATTGGACAACTACTCATTACCTCTTCCATTCTTTGGAAATCCTTTTCATTCTCTTCATCCCATTTGAAAACATCCTTCTTGGTCAAATCAATAAGTGGAGCAGTCAATTTGGAGAACAACTTCACAAAATTTCTATAGTAAGTGCATATTCCAATGAAGCCTCTCAATTCTGTGATGTTTTTGGGTGATGGCCATTCAAGAATAGCTATTATTTTTTCCAAGTGAACCTTCATTCCATATTTCCCAATGATGTTTCCAAGATATAAAACTTCTTTCAACCCAAACTCACACATGGACAACTTAGCAAACAAATATTGTTCATGGAAAATTTTCAAGACAACTTCTAGATGGTGCAAGTGTTCCTCCCATGTTTTATTGTAAATCAAAATATCATCAAAGAAAACCAAAACAAACTTACAGAGATTCTTGAAAAATATTTTTTTCATGCATGATTTAAATGTGGTTGGATAATTGGTCAAACCAAAAGGCATGACAAGAAACTCAAAATGGCCATAGTGACATCTGAAAGTTTTTTTTCTGCACATCCTCCTCCTTCATTCGAATTTGATGGTAACCAGATCTAAGATCAATTTTGGAGAAGAATTTTGCTCCATGTAGCTCATAAATGAGATAATCTATTCTAGGGATGGGATATATATTCTTAATTGTCTTCTTTTTTAGAGCTCTAAAATCAATGCACATCCTCAAGGTCCCATCCTTTTTCTTCACCAAAACAAATGAAGAAGCATAGAGACTAGAGCTTGGTCTAATGAAACCCAATTCGAAGAGCTCTTGAATGGCCTTTTCAATCTCATATCTGAAATTTTTTTGGTTTTTATATGGTGTTATTTGGATAGGTTAAGTACCCACCTCCAAAACAATGGTGTGCTCAACTCCTCTATCAGGTGGCATTCTAGGAGGAAGGTCTCCAAAAACCCTTTCATATTTCTGTAGGATTTTCTTTACTGCAATATTTATATTTGGCTTGGGGGAAGTGATGAAACATTCAAAATCCCATTCAATATCCCCATTCCTCAATATGGACCTCATACTGTGGGAAGACACCACTTGATTCAGATAGGTGTGCATTCCTCTCACCACCCTTTTTTTTCTTTTCGAATCTTTGAATTTCATTTCAGGTATTTGATAGTTCACTGTATGTTCCCCTATAGAATATAACCATTGCACTCCTAATAACACATTAGTATCAACAACATCAACCACATAAAAGCTATCAGAAAATGTGTAATTACCTATGGTGAGTTGTAGCTTTGGAATCCATGTTTTGCACTCCATAGTATTGTGACCTGGAATGATGACTGTGAACCCATCAAATGGTTTAGTAAGTAACTTTCTCCTCTCCACTATGGCTTCATCAATGAAGTTATGATTTTCTCCTCCATCTACCAAGACTGAAACCCTTTTCCAATGTACCACTCCTTTTCATCGAATGGTTTGAAAATGAGGCAGTCCTAAACGTACTACCATTATCCATTTGTCAGCTGAAGGATGATTTTCTTCTTGTTTCTCTTCATTTGTTGTGTCTGTAGGATCCCTCCTTTAGGGTCCTCCCCTGAAACTTAACCAACTTCATACAAATAGATTAGCTATCATAAGTACTAAAAAAAAAAACTAATTTAAGTAAATAACTTAACAAAAATAAACAAAACCATAACCTCTCAACTCGATCAAGCTGGTCCATTGTCGTCCACGTCTTCCGTACGATCCCACCAGCAAATCTCATTTAACCATAGGTGAAGAAACCGTTAGCTTTGCCACCCAACCATAGACTCATGCTTTCAGTCGCATGGCCTCCCCTAAGATTTCGGTTGTAGAGCTCACACGCAATAATCAAGAAACCCAACTTGGGATTTCCCCGCACCAAGATTTCCAGCCAAACCCTCAATAGCAGGAAGTCATGAGGTAATTCAAAATTACGATAGTCATCCAGGGTCTGGGTCCTTTACCCATTCCCAAAGTCTTCCTTATAAAGGAAAATCCCATGCAACACATGTCGCTTCATGCATAAATATTTATTTAATTAATTCTTTAATTAAAAACAACTCACACATCCATGTGTCAGTTTTTCTAGGAGATGCACCAACATTCCTAATTTTGCTCATGTTTGTCCCCTAGATATTTCACTTAACTCCTAGATTTGTGTGAAGGTGGAGTTGACTAGGTGTCCATGCTTAGGATTCTACTTTGCTCCTAAAATAAATATTTTTAATATTTTTAAACACTCAAAATAATCTTTCATGTGCAAATGCATAGTTAACCATTTATAATATTTTAAATGCCCAAAATATTCTTTTATGTGCATATGCATAAATGCAAATAATATTATTTTAAATGCTAAAATCATCTTTCATATGCAAGTGTCCCAAGAACTAGAATGCATTTTTCTAAGTGTTGTTCTAGGTGCAAAATTATATGTTTTGATGCAGTTAAGTTAATAATTGATTTTACTAGGATTCTGGTGCCGCGCCATTGGGCCTCCCCGTTCCTTAACTTCATTTCTATGGCATGGAAACACTCCGTCGGGTCCAATCATCCATAGTTTCCATTCCTTGGCAAGGTACCGCATCGTTGGGTCCTTGCATCCATTCTTTTCGTTCTCGGCCAGGTACCGCATCGTCGGGCCCTTCTGCCATCATCCTTTCGTTTTTACTTGTGGGAACTTCATGTAGGGATTTCAGGAGCCATTACCTTTCATCCTCCATCTACACGCTATTGGGGACTAATGGCACTGAGGAGTGAGTCCATTCTCACTGCGCGCCCCCCCAACTCATACGTGACCAGCCCCATCGTGGCCCACCTCATACGCCCTCACGCTTTCCTCTTGAGCAAGCGGATCAATGCTTATATGTTCATGCATGGTATTTCATCAGAATTCGACATTGTCATCTCTCTCCCTGTGTGTGATTTACCCATACTCTATGACCCTTCATATTCCTTTGTGTGTTCATTGGTGAGCCATTTCACCTGTCGCTACATACATTTTTCACCAACATATATTAGTAGTACTGTCCTCAATAATCATAATATGATTCATAAATCTGCTACTTCATTAAGCATTTATAATTTACTCAAACATTACTCATTCATCTAATCAGACATGCATTTCATCAATAATTAATTTCTTCATTCTCATCACATAATCGATCGCACAGCTACTCGTTAAGCATCATTCACGTGTACAGTTTTCATATCAAAGTTAATCGTTAAACAACATCAAATCGCCCATTCACAATAACTACCCAAATGCACATATATCATTATTGATTTACAATCAATTGTAATCATAAATATACTCAAAATAAAATCAAAGGATTAATTTATTAATGTTTGAAATAGTCTGGTCACTCACTAGGTGCCTTTAATGTCTGCAGTAGTCTAGGGGCACTACATACACCCCTACTTATTTAGAACTTCGTCCTGAAGTTCAGAATAAATGCGGAAAGCTATGGCACATCTCAGTTGTGTCCTCGTAAGTTGCAGAGCTAGGACTGTAACTGTCCCACTGCACTTTGACTTGATCAATCAAGGCTAATCATTAAGCAAGGTGTAATCAATCAATTATCCCAATCCGCACATATAATTTAATTCCTTAATTCATTTATCGATTATTGTCGTCATTCACAACTTTAGCTTTTCCTCAATAATTTAAGACATAACAAAGCTCAAGAGACCATTATATCGAAGTTGTTTAGCCGGATCACTTCACAGGTGCCCTTAAGGTTGACAGTCATTCTAGGAGCATTACATACACCCCCTCATAAATAGAACTTCATCCCGAAGTTAATTTATGTTCTTATACTTTCGACACTAGGCTTTTAACTTAATTTCTATTCTCATCTTCTTGTCATTTTCTTCTATTTTTCTCAAACAATCATGGCCATGAGCACTAGTTGTTCTAATCATTAGTTCCTATATACTCTAATATGGTTCCAATACCTCCTTAGGAACTCAATCTTAATTTCACGTAATGCAAATCCAATAATGCCAAGTCATAATTGTCAATACCAACTTACATCTGCGAAGGTCTACGATATCCAAATTAATTACAAGTGATATTGCATCAATAGCCACCCAATAGCCATCAAATCGTTATAACAAAACCAAGCAAGAATTCAAATCCCTTTGGTTATCCTTCCCTCCAAGACGAAAACACCATAAAATATTCAGTCCAGTATAGCTGGGTAAGATATAATCTCGGTCTTAACAAATCAGGAGAGACCCTCAAGTATTCCAAAATCAATTCCCATAAGATTTCTTCCAAAAACCTCTAAATGTTTTAATAATGACGGTTCTCAATAAGTTAGGGTTTGAGTCGTTGAAATTTAGTGACTTAGTCGAATATATAAAAATTTAACTCTTAGTCCTTTCTTTATTAGCATCATATTCAGGTTGACAATCTTATCACATCTTTGCCTCATTCCTTCCTTTTTGTTATCATATGACCCCTTAGGTAGGTTTATCTCGTCGCATTAGTGCGGGTCGTCATTGTCTCCTCAAGTCGTATCATGGAGTTTAGTCATCTTTCCTTTTAAGCTTCACCACGTTAAGGTGTCGTCATTATTATGTTTCACGCATTGTACTGATTGTGTCCGTACATTGCTTTACTAAAATAGTCTTCATTTGGCCCCTTCAATGGACCTTCCCAATTAATAATTCTTCATTTACTGTGTCACGGTCTCGTCAAATTGTATTTTTTCATTCATTTTAACAACATTGTCATGCCACAAAATTAGTGTCAATGGGATCATCTCCTCATGCTAGTAACATTTATATTTCTCTTTTCAAATTTTAAGTCTACATTACCTCCTCAACAAACTGTCAAAGTCTTGTTGATATGAGCATCATGGTGTTTTACCATTTAAAATTTATTAACTTTCTGTCATTTAGTAAATCCACCAATTATATTCGTCCACTTGTATTCTCATCATGGTGTCTTGTAAGTTGAATTTCTCCAAGTGTATTTTCAATTAGTTACGACATACCATGGAATCATTTCTTTTATGTAAATAATTAATGTATGAATCTATCAACCATAAAATTTGTTTACCAAGGAATGTTAAAACTTATCCATGGCTTTTAAGTTTCTTCATGATCAAATAACTCTTATAATCTAACCCACTCTTTTTACGTATAATAATTAAATAACAACATCACTTTGCTCAATTATCTTAATCAAGGACTATCTATGTACCCATCAATTTCTTTTCTTTTCTTTTATACTTCATGAAAATAATAAAATCACAAGCATAATTCCTAACCTAAAGGTTATATATGTGTCACAATATATATATATATATATACCCCTCCGAGGTGACTTACCTTTAGAATATAAATAATTTATATTAGTTAATACTACATACATAATTCCCCAATGTGATTTTGATTTAAAGAAATAACAAACATTTTTTTATTTTTTAATAAAAGAATTATTAATATACCATAAGAATAGGAAGAAATGCACTTTGCCCATGCTCTTAAGGGTATAGTAAGATATTCTACCCTATACCTTATCATTTCCTCCATTTTCTCCTCAACCCTATTATGTCCTAAGTGAAAGGTGGAACATGAGTATGACTTATGTTCCACATCATTCATACGGTCACATAAATAAATTAATATAACATTTCTATACCTAACATCTATTTCATATTACCATAAACATAAATTATAAATACAAATAAGCATTGCTTATTTCATAATAATCATGTTGTTATCCAATGAAATACAAAAAGAAATAACTCAATCTTTTCCCAATAGTTTCTATAGAAGCATAAACTTATAATAGTAAATCGATCCCTTCATTTATGTTCCAAAAGGAGGTTTCGACATGAAAAGAAATGTTAACATCTCCATCTAATACTTTCTATTACACACATTAAAATAAGAATTCAAATATGATAACATCTATCTATTATGCCGTATGCTCACATCAAGATATTGTAAATATAACAATACATTTCACTTTTCGTTTCATTCAATTCCATACTGACCTTTATTGACCTTTAAAATAACTTATCTTGAGTTCTGCATTTCATAGAACGTTGTTAAACAGAACGTTAGCATAACTGAGAACTCTAATTAGAATACGCTTAATACTTCCTGTCGAGCCAGCGAGTCTTAGTTAGATAGCAATCCTAGAACCGTTGGCTCCACCTGGCAGCTGCGAGATTTCCTCCTCACGCTCTTCGGGTGCATTAATGGGAGTCGGACAATTTTAGTGTTACACCGATATACGCCATATATACGCCATAAGAGTCGGGCATAATCAATTAGTAACAACCCATAATTATTGTCCGGCAGCGATAGAGATATTGCGAAGGAAAGCGATAGTAAGAAAATTTGAGGAGGTCTAGGACGGTTCAATCACAGTTTGTAGGTTTAGTCGTTTCATGCAATATGAACTGATTGTAAAAAATCAATCCCTGTGACTATCAGGCAATCACATGATCTGGAGATGGAACCCGGTCTCAAAATCTCTATTAAATGAATGATAAAAATCGATCTCTGCATTTTTTATAAAAGTAATGCGAATTGAAAAATTATACCAATCTATGTAATCATGAGACGGTCACATGATCGTGGAATTAAAACGATTCTCAGGTTCTTTATTAAATGAATTATGAACTGAATGATAAAAATCGATCTCTGCGATTTTTTATAAAAGTAATGTGAATTGAAAAATTATACCGATCTCTGTAAACATGAGACGGTCACATGATTGGGGAATTAAAACGATTATCAGGTTCTCTATTAAATGAATTATGAACTGAATGATAAAAATCGATCTCTGCATTTTTATAAAAGCAATGCGAATTGCAAATTTAAATCGAACTCTGTAATTTCAAGCAAAAGTCAATCTGGGTATAAGTTTTAAACACAGGGAATCAGTTTCTAGGTTTTGACCTTCGTGTAGGTGATCCGAGCGCTGCAATGGTAAATACAGTGTTGATCTGGGCAAAACTGAGTATTGAGAATGAGTGCGAAGCTGATATGAGTATAAGGGTTGAGTTCAGTGATTAACATACAGAAACTCGGTGTTAAAAATAAGCAGGCTGTGATCCGATTCTTGGTGTGAAGTCTCTAAAAGATTTATATACAGGTTTGATTAGCCTGGAAATGAAAACGTAATTCAATACAGCTAGGAAACAAAACGACAATGCACAGGATCGGTTGACCCGGGACACAAGCCGGTGTGTTAATAACACGATCTCACAGTAGTATAACCAGCGAGCCGAGATCTCACAGAGTTTTTAATTGTAACATTTGAAAACAGATATTAATACACAGAGATCCAATCGGTTGGTCCACCCGCGTTCTGAATAAGATGGGTTTGATTTCGACAATCACACACACTTTAGAATTATAAGACTTATGAAAACAAGGTTAATACACAAAGATCCATTCGGTTGATCCACCCGCGTTCTGAATAAGATGGGTCTGATTTCGACAATCACATAGACTTTAGAATTATAAGACTTATGAAAACAGTGTTAATACACAGAGATCCAATCGGATAATCCACCTGCATTCTGAATAAGATGGGTCTGATTTTGACAATCACATAGAATTTATAATCATAAAATTTATGAAAACAGAGTTTGAAATTCTTCAGTCGAGGGATCGACCAGCCACTATTTATCCTTATGTATTCATACGAATTCAAAAATATACATAACTTGAAAACATAGTTTATACATTCGCAGAATGGTACTAAACATTAATCTCAAATACTATAAGAAGAGAACAAAATTAAAAGACATTGAACCTGATTTGGTTGTCGAGTTGAAATTTGTAGGCCGTTGTAGTAACAGCTGATTTGACTGTCTGAAGCAATACAAATTTGGTGAAGATATCGACAAACCCTGATAAAAAAAATATGAGTACGGTGCCCTCAAGGATCGACCAGCTCTCATACCAAATGTAGGACCCCTCCTTTAGGGTCCTCCCCTGAAACTTAACCAACTTCATACAAATAGATTAGCTATCATAAGTACTAAAAAAAAAATACTAATATAAGTAAATAACTTAACGAAAATAAACAAAACCATAACCTGTCAACCCGATCAAGCTGGTCCATTGCCGTTTGCATCTTCCGTATGATCCCTCTAGCAAAGCTCGTTTAACCATGGGCGAAGCAACCATTAGCTTCACAACCCAACCATAGGCTCATGATTTCAGTCACATGGCCTCCCCTGAGCTTTCGGTCATAGAGCTCACACACAATAATCAAGAAACCCAACTTGGGATTTCCCCCCACCAAGATTTCAAGCCAAACCCTCAATAGCAGCAAGTCATGAAGTAATTCAAAATTATGATAGTCATCCAAGGTCTGGGTCCTTTACCCATTCCCAAAGTCTTCCTTATAAAGGAAAATCCAGTGCGACACATGTCGCCTCATGCATAAATATTTATTTAATTAATTCTTTAATTAAAAACAACTCACCTATCCATGTGTGAGTTTTTCTAGGAGATGCACCAACATTCCTAAGTTTGCTCATGTTTGTCCCCCAGATATTTCACTTAACTCGTAGATTTGTGTGAAGGTGGAGTTGACTAGGTGTCCATGCTTAGGATTCTACTTTGCTCCTAAAATAAATATTTTTAATATTTTTAAACACTCAAAATATTCTTTCATGTGCAAATGCATAGTTAACCATTTCTAATATTTTAAATGCCCAAAATATTCTTTTATGTGCATATGCATAAATGCAAATAATATTATTTTAAATGCTAAAATCATCTTTCATATGCAAGTGTACCAAGAACTAAAATGTATTTCTCTAAGTGTTGTTCTAGGTCCAAAATTATACGTTTTGATGCAGTTAAGTTAACAATTGATTTTACTAGGATTTTGGTGCCGCGCGCTTGGGCCTCCCCATTCGTTAACTTCATTTCCCTAACATGGAAACACTCCATTGAGTCCATTCATCTATAGTTTCCATTCCTCGGCAAGGTACCGCATCGTTGGGTCCTTGCATCCATTCTTTTCGTTCTCGACTGGGTACCGCATCGTCAGGCCCTTCTGCATTCATCCTTTCGTTTTGACTTGTGGGAACTTCATGTAGGGATTTCAAGAGCTGTTACCTTTCATGCTCCGTCTACACGCTATTAGGGACTAATGGCGCTGAGGAGTGAGTCCATTCTCACTGCGCACCCCCCAACTCGTACGTGACCAGCTCCATCGTGGCCCACCTCGTACGCCCTCATGCTTTCCTCTTGAGCAAGCAGATCAATGCTTATCTTTTCATGCGTGGTATTCCTTCAGAAGTCGACATCGTCGTTGCTCTCCCTGTGTGTGATTTACCCGTACTTTATGACCCTTCATATTCCTTTGTGTGTTCATCAGTGAACTACTTCACCTATCACTACACACATTTCTCACCAACATATATTAGTAGTACTATCCTCAATAATCATAATCTGATTCATAAATCTGCTACTTCGTTAAGAATTTACAATTTACTCAAACATTACTCATTCATCTAATCAGACATGCATTTCATCAATAATTACTTTCTTCATTCTCATCACATAATCGATCGTACAGCTAGTCGTTAAGCATCATTCACATGTACAGTTTTCATATCAAAGTTAATCGTTAAACAACATCAAATCACCCATTCACAATAACTACACAAATGCACATATATCATTATTGATTTACAATCAATTGTAATCATAAATATACTCAAAATCAAATCAAAGGATTAATTTATTAATGTTTCAAATAGTCGGGTCACTCACCAGGTGCCTTTAATGTCTGCAGTAGTCTAGGGGCACTACAGTGTCATATCCCTCTTCTTGGGATGAAATATTTCCTTCTTCCTCCATACCCCCTTCATACTCATCCTCATCAGAAAATACTTCAATGAATTGTGCTTTCCCCTTAACACATTTATGCCCTGGTAGCCATGGTTGGAAGAATGTGTAGCATAGTTTCTTTCTTCTAAGTTCTTCCTTGCTTGGTCCCTCTTTCTTATCCTTTCCAAATGCATCTTTTTTCCATGGATTATTTTCAAATATGAACTTGGAAGAAAAGTTGGGCTTGGGAGGATACCTTATCTTTGGTAGCACATTTTGCAGATCTCTTTCCAAGTTCATGGCATATTTCAATGAAGTAGGTTTGTGGGCATTGACTAAACCCTTCAAAGCTTCATCCAAACCTTTAGTAAAGAGAAATACTAATCTAACCATAGATATATCAGCCACCTTAACTGATATTTTTTGGAATTCCAACATGTACTCATCGGGGGTTCCAATTTGCTTCAACTGTGCTAGTTCATTGAAAGGAATTTCTGGGTCCTTTTGCTCAAATATTTCCAATACCCTATTAAAAAATTATTCATATGTTGTAACCTGATCATGTCCCAAGGTTTTAATTCCATGCAACCACCAATCATTTGCTTCTCCCTCAAGATGCAAAATAGCCACTTTTAGAGCATCCTCTTCAACCATTGGATTCAGCTGAATATACACATCTAGTTTTTGTATCCAAGTATTTCCAGAACTTTGAGATGTGCCTTCAAAGGTAGGAAGGTTAATTTTACCTATGGAATAATTCAATTCTTTATTTTGAAAAGTATTTCTGTTACCTCCTCTCAATTTGAGCTTGTTTGAGATAGTAAAGAATTGATCAAATGGTAATTTCCTTCTACAATATTCACTCAACTATTCCATTCTGCTAGAATTTCCTTCATGCCAATTTGAGTGTTAGGTTCTTCCTTGGCCTCAAGAAACTTAGGTGTGCTAGATCTTGTTGAGATATGAAATTCATGAGGTCGATTATGAGGCCTTGTATTTGAAAAAATACTTTCACCCATTTCCTTCTTTTCCTCGAAAGGAGAACTATTGCAACCTCCTAATGCCAATTTGCTTCCAATTTGACTAGCCAACAATTCAAACCCTTGCATTATCTGCTTTGTCATGTATTCAAAGAAGGGTTTCATGAATTTCCTAAACTCTTCATTCTCCTATGTCTCTGAGGTTCTTTTCACATCCTTAGTCATGGTTACCAAAGAATGCATTTCTTCTCCTACTTCTTCCCTTTCACCAAAAGTACTTTCAATTTTAGTTTTTAAGGGTGGGGGATGATTTCTTTGAATTCTTGTCCTGATGAATGGTCATAAACATATGGTTCAAGGACCATTCTCTAATACGACTTGTATTTTCCCTTTTTATAAATTTGGAAAAATATGAAAAAATGCAAATTTTGGCCAATTCGACCTTTAGACTAGTTATGACTCCAATGCTCCCAAATGGATCCAAATGATTCCAAATTGGTTATGAAGGTATTTTAAAGGTATTAAGACATAAAAATGAGGCTTATGGATGTTTGGAATCTCTCATAATACTTCCGCTACATTCATTTAAATTCAAGATAAATTGGGGAATTTTACTAGCAAATTCGAGGTTCAAACCCCCAAGGGTAGAGGTCACTAATGGCTTCCCAAATGTAGTACGAACGTACCAAATTTCAAAAAAGAGACATTTATTAGTGAAATTACTTCAATCGGAACCCAAATGAATCATTAATCAGTTTCCAAAGGCTACTGCAAAATTCATTTATCATAGGTTTGTGGACATGTCTTCACATAGGGGAAATGATAGGAAACTTCACCACTTACTATGAAATTCGATATTTATGTTCCAAAGGATTATGTAATGTATATGAAACTTCTTCAGGGCATTAATTACTCTCCATACATCATAAAAATTACATATATGAACTGATACAAATCAAAATAAAGAAACTTCAAGCTCTCATAACAAGATATGAGGAAAATGGCACCATTTATACATTGTTTGGTATTTTCACATACTTTCACTTGGTATTTCGAACTGAGGATATTCTGATCATAAAATACAAACTAAATATATCAAATTACAAATAAATGGTGTATCTTGGACTCTCCCAAAGATATCATCATCTCACCATGTGCGTCCTTTCCCCAAGAGTCAAAATATGTAGAGAGATGTGAGATAGAGATGGGAACAAGTTGAAGAACAAAGAATCATGAGCTTGCCTGTAGCTTCAACCTACAAAAAATAAATCCATTATATCTCCAAATTAAAGGTCTGAATGGCCTCTCCAATTTCCAATTAGGATGGGAATCTTTCACCCTCAAAATTGGTACTAAGGAAAGCATTGTAAACACTCCACTAGCATGGACAAGCTATGCTCTCAAATTTGCAAAATGAGAAATGATAAAAAGCCACTCTCCTTCTTGGTTCTTGTATTTTATTATATTCCCAATCCTTCCATGGTTATAATTCCTCCATGAGCTTCATGCCAACTCGAATTGGTAAGAGATTCCAATGTGTGCCACTTGTCCATCAATTTCTAGCCTCGTCCTTCACTCAATTCGAATGGATGACTCTTTGGATTCCCTAACTCCCTTGCGTGCCCTCTTGGAGGCTGTGTTTATCCCTAACATGTCATATATGTCAGATGACAACAATCAGGTCTGATTTTTGTCATTAGTATCAAAGCATATTCATCATTGTTGTCATAGAAGGTAGGGAATCTAGCCCAAGTGTCCCAATCGCTCCAAGATGCCTCTTCCTCTTCCATGGGAGTTACTCACCCTCTCAATTTTGACCCTCATTGATTCATTCCAATTACTATTCCCTTCCAAATCCCCCAAGAATTTTGGGATCCACCTTGGATTCGAATGGGTGAGAGTGGGATGCCATGTGGCATGGGGAATCTTGCTTGAGTGGGCCCCACACCTCCAATGTGCCCTCATGACCAAGTGTCACCTTATTTTCCTATGTAAAATATTTATTTATTCCCCATTTAATATGTTTTTTCAATATAATGTCTATTTGTGGTTTTATAGTTCCCTTATTCCAAATCTAATGTTTCCACCCCAACCTAGGAAACTAGTAGATTGGTGGAATTTCCTATTCCTGATATTTATTTGAATGGGGACATTACAAGTGTTCACACTCAATGTAGAAATGATAACCCTTTGTTGAGAAGGATTTGAACCATCAAGAAGAATATGTATTGAATAGTCAAAGAACAAGTTTTAGGGGAAGAAACTATATTTTCACCATGCAAGGAAAAAGGAGGTGGAACCAAGCGACTATTCTAAGCATCAAGGACATTAAGGAAAATTGGAGAGGATAAAAAACAAACCAACAATCCTAAAGTGAGGGTAGGAAAATTCAATGTGGAAATGGTTGGTGCACCAACAATTCTAATAGAAGGAAAAAAAAAGTAATTCCCTTGTAAAGGGTTCCCTTAGTTAGTATCTCTAGAAACATTTTCCGTGGATATATCTCTAAATGAAATATGAAACAAGAAAAGGTATTCCTTCCTTAAATATGAAACAAGAAATGGTATCACTATGAAATATACCTAATAAACTAACAACCAATTATCTATAATTCTTAATATGTGACAAAGTAAACTAAAAAATAACACCCTTATATGACACACTAGGAACCAAACAAGAAAACAAATTTTGAGTTAAAATTGTGGCTTTCAATTGAGCATCCACTAGGGATGATGAAATATTTTGTGGGTGTAATCCAATTGAAGGTAAGAAAGGTATCAATTATAATGAACTAAAAAATAATATTAAATACAAGATCATTTAATCTAATGGGACCCTCAAATGAGAATCATTATCTATCTTAGGTACCATTCATCATCCCATAAATAAGTCATCTAGGTGAAATCCTATGAAGGTCTAGGAAAAATGTTGTATTTAAAGTAGAATTTTAGTTCAATATAATATGAGAATACACTCATGTCACTAAGTAGATGACACAGCAATTTCATGAAGCAAGGAAGGGGGACTAATTTTCTTTTCAATGTAATGATAAATTTCATTTCTTTTGTACCATTATTTTTTTCAAAAGAAAGGTAATCAAATGACAAATTACATTTGTAACGCCTCTAAGTCAGGGTGGAAAGAAAAGCAGTAACCCTACCTCCTTGAAAGACTAGTTATGGGTAGAGAGTTGTGACTGACCTATTCTTATGAGAATACACTAAGTAGATGACACAACAATTCTGGGCATCAAGAAAGGGGAAATAATTTTCTTTTCAATGCAATGATATTTCATTTCTGTTGTACCATTATTTTTTTGTCAAAATAAAGGTAATGAGATGAAAAATTACATGTGTAACACCTATAGGTAGGGGTGGAAAGAAAAGAAGTAACACTACCTCCTTGAAAGAGTGGTTATGGGTAGAGAGTTGTGACCGGCCTATTCATATATTTCCTATCGGCTGAGGGGATTCTAAAACGTAAAAGTTTAACTTAGGAGTGAAAATTGATCATGGAAAGTGAAGTTTTATATTAAAAAATTCTCATTAAAAGTTGTTTGCAACTATAGTAAATGTTGAGTAATACACAACTACTTTTATAAATATCAACAAACTATCATTTTCAAACAGTAAGCTACTATGAACCTATAAAAACTCAATTTTCAAGTTTTGAATAAAATGGAGTATAAAATAAATCTTAGTAAAAAAATTCATGTACTACAATGCATAAAACTATAAATACTATGAACCTAGGAAAAATTGTGTGTTATAATCTCATCTAGTCACGTCCATATATTTATAAACACGCAAAACACTATTTCCATCCACATGTTCCTGGATACACTCTGTGACATCCCCAAAATCCTATCTCAAACCGTATTATATAAGGATTTTAAAATGCTAATTCTCCTTAGCTTGTAACGTACCCAAATTACGTAGTTTAGTATTTGAGTGATATTCGCAGGATTTTGATAACTTGAATGATTTTAAATAAATAAAAAAAAAAAACGAAAGGTAAAAGGATCAAATTTCTAACACACTTTCATCACTGAAATGGCCAAATTGAATTTCCTACAAAGCATACATCCATGTGTGCGTCACCACACAAAATCGCCGCAACACAACATGATTACCTTCTAAAAACATTCTATAACAATACACATGTTCATAAGGAAACATCACCTTAGAAACATTGCTACCAACAACTAAATTTACTCATTTAATAATGATTAACTTTTGCGTGACAACTGAAGAATAGATACATCTAACTTGACAACAAACAGCATAAACACATACACATAAATCATGGACAAGAGAAAGAGACCCAATATACGGTGGTTCACCCAGCTCTCTGGGCTACATCCACAAAAATTTGTTGTATCATGTAATATTTTTTTAGAACGTTACAATCCGCACACAACCTAGTTGTTGCGGTAATAATATTCTATGACACAAAACTTCTCTTATACTCCTCTTGTGGAGAGTATATTTCTGACATATCGGTATTAACAATAACTAATACCGAGATCGAATCCTTGGTAAAAGAAAAATAGTACTTAAATACTCGACAAGTGAAAACACAAAGGTAACCGTAACTCAAACGGAATTATGACATAAAAGGCAACACATCTATGTATCCTTCGTGCAGACACCACATGTGGCCGCTATATGCCCAAGCTGTACATACATATATTGATTGTGCATTTACACATATACTACAAGGTATATAAGGAGTAAAGAGATAAATCTCTTCTCACAAAGGGATAATTCTGTCAATCCATTTCCTAACATACAAAAGATGATTTCATAAGGTATTATGATGTAGCAGACAACACACAAAGAATGTATCTTTTATATAGACAATGCAAGTCAAAGCTAAAGACTACTAAGGTGTAGCAAGGGTAGGGCAACCTGTTGAGGACTCCAAAGCATCAATAATTTAAATCCAATCATATCACTATGAACTACTCTCATTCATGGCCAATTCAGGCAGATCCTTTCCATCTAACAAAACCCTAAGGATACAAATACATAAATGTTCGATTTGGTGAGAGAAAACAAAATCCGCAAATTACAGAGATAATAGATTTCGATGAGATCAAATGTAAGCAGATAACTAAAGCTCCGGTATCGACTCTGTAACCCTCTATGGGTGGGCGATAATAGGCATACTCCCAGAATAAATATACAAAATTTAAAGGAATAAAGATCGATCTAACTGTGACAGTAAGGCAGAACAATCACGGATTAACATTGGTATTATTTTAACCCTGGAACATATTTTGATGGAAGACACAACCGATGGTCTCAGTCCAGGCTTTTAATCAACACACAAAATGCACGATACATAGAAACGTAGTAGCAATATACCGAAACACAATGTTGATCTACGCACTCACTAGAGTTTTAGATCTAGATTTCGATCGATACATCCTACAACAATCAATACACCGAAATCTCATAGTTGAGCTACACATTCACTAGGGGTTTCGATCTAGATTTCAGTCAATACATCATACATAAAAAAAGTTCAATGGCATACCAACCAAATCCAAGACTGCGATTTCCGCCAGGTGATCATCATTTAAATGAAAGACAAAAACAAATGCATGGAAGACTGTGATTACAACCAGGTACGCTTGACCAAGCAACTAACATTAAACTGGAAAAACACTTCTAGTAATTACCAACTCAATCTTGAAATGCGATCTTTCGACAGGAAATACGAATCCAGCAGTCAAGAAGTTTTGATTTCAAATAGGCGTACAAAACTCGGGAGATGATCCTAGCCGACAACTACCAAAATAAAGAAAGATGCCCCTAATATCTATTTTCACGGAGATCCATCGATTTTGAAATGTTTTCCACTCAGCATAGCCTAGCGAGAGCTAGGCATTCAACAATCATAACACACTCAACAATTAATTATAGCAAAATCGAAAACTCTTCCCATATCACAATGGAAAATCCTGCAGCAAGGATCCACTAAATTGTTTTCTAATCATCAATACCTAGAAAACCGGTCACGATTTGATAGGCATCGAGGGCCTTTCCCCAAAATCCCTTGACCGGGTGCCCCAATGCGATTTAACCAAAGAGTGTTATAATGTATTCCCTTACTTTGGGGTTCTGGCATAATAATATACAAACACTAACTAAAACATACTGATCAAGACGATTATGGTGAGCTACCATTCAATGGATACTATTTAAAATACACAGAATTTAAAATACCAGGGGATCCATGCATTCAAATACCTGCAATCTCCAATACCATGCCTACATCAACGTTCCAACTCACACTACCTGCGATATGCGTCAGCTTACCCATGCCTCCTTCAAACCATTATTTTTGGATACCTATCTACCTCCATCGTACCCCAGAGATCTCGATCACATGCACTGAGCTTACCAGCTTTTTATCATGGGGCTTACCATATCTTTTATATGAGATTCAGAAACCAAGGTAACACCCTTGCTGAGTTTTCTCCAAAACGCAGAGACCTCAATAGGTAGTCATTTCCCAGTTCCCCACACCGAGATTCTCACCCATATATCATTCTATCCGAGAATTTCCACGAAGATCTCTTCCCCCCCCCCCTTACTACCAACTCTACCTTCATATAATGAGAGTCTTTCCTTCCACCTACATGACAACTGGAGATAGCTGAGGGACAAGTGGCGGTTTTAACTTTTGATAGGAGACAAACTCCCTCATAGTTCTCAACAACCACTACAAAACTAACTACTCCTTTTTTATGCTTTGTGTGCTTGCCATTAAAGTAACTAAAGTGGGGTTTGCACCGAATTCTCCATTAAAACAAATCAGCAAGTGGCGGTGGAAGAGTCCCTCAACTCAAGCTACATGTTCTGTATACTCGATCAAAATAGGGAGTGGAGAGTTAAGAAGGAGTTGGCACTTTTAACTCTTTAGGGATCGAATTTAATAAGTATTAATTCTCAATGTAAACTCACATTTGTTAAGTGAAAATATGCTTACCCACTAGGTTACATAAAGGATGGTTATTTTCTCATTATAGAGATAGGTTAACAAGAATACATATATAGAATATATATATATTTTTTAAAAGAAAATATTTTGGCCTTGATTCTAAGTCCAACCTTTTTAGGTGGCACTTAATCACTTGTTCAAGACTAAAATTACTAATATAATCTTATTATATCATAACATATATAATATTCATCTAATAATTATGTATGTTAGACCCTACTCAGGTGGATTTATTTAAGAATTTAAAATGCTCATCTCTAGCTCCTCTCCCTCAAACATCTACGATTTAAAAGAGGACTCGTATGGATTCCTATCCGTCTTACCCATTTCATGTCTTCTAATGAACAATCGATGTTTTCCCTTTTCTTCTCTGCGTTACCCATGCTCAAATCCTAAGTTTATAATTTTACGACTGATGAGTTAAACCTCATGGATCTCAAACCTTACTGATGGGCCTTGAGCTCCTCACCAATGTCGCTTATACAATTACAATTACATTTATTAAAAATAATAAAAATAAAGATCAAAATAGGTCATAAAGGAGGGATATCACATCCTCATCCCCTTTAAAATAACACCATCCTCGGTGTTCACTCTTCTCTTGGTGCAATCATTTGTACCACAAAACTGGAATTCAAAAGAAACAATGTTTAGTAACAACTTGTCATCAACCTCATAATCAAACTCCGAAACATAAATCATGAGTTCTCTATTGCACATATCACTTGCAATATATGGAATAAATCTAATGCTCCATGATTGTATACTGTTGACAAAATCAACAAACAACATTCACTTGATCCAGGAAATTCTTGCCTAACACCTTAGTGTTCACGCACCAATAATTTCTCTCAGGTTTTGCCTAACACCTTAGTGCTCACGCAGCAAACGTTTCTTTCATGTTTTGCCTAACACCTTAGTGCTCACACAGCAAACATTTCATTCATGTTTTGCCTAACACCTTAGTGCTCACGCAGCAAACATTTCTTTCATGTCTTTCCTAACACCTTAGTGCTCACGCAGCAAACGTTTCATTCATGTTTTTCCTAACACCTTAGTGCTCACGCAACAAACATTTCATTCATGTTTTGCCTAACACCTTAGTGCTCATGCAGCAAACATTTCTTTCATGTCTTGCCTAACACCTTAGTGCTCACGCAGCAAACGTTTCATTCATGTTTTGCCTAACACCTTAGTGCTCACGCAGCCTTATATAATACGGTTTGAGATATCTTTTGGGGATGTCACATAATGGTCATTTGGTTGATGCAAGGAAACGGATCATTGAATCCTTGGTACATACGATAGACGAACTTCGACATAAGTTATGGAAACTAAGAAGCAATAAGTGAATGTGGAAAGTTAAAGTAGTCTATTTCCTATCTTATCTGTGTGAAGTCTATGGAGTTTAAAATAATCAAGGGTGAAAGGCAAAGGTAAACAAAATAGGAAATCCTCAAGGGTTTTCCCAATTACTAACCTAGTTATTCTGGGGTGTTACACATATGGTCTTCCATGTGTGATCTTTGTATATCATTTTAATTGTCTCTTTCCAAAATTTCACTCAAAATCTGAACTATGAAAATTGGGTATGTTCCAAGAAATTTTTTATTTACTCAAAATAATACTAACATATTCATGGAGATGTTACACACTCAAAGCTGCAAACCTAGATATTCCATAATTACTAATTTACAGTCATTGGATTTGCTAGGGAACATTTGTAGGTGCTCAAAGAAATATATATATGAATGTAAATGAAATTCATCGAATTGGAATATGACACTATAAAAATAATTGTTTAAACAAATTTTGGTCATAAACGATAATTGAGAGATATATTAATGTAGATTCACATCACAAAGAATCAATTAAGTTAACTATATATAAAAAGAATACCATTTGAATACAATTCAATGCATAAAAATCCAAGTTAGAAGACTTACCTGCCAAAGGAAGGCTGAATCCGGCTCTGAAACCAAGCTCCAACCTTGACGTCCAATACTGTGAATCAACTCCGGACTTCGTAGCCACTACAAGCATGACCATAGGGTGGCCATAGGGTGGCAGAAATTGATTGTTCCACAGTGTCGGTAGTGACAGGGTGCTGAAAGGGAAGGGGTTGTTCGGATATCCACATCATTTTTTTCAGGATCTTGCATGCAATAAGGGTTTGCATGCAAATTCTAGAGTTTGCATGCATCCCAGTCACCAGGTTGATGCCTCCAGCACCTTAGCCACCTTATTCTAGCACTCGGGAGCCACTTAATTCAGATTTTTATCCCTCCTTGTCAGGAAGGCGCCCTCTTCTCGCTTACTGCCAGAGAAGGGCGCACTTCTTCACCTACCACTGCAGTTCCACTTCAGTTACACTCAGTTAGCTCCGATTCTCCCTGATTTGAGGCTAGTTTCACTCCCGACTGACTGTTTCACTTCCGTTGGACCTCCAGATTGACTAGATGACTTGTTCTAACTTCAGTTAGCCTCCCATGCACCCTCCACTGAGCCCACTTCCCTATATCATTTCTACACACTTCAGTTACACATGTTACACTCAATTAGACTCAGATTGACACCTTAATGACTGGTTCTTGTGCATTGATGACCACCACTGATTGATGATGAGGACTCCTAGTTGGAGTCAAGCTACTCCATTCAGTGATTCGAATGACCTCCTTAGGCAATTCAAATTGCTTAGTCATTGTTACTGTATTCTATTGTAATCATTCACCCTTATTGGGATATTGAGCACTGCTGCATTTTTTGCACAGTTTTACACCATATTTTCTATGTTCATCTATTGTGATTGATTTAGTTGTTCATTAGATCTGCTGTGACTAATTTTACATGGTATCAGAGCCATTGCAGGGACAAGATCTCTTTTCTACAGGTGTTTCTACAAGAAGATTTGAGTGAATTGCTAAAAAATTGCAAAAAGTTTTGGCATGAAAGATCTCAAGGGCATTCGCTCCTATGCATGCAAAGCTTGAAAATACATCCAATACCACTCCAGAAGCTTGAGTTTCCACATAATTCCTGGATCTTATACATTGGAACCATTCAACATTGTTTGATCTCCAATCCCAGGTGTGATGCAACTCTAAAAGGGTGGATTGTTCGACCTCATTGTTCTTGGTTTATTGTGATTTGCAGGTTATTGTCTCCATCATTTGCATTCGCTACTCTGCCCTTGCAAGCTTCTCTACATCATTGTGCACTCGCTCCTAGCAATGGAATACTCTTCTTCAAAGCCTATCCTCACCCCATTCAATTATTTTGATTGGAAAGATGATATGGAGATCATATTACGTTCAAAAGGTTACTACTGAGTCACTCTTGGTCTTGAATTGGAGCCAAACAACTTGTCAGATAGAACCAAAAACTACAACAAGCTTGATGAAGCTTATGGTCTTCTTTGTCTCTCCATCTCCAAAGATCTTCACTTCCATCTCAGCGGATTGAAGACTCCAAAAGCTATATGGGAGCAACTTGAAACACTATTTGGCAAGCAGGACGAGCTTAGGTATTTTCAATTAGAAAATGAATCGATTTTCCTTAGTCCTGAGAATTTCGAGACCATTAATGAATTCTTCGCAAAATTCAAGAACTTGAACTTGCAATTGAATAACAATGGAGTTATCAAAGAGGATAAACAATTGATCCTCTCCATTCTCAGCAAGCTTGGTAAAGATTATTCGGTATTTTTCTCTACTTTCAATTCCGGTCGGCTAACTACCCTGAATTGGAAGATGCCTACCTTGAATGCCTTCATTGAGTCCGTCATAAAAGAGCATGACAAGTTGATTCAAATGGGGTCCATAAGATCCAAAGATTCAGCCCTATATGTTCAAGGACCCAAGATCTCGAATGGTAAAGGAAAGCAAAAGAAGGAGAAGCCCAAATTCGAGCCTCACAAGCAAAGAGAGAAAGGCAAACAGACGGATGCACGATCCAGTTCAAAGTTCAAGCAAAAGGGAAAAGAAGGTAACCAAAAATCTAAATGTACTTATTGCAACCGTGGCTTTCATCCCGAAAGTTCATGTATGAAGAAGACTATAGATCAAATGGCCCTCCTTTTGGAAAAGAACAACATAACTCTTCCTGACGGTGCAAGGAAGAAGGATAGGAATGATGATCATGAAAGAGGACAAGCACTCATGGCAACTGTTTCAAAGCCCACTACTCTCTTGATAGATTCGGGTGCATCGAATCATATGGCTGCAAATATTGATTCTTTTTCTTCATTCGATCCAAACAGCTCCATCCCCATCCATTTGGGAGATGACTCAAAAATTTCTTCAAAGGGAAAAGATAAGATCCATGTAGATCATGGAAGCTTTCAGAATGTTCTCTATGTGCCTTCCTTGGCTTCAAATCTTCTTTCTGTGTATCAAATGACACACACTGGTGAACCGAAGCAAGTTACATTCAGCCCTAATACAGTTGAAAGTTCTGATATCAAAAGTGGAAGACTTGTTGAAGTTGTAAAGGCAAACCACACTGCAAAATGCTATGAGTTTTCACACTTTATTCCGCTTGCAAAGCCCACTGCTCTTCGCACACATGGTAATGAGGTTAGTAGGATTTGGCATGAAATATTTGGACATCTTAATTATAAGTATTTGCTGCTGCTATAAAACAAATCCATGGTAGATGGTCTTCCACAACTCCGTTCCTCGAAGGGAATATGCACTGGTTGCATCATTGGGAAGCACCCCGAGCACAGATTCGACCGTGGAAAAGCTAGCAGAGCTTCTATAGTTTTGGGGTTGATACATTCTGATATCAGTGGTCCACTACCCCATACATCATTAAATGGTTCAAGGTATGTTTTGACATTTATTGATGATTTTTCCCGCTTTACATCAGTATTCTTTCTCAAAAACATGTTAGAAGTGCTTGGAAAATTCAAGGATTTTAAGGATTCTGTTGAGACCGCCACTGAGAGAAAGATCAAAGATCTTAGATCTGATAATGGTGGAGAATATATCAAGGCTGAGTTGCTGCAACTTTGTGCCCAAAGCGGAATTCAGATCCAACATACAGTTCCCTACACACCCCAGCAGAACGGTGTAGCGGAAAGGAAAAATCGGTCACTGAAAGAGATGGCTACCTGCATGATTGAATCAAAAGGTTTGGCTGCAAATATTTGGGCTGAAGCAATCAATGTTGCTACATACATACATAACCGTGTTCCACATTCATCCATGAAAGGTATGACTCCTTTCGAAGCATTCTTTGGTCACAAACCGGATGTGTCAAATTTGAGAGTTTTTGGATCTACTGCATGGGCTAGAATTCCTTCCAAGAAGAGACGATCTTTGGATCCACAAAGTATTGAGTGCATACTGATAGGATATGGGGAAGAATCAAAAGCATATAAACTCATGGATATCAGATCTAAAAAGATATTCATAGAGCGCAGTGTGCAATTTGAAGAACCGCTTCAATAATTGCAACTAGTCGAGGAAGAGACTGTCGATTCACCACCTTCACCAGAAGAAGATCCATGCAGCGATAATGATCCTCCTCAGTTACCAAAGTGGGCCGAAAACACTCTTTAATCTGCTGGTTCGAACCTTGGAAATCCTGCTGATCCAAGACGAACAAGAGCAGACTTTCAAAGAGCAAGTATGGCTCTTTCTATTGCTGATCCATTACTTCCTGAGATTTGTTATTTGATGGCTGGTTCAAATCCCACATCATACTATTTTTCCCACTGAGATCCGAGATGGAAAAGTGCCATGGATGAAGAGTATAGTTCTCTTCAAAAGAACAACACATGGGAGCTAGTTTCTCTTCCACCTAGAAGAAAATTAGTGAAGTGTAAATGGGTCTCCGCATGAAAGTTGATGTTGATGGCTCTATCAGAAAATACAAAGCAATATTGGTGGCAAAAGGTTTCTCCCAAGTCCAAGGAGTGGACTACACTGAGACCTTTGCACTGGTTGCAACGATGGATTCCATCCACCTTGTTTTGGCTATTTCTGCATCCAAGAACTGGGAAGTGCACCACATGGATGTGAAGAGTGCATTTCTACATGGAGACCTTGCTGAAGAGGTATATATGCAGCAGCGAGAGGGCTACACATCAGATCCATCATTAGTTTGCAGATTGAAGAAATCTTTGTATGGGTTAAAACAGGCCCCAAGAGCTCGGTACGCAAAGATGGACTCCTTCCTTCTTTCTCAGAATTTCCAAAGATGCAAATCTGATCCGAATGTGTATCTTCAGTGAGTTAAAGTTAATTGGTTGGTTATTGTACTTTATGTTGATCATCTTCTCATTACTGATAGCACTCTTACTTCAATAAACAAGCTAAAAACTGCCTTAAATCTAGCTTTTGACATGAGCGATTTGGGCTTGCTGAGTCACTTTTTGGGCTTGGAGATAGCTCAAAATTTTGATGGGATCACTATATCTCAGCAAAAATATGCTTCCGACCTATTATTGAAGTTTAATATTGTTGAATGTAAGGAAGCCCCTTTCCCATTCCTCTCAGGAATCAATCTTGAGGAGGGAGATTTTACATCGCTTGCAGATTGCAGTATGTATCGACAATTGATTGGCTCACTACTTTATTTGACACACTCAAGGCCTGATATTTCATATGTCGTGAGTGCCGTGTCAAGGTATATGCAGCAGCCACATGAGCTTCATTGGCGAGCAGCCAAGCAGATCTTGTAGTATTTGCAAGGTACGAGACAGTTTGGCATACATTATGTTGCAGATTCTGAGCTTGATTTCATTGGTTTTACTGATTCAGATTGGGCAGGTGATAGCATTTATCGGAAGTCCACTTTCGGTTATGTTTTTATGATTGGTCATGGTGCTATTTGTTGGTCCAGCAAAAAGCAAGCAGCCATTGCACTTTCTTCAGCAGAGGCAGAGTATCGAGGGGCAGTCATTGCCTGCATTCAAGCAGTTTGGTTGCAGGGTATTCTTTCCGAGTTTGGTTTTGGTGGCACTACTTCGACCATCCTATTTTGTGACAATCAAAGTGCTATCAATATCTCCACAGATCCAATTCAGCGGTAGAGAACCAAACACATTGAGATTCATATGCATTACATTCGACAGTTGGTGCATGATCGCACCATCATTCTGCAATATTTCCCTATTGATGAGCAAATTGCAAACATCTTCACCAAGATCTTCACTAAGAAGAAGTTCTCTTACCTCCGTTCACTGTTGGGGGTGAGTTCCATCATGGTGGAGACAGATTGATCCATTATTATGCTTTATCTTGAGGGGGGGATTTCTTCCCACTGGGTTTTCCCTCTTTCCTCACTTAGTTTATTTTCAGCATTTTTGGGATTATTGTATTGGGGTGACCTTTGGTCTTAGTTACCAGGGCCCCACATTATTTTTTGCACATCATAGTCTAGCTTGAGGGGGGGTGTTTGGATATCCACATCATCTTTTTCAGGATCTTGCATGCAATTAGGGTTTGCATGAAAATTCTAGGGTTTGCATGCACTTTGCATGCATCCCAGTCACCAGGTTGATGCCTCCAGCACCTTAGCCACCTTATTCTAGCACCCGGGAGCCACTTACTTCATATTTTTAGCCCTCCTAGTCAGGAAGGCGCCCTCTTCTCACCTACTTCCAGAGAAGGGAACACTTCTTCACCTACCATTGCAGTTCCACTTCAGTTACACTTAGTTAGCTCCGATTCTCCCTGATTTGAGGCTAGTTTCACTCCCGACTGACTGTTTCACTTTCGTTGGACCTGCAGATTGACTAGATGACTTGTTCTAACTTCAGTTAGCCTCGCATGTGCCCTCTACTGATCCCACTTCCCTATATCAGTGCTACACACTTCAGTTACACATGTTACACTCAGTTAGACTCAGATTGACACCTAGATGACTGGTTCTTGTGCATTGATGACAACCACTGATTGATGATGAGGACTCCTAGTTGGGGTCAAGCTACTCCATTCAGTGATTCGAATGACCTCCTTAGGCAACTCGAATTGCTCAGTCATTGTTACTGTATTCTATTGTAATCATTCACCCTTATTGGGATATTGAGCACTGCTGCATGGTTTTGCACAGTTTTACACCATATTTTCTATGTTCATCTGTTGTGATTGATTTACTTGTTCATTATATCTGTTGTGACTAATTTTACAGGGGTGGTCTAGCAACATAGGGTGTCGAAATGACACAGGTGGTCCAGTATCTAATAGTGCAATGGCAGGGTATCGAGACGACAGGGGTGTTGGCAGTGACAGTGTGACAAAATGGTAAGGTGGCATGGCATAGAAGGCTCGTCGATGTGGCAGGGTGGTCTAGTAGATGGGGTCGTAGTAGCAGGGTTCATACAAGGCGACACTACTTTGTTCGGCATAATAATGAACAACAATGACAATGAATGACCAAATATGTAATAAACATATTCAGTCGAATACTTATTAGGATGAATAATTGTTTGGACGAATATTTCTTTGCTGAATAATTATTCGATCGAAAAATTTCCATAAATTTATAGTCGGCAACATTCCTCGATCGAGAATCCCTCACACAAATTTTGAGGTCATCGTTAGTTTTAACGGTCAGCCGTGAATAGTTGTTCGACCTAAAAATTTATCACTTTATTTAGTTGAACAACTATATTTATTCAGTCCAAAAAATTTAAAAATTCGGTAGAATAACTTCTGCTATTCTTCTCCAACCCCCAATTCTCATGAAATAGACACTCATTTTTGTTATTTCACCCTTACGATAAACTATTAATATCATTTTCAAAAGCATATTTGCACCAAGGTTTCCTAGAACAAACAATTTGAAACCATGAAGAATCCTACTAAAGCTTGGGAATCACCCAACACAACTGTTGTTCAATGTAAGATCCCTTGCAAAATGGTCCCAAGCATAGTCGAGCAAACCCCAACAAGAATTGGAAAAGGAGCATTCCCATAATAGGTGCTTTTATTTTTCCAACTTGATTCAAGAAGGGGAAATTCCATTTGAGAAACCACTCTTTTCTAGAAGTAAATCACTAGCCATGCAAACACCTAAGCTTCTAGCTCACTGAAATCACTCACTATGCAATCTCTATGGGGATAAGCTTATGTCTCTTTTTTATTTTTAATTTAGAAAATCACATTCTTTTCGATTGTCCTCCATACTTTTAAAAAACATTAGATTTTTTTGCATAAAATTAGATCTCAAATATCATTGAAATTATAATATGATAGGATTATATTTTTATTTTTATTACATTTTTATTTTTTATAAATTTATATTGATTTAAAAACTTAAAAAACTTAAATATAAAAAATAGACCATAAAATATTAGATGAAAATTTTAATTTAAATTAATATTCACATCGATCTCTAGATTTATCAACCCATAAATCGAGTAGAATGGAATCAAATAGAGGAAAAATAACTTATACACCGTAGTACACACAATGAGATGGTGATCCCAACTATGTGTTGAAATCGTAATATGAATTGTGCGACATTAAGTCAGTATATAGATTTTTCATGAATTTAAGATATTTCATTTCATTTTGTGATTATTCATTATGGAAATGAAGTTCTTTCTTAATTGATTAACTATCACAACCACATTTTTAAAAGAGGTTGATATATATGTCAATCAGCGTATATCAACCATGGACACACATTTAAAAGTGGTTAATATACGTCGATCAGTGTATATTAACCATTTTTAAAAATGTGGTTGTACTTGACATTGGGCATGCGAGGAAGGAATAGTAAATTATTATTAATATTATTATTAAGAAAATAAAAAATTTATTTATAAATGAAAACATATAAAACAAATAAATTAATACATATTAATTAATAAATAATAATATAAGTTCAAATATTTATACCATGTTTCAGCATGGTTGACTTTGATTTGTAATTGGCCTTAAACCAAGGTAGACTTTGAACCAGGTTGAATTTAATCAATGGATGTTGACTTAAATGCATGGTTGGATTCAATCCAATGTTCTCTTCAACCTGAGGTTGAATTTAATCCAAGTTTGAATTTTAAGCAAGGCTGACCTCAATTCAAGGTTGACTTTAATCCATGATTGCATTTAATTTAACTATGACTTCAATCCATAGATGACCTTTAAGGAATGTTGATTAAATTCCATGTTTGACTTTAAAGTAAGGTTGACATCAATCCAAGAGTAGCTTCAATCCAAGGTTGACTTCAATCAATGGTTGAATTCAATCCATGGTTGACTTTTAAGCAAGGTTGAATTTAATCGATGGTTAAATTCAATCCATAGTTAAATTCAGGACAAGGTTGACTTCAATCCCTATTTGACTTCAATTCATAGTTGACTTTTAAGAAATGTTGTCTTATATCCAAGGTTGAGTTAAATCCATAGTTTAATTCTAACAAAGGTTGACTTAAATTCATGGTTGACTTCAATTCGTAGTTGAATTCAATCCAAGGTGAACTTTAATCCATGGTTGACATCAATCCATCATTGACTTCAATCCACCATGGATTAAAGTCAACCACAATCAATCCAAGGTCAAATTCAATCCACAATCAATATCAGGTTGACTTCAATCGATGGTTGAATTCAATCTATAGTTGAATTCAATCCAAGGTTGACTTCATTCCACAATTGACTTCAATCCAATGTTTATTTCAATCCATATCTAACTTCAATTCATAGTTTACTTTTAAGAAAGGTTGACTTCAATTCAAGTTTGAATTCAGTCCAAGGTTAACTTCAATCCATATTTGACTTCAATCCATGGTTGACTTCAATATAAGTTTCAATTAACTCCATGGTTGACTTCAATCCATAGTTGACTTTTAGGTAAGGTTGACTTCAATCTAAGGTTGACTTAAATCCATTATCTACTTCAATCCATGGTTGACTTCAATCTGATGTTTACTTCACTCTAAGGTTAACTTCAATCCATAGTTCACATCAATCCAATGTTGGCTTCACTCCAAGGTTAACTTCAATCCATAGTTGACTTTTAAGCAAGGTTGAATTCAATCCAATATTGACTTCAATCCATGGTTGAATTCAATCCATATATAACTTCAATTGAAGGTTGATTTCAATCCATAGTTGAGTTCAATGAATAATTTATTTTTAAGCAAGGTTGGATTCAATCCACGGTTGACTTCTAGGGTTCCTTCAGTCCATAGATGACTTTTAAGTAATGTCGAATTAAATCCATAATTGGATTTTAAGCAAGGTTGACTTCAATCCAAGATTGACTTCAATCAAAGGTTGAATTAAATCCATGGTTGAATTCAATCTATAGTTCACTTCTATCCATAGGTGACTTCAAAGGAATGATGACTTCAATTCAAGGATGGCTTCAAACCATGTTTGACTTCAATCAATATTTGACTTTAATGCAAGGTTGACTCCAATCCATATTTGAATTCATCCATAGTTGACTTTCAAGCAAGATTGACTACAATCCAAGGTTCACTTCAATCCAAGGTTTACGTTAATCGAAGGTTGAATTCAGTCCTATGTTAACTTCAATCCAAGGATGAATTCAATCCATGCTTGAATTCAACCCATATTTTACTTTTAAGCAAGGTTGAATTCAATCCAAGGTTTCCTTCAATAAAAGAATGACTTCAATCAAAAGTTAACTCTAATCCATAGTTTCCTTCAATCAAACATTGACTTCAATCTAAGGTTGGATTCAATCCATAGTTGACTTCAATCCATAGTTGAATTCAATTAATAGTTGACTTCAATGCATGGTGGAATTCAATCTAAGGTAGACTTCACTCCAAGGTTGACTTTAATCCATGGTGGACTCCAATCTAAGGTTGAATTTAATGCATAGTTCACTTCAATATATAGCTCACTTCAATCCATACTTGAATTCAATCAATAATTGAATTCAATGCAAGGTTGAATTCAATCCATATTCGACTTCAATACATAGTTGACTTTCAAGCAAGATCAAATTCAATCGAAGGTTCTAAGGTTGACTTCAATTGAAGGTTGAAATTAATCAATGATTGACATCAATCCATGGTTAACTTCAATCCATAGTTGAATTTAATCCATGGATGATGTTTTTCCAAGGATAACTCCAATCCATATTTGAATTTTGAGCAAGGTTGACTTCTATCCATAGCTAACTTCCATCCAAATTTGACTTCAAACCAAGGTTGAATTCAATCCATGGTGGAATTCAATCCATAGGTAACTTCAATACAAGGTTGGCATTAATCCAAGGTTTACTTCAATCAATGGTTGAATTAAAACCATGGTAGGCTTCAATACAAGGTTGAATTCAATCAAAGTTTGGATCAACCAAAGCTTGACTTCAATCAATGATTGACTTCAATTCATAATTAAAATTTAAGCAAAGTTTACCTCGATCCAAGGTTGAATTCAATTAGTGGTTGACTTCAATCCAAGGGTGACTTCAACCTAAGGTTTACTTCAATCCAATGTTGAGTTTAATCCAAGTATGACTTCAATTTAAGGTTTTCTTCAATCTAAGGTTGACTTCAATCCATGGTTGTTCCATGGATGAATTTGGTTGAATATGGTTTCATGAATGAATTCAATCTAAGGGTGAATTTAATCTAAATTTGACTTCTATCCATGGGTGAATTCAATCCAAGGTTGACTTCAATCAATGGGTGACTTCAATCCAAGGTTTACTTACATCCATAGTTAACTTTTATGCAAGGTTGACTTCAATCCAAGGTGGAATTTAATCCATATTTGAATTTAATCGAAGGTTCACTTCAATTTTGACTTCAATATATAGTTGAATTCAATCTAAGGTTAACTTCAATCAAAGGTGGACTCCAATCCATAATGGAATTCAACCCAAGGTTGACTTCAATCCATAGTTTACTTTTAAGGAAGGTTCACTTCAATACAAGGTTGACTTTAATCCATTGTTGGCTAAAATCCAAGGTTGAATTCAATCCATGGTTGACGAGTCAATCATAAGGTTCCTTCAATACATAGTTGTTGACTTCAATCCACGGTTGACTTCAATCCATGGTTGAATTCAATCCATAGTTGTTGAATTCAATCCATGGTTGACTTCAATCCATGGTTAGATTCAATCTATAGATTTCTTTTAAGTAAGGATGATTTCAATCCAAGGTTCGATTCAAACCATGATTGACTTCAATGCAAGGTTGACTTTAATCCACAGTTTACTTTTAAGCAATATTGACTTCAATTCAAGATTCACTTCAATCTAAGGATTATTTCAATCAAAGGTTGACAGCAAGCCAAGGTTGACTTCAATCCATGCTTGAATTCAATCCATATTTGACATCAATCCAAGGTTGACTTTAAGCAAGGCTGACTTCCATCCAAGGTTGACTTCACTCCATGTTTGGCTTCAATTCATGTTTCACTTTTAAGCAAGGTTGACATCAATCCAATATTGACTTCAATTTGAGGTTGACTTTAATCTGATGTTAGCTTCAATCTATGGTTGACTTCAATCCATAATTGAATGCAATTGCAAGGTTGACTTAAATCCATAGTTGACTTCAATCAAAGGTTGAATTCAATCTAAGGTTGTCTTCAATCCAAGGTTGACTTCAATCCATAGTTGGAGTGAATACAAGGTAGACTTCAATGAAAGGTTGAATTCAACCCATCGTTGACTTATACATAAGGTTAACTTCAATCAAAGGCTCACTTCAATCCATTGATGACTTTAATCCAAGGGTGACTTGAACCCAAGGTTTACTTCAAGCCAAGGTTGACTTCAATCCAAGGTTGCTTCATGGTTGAATTTGGTTGACTATATTTGCATCATGAATGATTTCAACCTGAGGTTGACTTCAATCCAAGGGTGACTTCAATCCATGGGTGACTTCTATCCAAGGTTAACTTTAATCCATGGGTGACTTCAATCCAAGATTGAATTCAACCTTATTATTAACACTATTAACAATATTATTTATATATTAATATTAATTTTTCTATTAATGTTATTACTATTGCTAATATTAATTATTAATATTGATATCAATATAATTAATGTTATCAATCACTAATATCTTTTTTTTCCAGTGAAAACAAACATACCATTGTTATTCATAATTTGAATCAAACGGTACAATGATAGTCACAATTCAATATAATCAAACTGTCAACCTTCAGAGTTAAGCCAAAAACTAGCTCAAAACTAATCTGTGATATTTCTGTAACCAAGAGCCACAGATAATGAAAGTCATAATTACATAATTATCAAAAATAAACTAGATTTTTTCTATCATCTAATCCAGAAAATAAAAGGAGCCACTATCCAAAACCCTGTTCTCAAAATGTTCTTCCCATATTAGGTAGCCTTCTTCCCCCTCCATTGCCAGCTTTGACATCTTGTCTTCCAATGAATTGCTTTCCTGATATATGTGTTCCAAAGAATAGCTGCTAAGAAGTTTCAACTTTGATGTTATCCTTTTACACCAGTGTGATAGTGAGGTCACATTCAAGTTATCAATGACTAATATCACTATTTTTTAATATCATCAATATTAATATTATATGATATTTTGGCTTACCTTTGAAATTGTATTGTAATATTAAAATAATTAATGACCATATTAATATTAACAAATATTAATATTGTTCTTAATATTAATATGAATATGAATATCAAATATATTATTATTAATAATATTATTAATTATTGATATTTTAAGGTTATTAATGATTAATCTCAATGTTTTCAAATAACATAAATATTATTAATAATATTAAAAAATATATTATAATATAGTTTGAGTGGATTTAATGAAGATATTCCCTCTTAAAAATTATAAATTCAAATTCTTAACAAGAAATTTTCAAAACCATGTGAATATTATAGTACAAAAATAAATAGCAATATATTATTAAAAAACAGAAGTTAAAGAAAAATAGAAAAAATAGAAAATAATTTAACATAATCATAAAACTTTAAACATATACAATTTATTTAATTTATCAAAATTTAATGATGAATGATACTCTTGAGAATGTCTTTCATTTCTGTGATATCTATTATATTACTAGATCTCTATGGATTGATTTTGAATAATTTTAATATATGAATTGTATAAGGGCTGACCAAAACCCCCCGATTTCCTGGAATTTGGTAGAGTAATTCTTACCAAAATCACACTTTGGAGTGTTTAAATCAGAATTTCGGCGATCTATTTAGTTTTAAAATTGGACAATTAGTCTAGAACAGGAAATCCCAATTGTTGAAATTACAAAAATGCTTAAATAACAATTTCCAAAAAGAAGTTTAACCGGTTTCTATGTTGATTCAATGTGGAGAATATACTTGAAAATAAATATGTAGTCCAAAGGAATATTATCATGTAGTCTATTTAATGTGAAATGCAGCTGAGGAAGCAATTGCATCCACACGATCAATGTAATGTCCCCATTCAAATAATTGCATAGTAAGACAATCCCATCAATCCTACTAGTTTCCTAGGTTGGATGGGCACATGTGGAATTGTAATAAGGAAGCTAATAAATGGTGTTTAGACATTAAGGGTTCAAGTATTTAATAAATAGGTTGAATAAATCAATTCAAGATAAATTCTAGGTGGAAAGTGGTTTTGAAGACATATCGAGGATGTGGGACCCACACTAGCTTTATTTTTCAAGGACACATGGCATCTCTCTCTTTCCAATTCGAATTCATGAGAAGGTGAAAATTCTTGGGTGAGTTCGTAAGTCATGCACATGGAATTGAGCATCTTAGGTCGAATTGGGATGGATTGGTAACCTCCATGGAAGAGGAAGAGTCAAATTGGAAGCTTGTGGACACTTGGGCTAGATTCCCTAGACCCTATGAAAACAATGATGGAGCATCTATGACATCTATGAAAAATTGCAGATCTGACCTCTGACATCTGACCATTATTACATGTCATCCCCAAAAATAGGCTCCAAGAGGGCGCTCATGGGAGTTGGAGAAGCCAAAGAGACCCCCACTCGAATTGGTGGAAGGTGGAAGGCTAGGAAAGGTAGGACACATGGAAAATATTGAGCCCTTACCCTAATTCGAATTGGATTGAGTATATGGATGGATTGGGAACCTTAGAAGGCTAAGAATGTTTATAAAATATAGGGATAAACCAAGAGAAGGGCTTTTGATCATTTGAGAAAAATTGCATTTGTGAAGAGAGAGCTAATGGATGGCTAGTTTCTTGCCTTAGCCAATTTCAAGGGTGAAAGATTCCCATACAAGTTTGTGTTTGGAGAGTCCACTCATGTATTTCATGGAGGTTTAATGGAGTTTGTATTTGCAGGTATTAGATACAGGGAAGCTCGTGGTTTTTTTTAGTGCGACACTCTCTCTCAACCATTTCCAGTTTTGATGGCATATTTCATGGAGGTTTATTTCTGATTGTAATAATATCTATATACTATTTTCTTCATATTCAGCAAATCTCAGGTTGAAATACCAAGTGGTTGTATGTAAAAATGTTGATTAATGAGCAAACAATGACCATTTCCCCACTACATTGATGTATACCATTGTAATGCTAATTATTTCAAATTAAGGAATGTTTCTATGATATATTTATGACGAATGGACATCGATTAATGATTATGACAATTTTCATGTTCAACACTTAAGCATTTGAAGTCATTTTACTCAGTTTATTTACATTTGGAAGAGATTTGATGCCATTTCCCCAAGGGTCGAATTAGTGGTTTCTGTTGTTGTTGGGGAGGAGGTTAGAACATAACTAATAATTGATTAATGGTGCATATGAGACCTTATTAATGTCTCTCAGACATCCCCTCCCTCTATTCTGAATTTCAAATGGGTTTGGTGGCATTTGGAGAGCCATTTTCAGTACCTACCTTGGGGGGATTTGATCCACAAATTGCTAGTTAAATTCCATACATTGACCAGAATATTAATTAAGTTTGCAGAAGTAATTGGAGGGTTATAAATCATCCCTTAAACTCATATTTGAGTCTCAATATCATTCATATACCCTTATAGAATATTTGGGAGCATTTGGGTTAATTTGGAGACTTAGACATCAAAACTAGTCAAAGGCCGAAATTGGGGAAAAGTGGAAAATTGGGCGTTTTAATATAATTTTAAAAAATGGTCATTACAAGTGGTATAAGAGCATGGTCTTGGCACCTGATGGTCTTAAAAAGAAGTAAAAAAAATAGATCACCACCCTTAGAACCATAAGTTGAAGTTGTTGTTCTTGAGGAAGAAACAGTAGGAGAAGAAGAGTTTTTTGTTAAAACCATGGGTAGAGAGGAGGATGAAAACTTAAGACATAAGGAGGAATTTGTTGCAGCCTTACAATCATATTTTGAAGAAATTTCCATGGGTATGAAATTCATAAGTAAACAGATGATGAACGAATTCGAATTGATGGTTATCCAACTTGGAAGCAAAGGGATAATAGTAGGGGGCAATAATAGTTCTCATGGTGAGGAAAAGAAGCCTATGGGAGAGAATATTTTCTCAAGAACAGGACCCCGTAATAGAGCAAATGAATTTTAGATCACAACAAGGTCTACTGCACCTAAATTTCGTATCCCCAAAGAAGAGCCTGACATTCAAGTCGATCTTACTACAATAGCAAACGAATGGAATGATTTGAGTGAAGATTGTAAGAGAAGTCTACCATTTAGTACATACCTTGATGCTGCACAAAAACTAGAAAAGAAGGATGACAATAGGGCTCTATTCCAAAATAAATAATTAAATTGTGCTATTGGTAAAATTTCACTTCCTACTTTTGATGGTTCCTCTCAAAATTCTGCTAACACTTGGGTGCAAAAATTAGATGTGTATTTTCAACTGAATCCTATGGTGGAAGTGGATACACTAAAAATAGCCATCTTGCACTTGGAAGGAGATGCCAATGAGTGGTGGTTTCATGTCTTGAAAACTTTAGGTCATGATCAAGTTAAAACATATGAATAATTTGTTGACAGGGTACTAGAGAGATTTGAACACAAAGATCCAGAATTGCCTTCCAAGGAACTAGCTTAATTAAAACAAATTGGGACCCCTACTGAGTATATGTTGGACTTTCAAAAATTATCAGTCAAGGTGGATAATGTATCTATGGGAAGGTTTGTATTGTTTTTCATTGAAGGTTTTGATGAACCCTTACAAGGTTTGGTGAAAGCCCACAAACCAACTAAACTAGAAGATGTAATGAGCTTGACTAGGGATCTCCAAAATGTGCTTCCTACAACAAGATTTCCTCCTAAGCCTAACTTCAAATTTGAAAAGAAACCTTTGAAAAGTGATGCATATGATAAGAAACCTTGGAAAAAATATTCATTTGAAAAGAATAAAAAAGGACTAAACAGGGATGAACTTCGAAAAAAGAAATTGTGCTTCACATGCTTTCAACCATGGACACCGGGGCACAAATGTACTAAAGGAAAGGCTCAATACATAGAAGTATTTTTTGATAATGAGGGATATGATGGGGGCATGGATGAAGATGGACATATTTGATATCAAGATGATTCATATGAGACAGCAGTAAAAGAGGAAAGACGAGAATAAAATCAACCTTCACCAGACACAGCAAGAATGGCAGTACTTTCAGCAATACCTCGCTATATACTATCTGATGCAAGGGTGTGGTACTAGGACAAAAAGCTTAATTTTTGGTAGATGGAGGAGCCACCCATAACTTCATTAGTGCGTATATGGTGGAGAAAAGAAAGATACCTATTGAACCATTTGATGGCTTCACAGTTGTCATTCCCGGTCACAACATAATGCAATGCAAAACATGGGTGCCAAAGCTGCAAGTCACCGTAGGTAACTATACTTCTGTTGATAGTTTTTATGTGGTTGATTCTGCTGATACTAATGTGGTTTTGGGAGTGAAATGGTTGTATTCAATAGGGAAGCATATAGTAAATTATCAAATTCCTAAAATGAAATTCCAAGATTCAAAATGAGTACTAAGGGTTGTGAGACGGTAGCACACTTATCCAAATTAAGTAGTGACTTGCAATAGTATGAGATCTATATTGAGGCATGGGGACATCAAATGGGATGCCTAATGTCATATAACATCTCCCAAGCCAAATATAAAGGTTGTTGAACACCCAAAGGAGATAGAGAGACTCTTGCAAAAATATGAAATTTTTTTTAGAGATCTTCCACATGGTAGACCACCAGATAGGGGGGTTGAGTACAACATTGTTTTGGAGGAGGGTACTTCACCCATTCAGATACCACCTTATAGACATCCTAAAAAGTTTAGATATGAGATTGAAAAAACCATCCAATAAATCCTAGATTTGGGACTCATTATACCAATCTCTAGCCCTTATGCTTCTCCACTAGTGCTAGTGAAGAAAAAACATGGAACATTGAGAATGTGGATAGACTTTAGAGACTTGAACAAAAAGACTCTTAAGAATAGGTATCATATTCCTAGGATTGATGAGCTCATGGATGAGCTACATGGGGCCAACTACTTCTCCAAAATTCACATTAGATCAGGATATCATCAAATTCGAATGAAAGATGAAGATGTGCAAAAGACTGCTTTTCGATGTCATTATTGCCACTTTTAATTTATTGTCATTGCTTTTAGGTTAACTAATGCTCTAGCCACATTTCAAGCATGCATTAATAAGATATTTTGCAAGCAACTAAGAAGGTTTTTTCTGGTTTTCTTTGATGACATTCTCATTTACATTAAAACATGGGAAAAACATTTGCAACAATTAGAGATTGTGTTAAAAATTTTGCAAGAAGAGTCCTTATTTGCTAAGTTATCAAAATGTGAATTTGGGATGAAAGAACAACTGTATCTTGGGCACATTATTTGGAAATGAGTGAAGGTACACATGGAAAAAATCAGGTCTATCTTAGAATGGCCGTTACCAAAAAATATTACCGAATTGAGAGGCTCCATTGGCATATGCACCTATTACATAAAATTTGTCAAAGGATTCTCCAAGTTGACTTCTCCACTCACTAATTTGAATAAGAAGGATGATTTCAAGTGGGATGAAGAGGCTGAAAAGTCCTTCCAAAAAATTAAAGAGGTAATGAGTAGTTGTCCCATACTTGCACTTTTTTATTTTACTAAACGTTTTGTTGTGGAATGTGATGCTTCAGGTGGAGGAATAGGGGTTGTCCTAAAGCAAGGCCAACAACCCATAGCCTTTGAGAGCAGAAAGTTGCAGCCTCATGAAAAAATGTATTCCATCTATGACAAAGAAATGCTGGCCATTATGTATGAAATGACCAAATTCAGACAATACTTGGTGGGCAACAAGTTTGTGGTGAAAACTAACCGCAATAGTCTCAGACACTTTCTCACCCAAAAATATCTAAATGAAAGGCAAAAAAAGTGGATAAGAAATATTTCAGCGTATGATTTTGATATTGAATATGTCAAAGGAAAGAATAATATAGTAGCAGATGCTTTATCTAGAAGACCTTCTTTTCCTCTCATGGACATTGCCAAGGATTGGAAAAACATGCTACTAGTTGAATATGCCAAAGACAAATTTTCTTGTTATGTATTGGATGGAATCATAGAGGATGATAACTATAGGATTTTGAATGGGCTGATATATTATAAGGGAATAATTTATTTGGTTCAAGATTCAAAACTCGAGTACAAAATTTTGCAAGAAGCACATGATTCCCCACTAGCTGGCCATCCGGGGATCTTCAAAACTTATAGGCAATTAAGGGAAAAACTTTTTTTGGAAGGGGCTGAACTAAGATGTTCAAAAATATGTGAATTAATGTAAAGTATGTCAGCAAAACAAATCATAACTTACATGCCCAGCTGGCCTATTGCAACCATTTCCTATTACGGAGCAAAAATGGGATAGTATCTCAATGGACTTCATCACTGGTTTGACCAAATATTTGGGTAAGTATTGCATATATGTGGTAGTGTATAGGTTGAAAAAATTTGTTCATTTCTTTGTTGTTACAATATATTTTAGTGCCGCACAAGTGGCTGATATTTGTTACAAAGAAATCTTCAGATTGCATGGGCTCCCCAAGAGCATTGTTAGTGATAGAGATAGTAGATTCATGGGTTCTTTTTGGCAAGAAATTTTTAGATTGGTGGGAAATCAGTTGACCCCAAGTACCAGCTATCATCCACAAACTGATGGAAAAACAGAGAGGGTGAATCAATGGTTGGAGGGGTACCTAAGAAACTATGTGGGAGAGCATCAAAAAGCATGGGCAAAATGGCTATACTTGGGTAAGTTTTGCTACAACACCACTTATCATATGTCAATAGGGATGTCTCCTTTCAAATAATTATATGGTTATGATGCACTTACATTTGCTAAAATTATCTTTCGTGATAGTAGAGCTCCAAACGCTAAAGATTGGGTGAAAGAGAGCCAAGAAATTTTAAAGCTTTTGAAAGACAATTTGTAGGTTGCTCAAAATCAACAAAAACAATATGTTGATAGACATAGAGAATAAAGGACCTTTGAGGTTAATGATTTAGTATATTTGAGGTTACAGCCATATAAACAAACATCTCTAAAATAGAATGGAGTAGAAAAGCTAAAACCAAGGTACCGTGGGCCATACATGGTAGTGTAGAAAGTTGGAGAAGTAGCGTATGAATTAGAACTTCCGGAAGGGAGTAAAATCCATAATGTATTTCATGTTTATTGTCTCAAGAAGGATCTTGGTCAGAAAATTATCACTTCAGAAATACTTCCTCCTTTGGATGATGAAGGGCAGCTCACACTTGTTCCGGAAAAGATTTTGAAGACACGGGAAAGGAGGTTGAGGAGTAGAATTATCAAAGAATATTTAGTACAATGGAAGGACTTACCAAATGAAGATGCCACATGGGAAGAGGAGAAGAAATTTTGTAGCATCCAAATCTGAAATTGCTTGAGGACAAGAAATCTTGAGTGGGGAGGACTGTAATGTCCCCATTCAAATAATTGCATAGTAAGACAATCCCATCAATCCTAATAGTTTCCTAGGTTGGATGGGCACATGTGGAATTGTAATAATGAAGCTAATAAATGATGTTTAGACATTAGAAGGATTCAAGTATTTAATAAATAGGTTGAATAAAGAAATTCAAGAGAAATTATAGGTGGAAAGTGGTTTTGAAGACATATGGAGGATGTGGGACCCACACTAGGGTGAGTTTTCAAGGAGACATGGCATCTCTCTCTTGCCAATTCGAATTCATGAGAAGGTGAACATTATTGAGTGATTTGGTAAGTAATACACATTGAATTGAGCATCTTAGGTCAAATTGGGATGGATTGGTAACCTCCAAGGAAGAGGAAGAGTCAAATTGGAATCTTGTGGACACTTGGGCTGGATTCCCTAGCCCCTATGACAACAAGGATGGAGCATCTATGAAATCTATGATAAATTGTAGATATGAACTCTGACATCTGACCATTATGACATGTCACCCCAAAAAATAGGCTCCAAGAGGAAGCTCATGGGAGTTGGAGAATCCAAAGAGACCCCCACTCGAATTGGTGGAAGGTGGAAGGCTAGGAAAGGTAGGACACATGGAAAATCTTGAGCCCTTACCCTAATTCGAATTGGATTGAGTCTATGTATGGATTGGGAAAATTAGAAGGCTAAGGATGTTTATAAAATATAGGGATAAACCAAGAGAAGGGATTTTGATCATTTGAGAAAAATTGCATTTGTGAAGAGAGAGCTAGTGGATGACTAGTTTCTTGCCTTAACCAATTTCGAGGGTGAAAGATTCCCATCCAAATTGGTGTTTGGAGAGGATGATCAGGTCTTTCATGGAGCTATAATGTATTTTTTATTTGCAGGTATCAGCTATAGGGCAGCTCATGGTTTTGTTTAGTGCAACACTTTCTCTCGACCATTTCCAGTTTTGATGGCATATTCATACTCCTTGAGGGATTGCGCTTTGGGTGAGATCTTGTACTCATTGGGGGATATTATCATGATGTATTTATGATTGTAAAAATATTTATATACTCTATTATTCATCTTCAACAAGTCTCAGGTCGAAATACCAAGTGGTTGTATGTAAAATTGTTGATTAATGAGCAAACAATGACCATTTCCCAACTACATTGATGTATACCACTATAATGATGATGATTTCGAATTAAAGAATGTTTATCTGATATATTTGTGATGAATGGAAAACCATTAATGATTATTACAAGTTTCATGTTCAACACTTAATCATTTGAAGTCATTTTACTCAGATTATTTGCATTTGGAAGAGATTTGGTGCCATTTCCCCAAGGGTCAAATTAATGGTTTTTGTTGTTGTTGGGGAGGAGGTTAGAACAGACCTAATAATTTATTAATGGTGCATATGAGACCTTATTAATGTCCCTCAGACATCCCCTACCTCTGTTCTAAATTTCGAGTGGGTTTGGAGGCATTTGGAGAGTCATTTTCAGTACCTACCTTGGGGGGATTTGATCCACAAATTGCTAGTTAAATTCCATACATTGACGAGAATATTAATCAAGTTTGTAGAAGTCTTTGGAGGGTTATAAATCATCCTTTAACCTCATATTCAAGTCCCAATATCAGTCATATACCCTTACAGAATATTTGGGAGCATTTGGGTTAATTTGGAGACCTAGACACCAAAACTAGTCAAAGGTCGAAATTGGGGAAAAAGTGGAAAATTGGGCATTTTAATAAAATTTTAAAAAATGGTCATTACAATCAACTTATCATTTGACGTCCATATCAAATCACTCATGTTTTGGTTTTGGTTATGTAAGTGGGTACTCAATGCATATCAAAGCCACTTGTATTCGGGTGAAATTGCGAACCTGGGAAACACGTCTGTGACAAACATAGTGAAAAAAATGGAGCACTGACGGATGATCACGCGAAAAAACATCAAACTGAAACTCTAGGCTGAGAGTTTAAAAAAACTCTAGGCCGAGAGTTTGAACCAATCTCCGTGGTGTATTTTAAAAAAAACTCTCGGATGAGAGTTTGAACTAAACTCTAGGCTGAGAGTTTGGAAGACATTTTCTCGCCCGAGAGTTTCTGGTCAACAATTCCAACACCATTTTTGCAGAATTTAGAAATGTGTCACTTTAACAATGTCGGACCACTACAAAACATGAGAATTACATGTTGGAGCTAATACCAATAGATTCATCATTCAATCTACTTTCTAGTCATATAAGTTTTTTTCAATTTCATTTAGGATTACTATTTTTTTCTATTTTTTTACTAAACTTTATCATTAAAAAATTAAGTGTCTTAAAAATTAGTCACAATGAAAATTCAATATCATCACAATGACGAAGCCAAAAAAATTTAAAAAAATACAAAGATGTTCCTTGAAGTGTCCTCTTCAATGGTTTGTTTTTAGTTTGTTTGATAAGAGTAACATTTGAAAGAAAATGTGAAGACAAAAACATGTGTTGATAATGCACCATTTTCTGAACATACGTTGTTTTGATAAATAATAAAAAATAGTTCCCAAGTCTTAAAAAACTCGAAATATAGTCTAGGATCACGTTTAGTGTGTGTAGATTATAAGCATACAATTTTTTTTCCCTAAAATGAATAACCATCTATCAAAAAACCATCGTCAACACAGGTCACTCATTATCCATACCTAAACTTTTCAAGTATATGTTGTTTGTTGACAACAAATTTGTCCCACGATATGTCCATAAAAAAAATTACAAAAAATACGAGTAGAAATCTAATTCAATTCTGTAAAACCTTTGTGTTTACTTCAAGTTTAAATTCCTAAGGGATATATGGGTTTGAAGAGGTCGAAGTTGAAAAACATAAAAATTAGTAGTTTTTTTTGTCAAAAGCAAGCCAAAATTGTTTCCCAACTTCATGTTTTCACCCACTCTCCTAAAACCTCAAAACCGTGCAGTTTTTTCTAAAATATCGTTTAAAAATTTCTCTATGTGAACATGAAACTATATTCTAATCACAAAGTCTATAGGCAGAGTGATGATGAATTGAATTTAGTAATTTTAGTACAAACGGAATCTAGAAATGAGAAATGCCACCTTCAAATTCAACAATACAAACTAGTTTTGTTTAGGGAAAATAATTAATGCATAGTCTAAAAGTTTTACTAAGAAAAATTTGATTTTTCTAGCACAATTTTAAAAAAATCTGAGATAAATTTTTCAAAATCTTGATTACAATTCTCAAATTCTTAAATTTTGGGTGTCCTAAGGGTTTTTTATGGTGTTGAATCCATTTCTACTATCAATATCACCATTAAAACACAATTAAATTCAGATTTTGGAAAATGAAAAACAATGAATATCAATGAAAAAAGCTGTCAACCCACAACTCTAATCATTAATCTAAATAATATTATCACTGGGGCATTGTAAAAAGAATAAATAAAATGATTAAGTAAAATTTTGTGATTTTTAGGTTTTTCAACATGAAGTGATTGGAGAATTCGGTTTTTCTGTAGAGGGATGTTACTTTGTTTTAAAAAAATGTTTAATAAAAGGTCATTAAAGAAAAACTATACTGAAGACAATCATTTTCTTTGGACTGAAAATGAAGAAAATTAGGAAAGAATTATAGCGAAGTTGGGAAAGAGAGTAAGAATTATAATGAAAATATTAGGTGCATACCCAAACTATTCAATTAATACATTGTTAAAATTTAGAAGATAATACATACATCAATATCAAGCAATCATATATAAAATTAAATTTGTTCAAGGCGAATAGATTATGCCTCATAGCCATATGAGGCATTCATTATAATAAACAACGAATACTAATTATTACCATTGGACTCATAATTTGTGATTAAGGTCAACAAATCCTCTTCACACTAAATAATTGCAACCGTAATTACAAATCTCACCAACTCCCCTTCAAAATAAATGATCGATTCCAAACAATGGGTCCAACACTCCTCTTCGAAATCAATTATTGATTCTAAACAATGAGTGCATTAGGCACTACAATCACAAGTAAAGTGGTCTATGGAAGCCATCTAGCCATTTGGTTTTGTGAATATGGTTAGCTGTTAAACAAAGGTTAAACATTAAACTAATTATCGAACTCACACTAAACATCTCCATAAAAGTAAGTGGTTGGTTGCCCCTATCTACTTTCACTAACAACTTTACTTGTGGATGTGCTAGTTTACATCTTCATCAAGATGTGCTTAAGTATAACAAAACACGATGACCATGAAATGAGTGTACACTTATTATAATCAAGTTAATCTTGTTGATCTCACGAAAACCCAAAATTTGAGATAATCTAAAAACCTATTGACAAAATTATCAATTTTAAATTATTATCACATTCTAAATAATAATTAATTTTGTAGGAGAGTAAGAGCACGAGGTACATACAATCGAATTGAAGGGATTCGGACTCCATTGGCTTTGCAATTGGATCTATTGGATTCACCAAGAGAGGTAAACTTTTCAAATAATTTCTTGCAGCCATGTAACTGACTGTGGCACACACTAGGATCATTTTTGGGACTCTCCAGAAGTTGGATTTCATAGTGGGAATCATATAAAAAGACAACTATGCATATCAGAGTCCTTGTCGGTAAGAATTTAGCTCCCTCTCCATATGAGAAGGAAATGATGGCTATTTTGCATGCAGTATTAAGAAAACCTCTGCAATATAATCATGTTTGTTGTTAAACTAGTCTAGATCCAAATCCTAGGCTCTATCAAGTGCCAAGAGGGATAAAATCTCCCGAGGTGCAAACCTCTCCTTGAATAGCTACTTGAGTGCAATACCTGAGCCACATAATCCTAAGCTCTAAAGTCTCTAGTTTAAGTCTCATATTTACTTTTTACTTTGTATTATTTTACTTTGTATTATTTTTTTTTGTTTATGGCCGACATAATATTTATTACTTTTTACTTTGTATTATTATTTTTTGTTTACTTTGTATTATTTTGTTACTAGACAAACACTCTAAAGTCTCATATTTACTTTTTACTTTGTATTAAAAGTAAAAAGTAAAGTCTCTAGTTTAAGTCTCATATTTTCTTTTTACTTTGTATTATTCACCACCTAATCCTAAGCTCTAAAGTCTCTAGTTTAAGTCTCATATTTACTTTTTACTTTGTATTATTCTCTTTTGTTTATGGTCGACATAATATTTATTACTTTTTAATTTGTATTCTTCTTTTTTTGTTTACTTTGTATTATTTTGTTACTCGACAAACACTAGACAAACTCCACAAACACTCAACTCACAAGATCTTTGGGCTGTAGAGCCGACGCCTCTCGACTCAATGAAAAATACAATATGGAACTAAAAAGTTGTAATTTTTTATTTGATTAAAATTTATTGAATAACAAGTTAAAAAGCTTTTTTTATAGAAAAAAAATATTATGAAAAAATCATTAAAAAAAAAATAAATTAATATCATTCCTCTCAATCATCCCATCTGTAATTTTATTATAGAAAAACAATTTCATGTCAAATTTAAAATTGCTTTCCTCACATCTTCGATATTTTGCATCTATTAATAAGAAGTTATGATAAAACATTTTCATGTCAAATTTAAAATTGCTTTCCTCACATCTTCGATATTTTGCATTTCTTAATAAGAATTATGATTTTGAAAGCGAAAGCTATATTTCAAACATCAAGCGGCATGTTAATTTCACGTGGTCATGAGAAAGACTGGAGATATTTTTATCACCGATGAAAATTTGTCCTGCCACTCGACTTGAAAACCAGTAGGTTGAATCCACATTGAAGGAAAGCGGTCCCTCCCGAAGTGCAATCTCTCAAGAAAAAATATCAGTAGGTAGATTGTCCTTTCTGTAAGACACTTTTGATGGAAGATATTTTCGAAACAATCTTAATTTATTAGATATTTTATAACTGGGAAGATAATTAATTACAACTTACAACATATATACCACCTGAGCTCATCTCCATTACTGATTCCCTCCATCCAATATATACCTAACAACTAATAACAATTAACCAGAGATATATCTATACGGAGCTTCCGTTAATTACCTGTCCAGCATTATCAGTAGTCGGTTTCGCGTATTGATTAAAAACACAGTGAAAAGCACAGATATATTTTTCAGTCCCATCTGATCACGAGTCACGGATTGCAATATTTGAAAAAAAAAACGAGCAGGGAGATTGTCGTTTCTTCACTAGCGCCACCGTCCACCTTTTCTCTACTTAGAGAAGATCACATAAAATAGATATAATATCTATGATCCTAAAATTTATCTATTGTCGGTACCTTATGTAGGAACGTCGATTACAAAAACTGGAGTATTGTCGCAATCAGTCAGCTAACAGGCTGCATTCCGAGACCGGCGAGATATTGATGTGCCTATTTACATCTCAATAGAAAACACAATCACTATGTGCAACAAAGTGGATTCAATATGAGAGGAGGAGAAGGTCGACACGTATGGCCATTGGGAACTGAAAGAGTATTTTATCCATATCAAATCATGTAGGTAAGAAAAAGGATAACTGACCATGGCAGATAGAAGTGGACTGAATATGAGAGGAGGAGAAGATGGACAAGTACCACCATTGGGAAGTGAAAGAGTATTTTATCCATATCAACCCATCCAAGTTAGAAGAAGCTCAATGATTGGCCATGGCTTTGCCTTTGGTAGATAGAATTGGTTTGCAATTACATATAGAGTACACTCTGTTAACTTAGTCAAAACAATCATATTTTTTCTAATATGATGATGATATAACATTTTTTTTCAGCCGAAAAATCACCTTCTTGCTATTCCAAAGGAATCAAGGAAAGATAACACGCACGAGAAATCTCAACAAAATGATGATGATATAACATAATTATGATACTTATTCCATTATGTTAATAAAAAATAACATGTTTCTTATTAATTTAATGATTGATATATAACATAATTATGATATTTATTTTAATAGGTGAGTCAAAACTATGAGCTCCAAGGGCTAATTTAGTTGGTTGGAATTTTGAGGACCAAGATGGCACAAGGTCGAGGTTGGGGGTTCAAGTCTCTCGATCCTTTGGGGTTAGGCATCGAAGTAATGTCGATAGGGGTGAGGCCCCTTTGGGTGGGTTCCCTTAGCATGAATCCGTGGATGTAGCGAGCTCTAATTTCTATTTAAGCACTTAATTACTATTTAAGCACCAAAATAAACAACAAATAAATGTACAAATGAGATTTAAAGTACCAATGGAGGCGGTGACATCATACAAATTTCTCATAATCGATCTTCATCACAAGCTTAAATGGAACTATACCATTAAGAAAAGGATTGATGGAGGGTGGAAAGGTTATTATTGTAAGGTACCACATTTGGCACATAAACAATAATTCATAAAGACAAGAAAAATAGGCGTGAACACACACTTCAATCTCATTAATAATTTACATATTTATTCAATGAGAGGACCATTGGGTTCAACTTTCCAATTGGTCTCTTGGACTCTCGGGTGACTCTTGATCTATGCTCAATGACTTATGCTCTTCTTTGCACGTGAATGGTGCACAATAATCCTAGCACCAAGGATTAGGCTTCAACAAATCCCTCCTTAATTCGAAGGGTGTATATAAGTCTAAGAAAAAATGAGAGAGATGAATAAGTGGAAGTGGATAGCTACCACCTATTGAACATTTCCAACTTGACAATCCTTTACCAAGAAGGTTAGCTAGAATCTTGCACATGCTTTTGCTAAATACAAGAGCTCTCTGAAGGGATGGTTTTGGCTGACCGCCAACCGAAAGGGACTAGCAGAAGCGGGAATCTTCTACTATGTGTGTGGTTTAATATTGACCACAAACTCTGGAACTTGCTGACAACACTTGCTCAGAGGTTCTCTGAAACTTGGCTCGAACTCTCATAGGTTTTGTCTCGAATTATGATTTTAGGCTGACCACAAACCAGTTGGAGAGCTGAAAACATAAAGAGACCAACTTCAACTTGTTGAACATTTCCAACTTGAAAATCATTTTCCAAGTAAGTTAGCTAGAAGCTTGCACGTGTTTCTTCTAAATGAAGGTGTTTTCGATACCGATGGTTTAGGATGAACACCAACTCTAGAGCTCAGTCGAACATCACTCTTCGTAGGCTCGGCTGTACTCACTCGCTTGTTACCAACAGTATTCATTCCCCCCTTGTCACGAACAATGTGAGGAGAGGAGAGTCCCATGGTGTCACAACTAGACACAAAACACATGAGTACTCTATGACATGTCTATCTTCTGTCTTCATGATGCATGCATATGTATCATCTCTGAATCTAGTGGCTTTCCAAACCCACTATGGATCAGGCTCGCTTGATCTGGATTACTTGAGGAAGGTTGTGAGTGTTTGTTGTCAAAAGGACAAGGCTTCAAAACTTGAAGCCTGACATCATGTTCGCTCCTGTCGGGTACAAAGTAATAATAATTACAATAGTCTGTTGCAAGTTTCACTCTTGTAGGTTTCTTCAGCTTCACACACCGATGTAAAGAATGGTTATGCTTCCCACATTATCGACAAGAATGAAAATCAAAACACTGATATTTCATATGGCCAACTCTGACACACTCTTGACACCTAAAACTCTGAATGCGTTGTACATCTGACATCATTTCACTATTTTTTGGTAGCTGATAGGAATCATCTTCAAACAAGGGTTATTCTTGTAACATCCCCAAATTTCGTCAAAAATTAAAATTTTCTAAGTAGTCTATTTAATATGAAACTCTATGTGGAAGAATATAATTGTGAATGTTTATCCTCTTTATTACTGCTTAGTCACACCCTTAATTGCGATAATCAATTGTTACAACTATCGTTACTTATTAAAAGTGCCTTAATGACATTTTAGTTAAATATAAGATCCTATGTCTTGAATTAACATTTATGTTAACCATACTACAACAATAACTTGTGGAAAATTCTCTTAACTCATTATTATGTGAGTGTCTCGTGTATCTATTGATTTTAAACTGATATTCATAGTTTGACGATTATCTTATTTGTCCTTGAATTATTGCAATAAGTCTTTGGATCTCATTTACTATTGACAGTATGAAACTTATTTGTATCCTTACTTACTATACATTTGAATGTCTGGTTATCATGTACAGTTGTTCTGACATGGGTGGACCAAGGTGTGATGTAATTATGACAACATTCGAACTCCTTGACTTTATGTCATAAATTACTTCTTGTTGTTTTAACGTTGATAATTGATTTCTATTTGTAATAATGTTCTTATCTGAATAATGATTATATGACAATCCTTTTTGTTTGGCAAGAGAGAGAGTTCTAGAGAAACCTTGGGTTTACTTAGCTATTTTAGCTAATGTATGTTTCATCATGCTGTCCAGGTTGTGTGTAAGACTTCTTAGGCACAAAATGGTTGAATATATTCATAAAAACATCTATTACCATTTTTAACCTAGCTAGATCTTTACACAACGAAGGTTGTTTATCAGTTTAACCCTTAACTACGGTTTGGGACTTAGACCTAATGGTTTTTAACAAAGATGGTGTAATGCTCTTTAACAATGGTTTAAATGTTATAGATTTATAATATAACAATAGTGTTTTAAGCAAAGGCCAAGGCATAAAGAGAAATAGTGAATGGAAATCAAGATGACAATACAACATATTAACTATGTGATAGTGGGTAAAGATTTAAAGAGTAGTGGATGACCACCGAGCTCATTTATGAGCCACGTGATAGTTGGTGAGAAGTTTTCACGATGGGAACATTACCCTAGCTTATCACTTGACTTGAAATTGTTAACGAAGTTTGCTTGAGGGTTTGGAGAGCCGATCTGTCTCGGTCTCAATGCCCTTTGGGAAAACCCTGTTCAGTTCCAGCATTTAACTTGTTAGCATAATTACGGTGTGGCCTTTAGGTTTTAATGGCTGTTCAAAGAAATTTTTTTGAGGTATCAGTGGCTAAAGGAGAGCTACGCTCATGGCGCTTTGTTCTTCCTGAGAAGGTAAGAATGGTTCTCCACTGTATCTCGTTTCAAACTTTTAAGTTTTTATTTAAGAAAATGAACACATACTAACTGTTTTAAAATGCTTGGCAGGATTTTTCCATATGTTCTCGGTTTTAATCACTTGTGCTCTCAGCTACATCAATGTTGAAGGATTTGGAAATATGGGTGGTATGAATACCATGGCAAGCCCTTCGGTTTCTCTCAGAAGTCTCCTTGTGTCAACCTACTGTCAGCGTTGGTGTAAAAGAAATCTAATGTAAGCCTTCCGGTGATTATATTTTAAGGTCTCGAGTTGAGATTCGACTAGCATTTTAATAAACGAATTATTGTGTTGTTCCTATTTGTGTTTTATAACTCTGTCTCTGTCAAGACTATTACTATTTAACTCAAGACTATGCATGTGTTCAACTTGGAAATCTGAAGCTTACATTTTTAGTCTTTAAAGTATTTTGGTTTGGGCTTGAAGCCTTATGTTGGGAAATTGTAAATGTTGAAAGGATTTAGACTGTAAGTTTTCCAAGCAGTTTGTAAAATTATACTTTTTTTTTTTTTATAAGCCTTACGGTGTTATTATTCTGAAGATGAAATGTCTCGATGGTTTAAACATTAAGTTATTTTGTGTTAAACCCTAGCTTAACTTTGCGTAACTTAAAAGTGTATTAATTTGGCAATGTAATCTTAATAGTTTGCATAGTTACAGGGTTTCTAAACCCTAAACCCTGTCAAGGTTTACAGGACGAATCAGGTGAGCTCAATCTTGAGACTGGATCCCTTGACCTATTTTTTTATATGAGTTCATTCTTTTTACTAGCTATTGATTTTATACTGTCAACAATAAATCCAAAATGGAATGTCATCGCGCTCTCCTCAGCAGATACGATACTTCCTATGATGTTTGTTGAATTATGTATGTTGCAGGGTTAAGCCTTCGGGTGCCAACTGTTTGTTGTTTTATTGAATGATTTTAGATTTGTATTAACTATGTTTATATTAGTTAGATAATACAGGGAAGACCTTTTGGTCTCAACCCTTGCTATAAGGTTGTAATAGTTCGGTCGATTGTTAATGTTGTAAAGACTTAACTTATTTCAAGATTATTATAGCTCAGATGTGAGTATATTTAAATATAGTATTTCGAAACCTATGTTGAGTTGATGCCTACATGATTTAGCTTTTGAACTTTGTTAAGCCATTTGTATAAAATTCGTGTTCAGTCCTTATGGATAAATTGTACAGAAATAAGGACTTCATAGTATAATTTACTAGTTTGTATTTATGTAAAAACAAAAGCATTTCTAGGATTTAAATACTTTGTTTTTTATTTTATATAGTACTTTTGTTTATGAAACTCGATACATGTAGAGTATGTTTAAGGATTTCAAAACTTGTTGAAATCCTATGTTTCTATATTACAGTGCTTCTATATATGGATAAGAGCTTTGTGCATTAGGTTTGATTATTTCATAAGAATTCTTGTATAGTACAATAGTGATAAAATACTTCTGTTTATATGATATACAAAAAAATACATAACTGGGATTCATATGGTAATACTGTGTAAACACCTAGGATTTTTTTTTATATGAACTTGGCTATCTGTTTATAAACAATCTATGCACATAATGTCAACAGTAACAATAAGGAGAGACTACAACTAATATTTATACAGAGTTAAACTTTTGCTTACATATTCCTAGCATCTCTAATCTATGTTAATTATACCTCTTCCTGTACTAGAGTACATCACCAATGGTGAAAGGAAAAATATAGGAAGACATTTATTTCATCATTCTATATCATTCAATCCATTCTTTGTTTAGAAATAATTTATCAGTTCTGAATTCTATCATCTTAAAAAACTATCTGATAACTATGATGCATTTGGAACTTATAATAACATTTACACACAGTGATTCAGAAATAAGTCAATAGTAAGTAAATAAAATGAAACAAGTAGAACCTGATAACTGTAGAGGGGGACAAACACCCAAAGGAGCCCATTCCACCCAACCTTTTCCTAAAGACAACCAATGTTACTTTCCTTAGGACCCCTGAGCTTGTTCACTGATCCACCAGGACAAAGATACTGTGTGGAGGAAAGCTTATCTTTCTGCAACTCAGCAATAATGGTTGTCTGTACTCAGAAGTAAAACTTTTGCATTCAGCAGTACTCTTAAATTGTTGTTTTCAGCAGTATAATAGCTGCACTCAGTAATATTCTTTCAGCTGCAGTCTTACTCTAGAATTCACCCTAGCCTTCCCCTCATTGAATCTCTTGTGCACTCCCACCTTTCTTTGATAACTCAGAATGTCATAAGGAAAAAGAATAGAATAATGAATAGTGAATCCTGAGCCACCTGCTGAATTCGATGGATGTATATAGTGCCTAGGTCTTTGGTTAGTTTTCAATAATCATTGAGCCACCTGCTTTGTTCAACTTCCTTGGGGAACATGACCACAAAAATAGGGAAGTTTTCACCTGCAACTCCTAGAAGTGAATGAAGAAGCTACCACTTGTTCATTTGCTCTCCACTCCAGTTCATTCCTCATAGTGCGTCAGTGAACACTCTTTAATAGTCTCCTTTGGATATTTGTCTCCTCTTTTAATTATTAATAATATAAATATTAGAGTATTTAATTACAGTCATCCTTGACCCCACTTGGTCAATAACCATAAAAAATTCACAATAACTTATAACATAATTTTTTTCTCACAACATAGGATGTTCAGATTTTGGTTATGCGACATACAACCCTTCTTAAATTCAACATCGTCCTCGATGTTGCTCTATTCATCATCTTATGAGCCTTAGGTTGATTCATCTGGACTAAGGTGTTTCCATTGCACCTTTAGCTTCCCGATAGTGCGATTCTAAAGTAAAATTTCCCTCTTGTCGAGGATATAATCTGGTTCCAGCAGAAAATCTCCTTCGGGTTCCACCTATACATCGTTCCAATTGATCACATGAGTAGCATCATGTACATACTTTTTCAAAATAAAAATGTGAAATACATTATGTACTTTAAGATTCGGTGGCAAGCCCAACTGATATGCCACTGGTCCAACCCTTGGCAGTATTTCAAAGGGTCCACAATACCTTGGTGCTAACTTAGCACAGCTCCATAACTTTAAAGAGCTCTTTTTGGGTTTTACCTTGATGAAAACATTCTCACCAACCTGAAACTCTTTCTGAGTGCTTTTGAGATCTGCATGACTCTTCTTCCTATCTTGTGCAATTTTCAAATTGTCCTGTACCTGTTTCACTGTTAATTCCATTTCTTTCAATAACTCAGGCCCTAACATCAACCTGTCAACCGGATTACTCCAAGAAATATGAGTATTACACTTTCTACCGTACAGAATGTTGATGTATATGTAACTTCGGAATGTATTTCACATATATGTATATTATATTCCTATAGAGATGGTATTATTCCTCTATAAGGAAGTGTCGTTATTTATATTGTAAGTGTCGTAACTTATACTTGATGGGTTATTAGACCACCTTGTTTGGGGTCGGCCCTGTATAAGTCATGTGGGTCGAAGGGTTATTAGACCACCCTATTGGGGGTCGGCCATGTGGGTCAAAGGGTTATTAGACCACCCTATTGGGGGTCGGCCCAGTCAGCATTATATTATGTGGTTAAGTTCGAGCCTACATGAGTTAGGTAAAAAGGCAAGTCAAGTCAAGTATAAATAGAGTGCGGGAGGCACTCTATTTACTAACTCACTTCTCACACATGCTCTCAAGGAGGAGAGGCGCACTTATGGAGGAGGAGGATTGCTGCTAGGTTATGGCTATCTCTCTTGGTTGGTTGTATCATTGCTCTATCTATCTCTGAGGAAGTTATTGGGGTTTTTCACCTTTATGGTTTTCCCCAAGTAAATCTTTGTGTCTCTTGTGTGCTTGCAATATTGTCTCCATGATTGATATGCTGTAGATATGCTGTACATGTTGTTCTCTCAGTTAAGATCCTAGATCATATTGAAGTAAATTCTGAAAATTTAACATGGTATCAGAGCTAGCCTGAAAGAAGGCATGATATGGCATGTATGACACTTGTTGCACTTACGATGCTAGGGCTTGATATAGAAAAAACCAGTCATCGTAGAACTTTCGCTATAAATCCATTTTGGTGAAGTTTTCGGATCTGAAATTGTTACAGGCCGAAGCTAAGATCTCCAGGTACCTTGTGTCCAAAGGAAAACCTCTAATTCGTTGTACTTTGTGATTTATGATCTGTACAATATAGGGTTTCTGCCTCTTCCAGATATGAGTCAAAATCCGGTGACCTTGGGAAAAAGGTCATATCTTGGGCTAGGAAGCTCCAAATGAAATTTCGTAAAAAGTGACATGTAGTACACAGTCTGTACTATCTCAGAAAACGTTTTCAGAGGCCGAAGTTGAACCAGTGACACGTGGCACGCCATACAAGTTCGCTCTCCTGTATTATCCCATAAACAGGTCACGTTGCGACATTTGGCATAACTCTCTCTCAGAGAGTCCAATTGAGGTCAGAACTATCAGGATGGACAGTTAACAGGCCGAGCTATCTCAAAAAACTTTTTCAGAGTCCGAAGTTAAAACAGTGACACGTGGCACGCCGTACAAGTTCGCTCTCCTGTTTTATCCCAAAAAAGGTCACGTTGCGACATTTGGCATAACTCTCTCTCAGAGAATCCAATTGAGGTCAGACCTGTCAGGATGGAAAGATAACAGGTCAGGCTATCTCAGGAAACGTTTTCAAACCCTTTGGATCAAAAATTTCGGAGTTACACCAGAAACAATCAGGTACATATTTCTGTCAAAACAGAATTATTTTTTGGTACCTTCATTCATGGCTTCCGGAATTTAGGGCTTTGAAGAAAGTTGGAATTTTTGTAATCGGAGACCACGGCTGGATGCTACTCATCAAAATAGAAATTTAGAGACCAAGATCAGAATTTTTGGTTGGGCAGAAGGCCGGGCTTGATTAGACCCTAGTTCGGGACTTTGATCAGAAAAGGGGAAAATTAGGGCTTCTGTAAAAATGGGAAATTTTGAAATCTGTGACCACGGCTGGAAGCTCCTCAGAAAAATAGAAGCTTAGAGCTTTGGATCAAACTTTTTGATGGGGCAAAAGAGTGGGCGTCATCAAACCCCAGTTCAGGATCACGTCCAGTGAATCCGGGAGTTTCAAAGGAAAAATTGAGGAGTGAAACTTTGCAGTTTTCAAATTCTGATTATACCAGTTTGATCAGCTCATCAAGGCGCATATTTCTATCCTTTCGAAAGTTTGAAATTCAAAGCTTGAATTTTTGGGGTTTCTCTGACAAACCCATATCCAGCTCCAGGTCCAGTTCTTGCAAATCAAGTGGATTGGGTTAATCCTAGAAGAAGATGGATTGATCATCTGCATGAGTAAAGCAGTTCCTGTTTCAGAGGGAGATGAGGCCAAGGCCTTACATAAGAAGATTACAAGCGACCTTAACAGGTATGACTCATCGAGGTATGTTTCGATATTTGTCCATGATTAATTTTATGGTATGTTTGTCTTCATGTTATTATGGTTAGTACAATTTTGATTTTAGATTTGTCGTATCACCTTAACAAAATTATGAATGCATGATAGAAGATATTCATTGGTTAGGGTGTTGACACTTATGATTGTACTAATGCATTATGGTGTTGTATGAGATTTATGTTGTCTACTAACATGAAAGGTACACCAAGAAATACAAATCATGTTCTGGTCCAAGAACATATGATCATGATAACACGAGGACAAAGATTCATCCATTATCATGGATCTCATAGAAGATCCATTTACAAGGTATGTATAACTTGGTTTTATAATGGCTAACCTATGAGATATACAGGTTACTAGCACAAGTCATTGAAGAAGAACAAGAAGACATCATGTGAGTATGTTAAGACATAACTAGCTAGCATGCTAATCCAGGTATGTTTTTCCTATATCAAGTTACAATCTCATCTTGTGATAAGATCCTTTATATAAGTATACTTGGCATGATTGATTATGATTATTCATTGAAGTTAGTAATCATGGGTTTAGGCATATTATGCTTTTTACTTTGTTTAATGATATGACTAACCAGAAAAGTTCTATGGTCAAATAGGAATATAAGTAAAATAATATGTCTCTTATATTGATTGTTTTGACTAACCAGAAGAATAATGAAACAATAGGTTTGAATAGTCATGGTCTTATGCATATTATATCTCTTCTCTTGATTGATGATATGACTAACCCGAAGAGTCATAGCTTTGAGTAATTATAGGTTTAGACACGTTATGTTTCTTATGCTTTAACTAACCATAAGAATCATACATAAACCTTGAATGCTAATGCTTATTATTTCTGTTTGAAATGATCATGACTATACATGCTTGAGATTATTGTGCTTTAATAGTATATGTATGATTTAATCATGATACTAATAAGCATGCATAGGGACCAAGGATGAATATGAGTTCAAGAACAGGTAATCCAGGAAGCAAAGATCAAGAGGGAGTACACTCCAGTGGTTTATTCAAGGATGCAAATATTCAGAGGGAGTTGACCATCTCTCTACATTCCACATCAAAAGATGTAGAAGAAGCTACTTCAGATTAGGACTCCAGTAGCTCCTGCAAGGAAGCGAAGACTCAGAGGGAGTCCACCCAACGAACAAACAAAGATAAGTATTTGAATTGTCATTTCTTAAATAATACTGTTCAATAATGTATATACTGATGTTCCTAGAATTAGGTTGTGTATTATGCATATTAGAATAATTGCATTAATGAATAGTATACTCCTAATATGCATGGGTAAGTGGCCTATGGAACTGTACAGCATTCCATTGCTACTTATCTAGTATGAAACCTCTTTGCTGACATGTTGGGAGTTGTGCACACTCTTAACAATGTTCTGGTAGAGATTGGAAGGCATCTAGAAAGTTACGGAATATATGTTGTATTGAAGCATTGGCTAAGATAATTGCATGACTGTATGGCATATTTCTTTATGTGTAAGAATTTGTTCTGAAAACTATGAGATGTTTTCTAATCATGCAATTTAACTTGTTGTGTAGGAAAGATCGTATGCCATCTCCTACAAAAGAAGAATTACAACATTTGTTCTAGCAACAAAGATATCTATTGAAGATATTGAAGATATTGAAGTTCCCAGGATCTGGGATGAAGAAATGGAATGCCATGATCCGTCGATCATGAAGAATGATGTTTGGGATGTAATCCCAAGACATGAAGGGAAGTTTGCTATGACTTCCAAATGGAACTATCAGATCAAGCATGTTGCAGATGGCAGCATTGAGAAATATAAAAGTGATGAAATAGAAGATACACCAGATGGATTCAAGACAGCTTTCTTGAATAGTGTAGTTGAAGAAGAAGTGTATGTGGAGCAGCCACTTGGTTCTGAGACACATGATAGGAAATCATATATGTGCAGAACTTGGTATGGTGAAGATAGATTGATTGCCGACACGCAGCGGAAGCTTACTATCGAGTTCGAGATGAAGAACTTGGGGATGATGCACTATTTGGTTTTGGCATGGAGGTGTGGCAGAGTGCAGAAGGAATCTTCCTTGGACAAGGGAAGTATGCAGTAGAGATCCTGAAGAGGTTCAGGATGATGGATTGCAAGGCCATGACCACACCTATGGCATCGAATCTGAAGCTTCTTTGTGATGCTTCATCTGAGCCAGTTGATGTTTCTATGTATCGTCAGATTATTGGGTCCTTGATGTATCTGACGAACACGAGACCAGATATTTGCTTTGCTGTGAACACATTGAGCCAGTTCCTGACAGGATCCGAGGAGTGTTCACCTGGTTGCTGTAAAGCATGTTCTGAGGTACCTGAAGGGTACAGTGGATTATGGGCTCAGATATGAGGCGAATCAAAAGTTTAACCTGCAGGGTTATGTTGATTCAGATTGGGCTGGCAGTGCTGCAGATAGGAAGAGCACATCTGGGTGTTGCTTCAGTATGGGATCAGGTGTGATCTCTTGGTTTAGCAGGAAGCAATCCTGCGTAGCACTGAGTACAGCTGAGGCAGAGTATGTTGCAGCCTGTTCAGCTAGTTGTGAGGTAGTATGGCTACGGAAGCTACTGTCTGAGTTATTTGATCTCCCGTTGGAAGCTACTGGTATCTTCTGTGATAACCAGAGTTGTGTGAAGTTGTCCGAGAACCCAGTGTTTCATGACAGGTCGAAACACATAGAGATCAAATACCACTATATCAGGGATATGGTGCAGAGAGGAGCTGTGAAGCTCCTGTATGTTGCGACGGACGAGCAGATTGCAGATGTGCTGACGAAGCGACTAGCCAAGGTGAAGTTCAAGTACTTCAGAGAGAGGCTTGGCGTTATTCAGATCGAGGACACCTCGAGGAAGAAGTGATGGACACATTTGCTGAAGCCATTCCAAGCATGTTGGAAGGAGGATCCTTCACATGGCTGTGGATGTAAGCGCTGGATGATGAGCATCAGGATGATGTTCTGGTTTCTGCTTGGATATGATCAGTTGGATCATTTTTATGTATGTATGTACGCATCATGTTGGATGCTGGATATGATCAGTTAGATCATTTTGTATGTATGTATGCATCATGTTGGATGCTGGATATGATCAGTTGGATCATTTTTTATGTACGCATCATGTTGATGCTGGATATGATCAGTTGGATCATGTGTACGTATTTTGTATATGCATCATGTTGGATGCTTGGACCATGTATCTGTATATGTATCAGGTGGATACATTGTATGATCAGGTGGATCATGTATGGTGATATGTATCATGTATTTGTATTTGTATCAGGTGGATACATTGATGATCAGGAGGATCATGTATGATGATATGTATCAAGTAGATACTTGGTATGCATCAGGTAGATGCATTGATGATCAGGAGGATCATGTATGATGATATGTATCATGTATTTGTATCAGGTGGATACATTGTATGATCAGGAGGATCATGTATGATGATATGTATCAGGTAGATACTTGGTATGCATCAGGTAGATGCATTGATGATCAGGATGATCATGGATGACGAGCTTCAGGATGTTGCTCCGGATGACATGCAGCAGGATGTTGCAGTGATGATCAGGATGATCATAGATGACGAGCTTCAGGATGTTGCTCCAGATGACATGCAGCAGGACGTTGCAGTGATAATGATCAGGATGATCATGGATACATCAGGATGATGTATGGTGAGTATCAGGTTGATACTCTGTGGCCGTGGATCAGGTTGTGCAGATGAGCATGTAATTCGTTGCCCTGGGAGATTTGCAGATGGTCTTGTGAGGTTTTGCCTATGGCATGTAATTCGTTGCCCTGGGACATCTGGCAAATGCTCTTTCGAGGTTTTGCTCTGGGAGGACATGTAATTCGTTGCCCTGGGAGATTTGCAGATAGTCTTGCGAGGTTTTGCCTATGGCATGTAATTCGTTTCCCTGGGATATCTGGCAGATGCTCTTGCGAGGTTTTGTCCTATGGCATGTAATCCGTTTCCCTGGGAGATCCGATAGGTTGGGCTGTGTGCCCGTAATAAGTCCTGGGATGCTCTTGCGAGGTTTTGCCATGACCACATGTAATTCGTTGCCCTGGGAGATCCTATAGGTAGAGCAGTATGCTCGTAACAGCCTGGGATGCTCTTGCGAGGTTTTGTGGTGAGGTCACATGTAATTCGTTGCCCTGGGAGATCCTATAGGTAGAGCTGTGTGCTCGTAACAGCCTGGGATGCTCTTGCGAGGTTTTGTGATGCACGTAAAAGTCCTGAGGATTCCACAGTATGGCCATTGATGACGAAGACCTGCAGGTGGTGGGCCTACATCCAGTATGAAAAAGGACTGGCTCTGTAGAACTTCCTATGACGAGTAGATTCGGAGATTGATTGAGATAGCAGCAGCAGTGACGATGATGATGACTCGATGACGATTATCCAGTGACGATGATCCAGAGAAGATGACTTGTGCTAGAAGAACTGTGCTGAGAAATACCTTCCTAGTTAAGAGGGAGTGTTGATGTATATGTAACTTCGGAATGTATTTCACATATATGTATATTATATTCCTATAGAGATGGTATTATTCCTCTATAAGGAAGTGTCGTTATTTATATTGTAAGTGTCATAACTTATACTTGATGGGTTATTAGACCACCTTGTTTGGGGTCGGCCCTGTATAAGTCATGTGGGTCGAAGGGTTATTAGACCACCCTATTGGGGGTCGGCCATGTGGGTCAAAGGGTTATTAGACCACCCTATTGGGGGTCGGCCCAGTCAGCATTATATTATGTGGTTAAGTTCGAGCCTACATGAGTTAGGTAAAAAGGCAAGTCAAGTCAAGTATAAATAGAGTGCGGGAGGCACTCTATTTACTAACTCACTTCTCACACATGCTCTCAAGGAGGAGAGGCGCACTTATGGAGGAGGAGGATTGCTGCTAGGTTATGGCTATCTCTCTTGGTTGGTTGTATCATTGCTCTATCTATCTCTGAGGAAGTTATTGGGGTTTTTCACCTTTATGGTTTTCCCCAAGTAAATCTTTGTGTCTCTTGTGTGCTTGCATTATTGTCTCCATGATTGATATGCTGTAGATATGTTGTACATGTTGTTCTCTCAGTTAAGATCCTAGATCATATTGAAGTAAATTCAGAAAATTTAACACAGAATTTCAAATGGACTAAGTTTATCTAAAGCTTGATAATGATTATTATAAGCGAATTCAACTAAGTGCAAATAATCCTCCCATTTACTTGGCTGATCACTAACATACATTCTTAACATATCTTCAAGAATCGGATTTAATATTTTTGTCTATCCATCCATTTGTGGATGAAAATATGTACTGAAATTTAATGTTGTATCCAAACCTTTAAACAAAGACTTCTAGAAATTGCCCATAAATTTAGAGTCTCTATTAGAAATATAACTTTAGGGATTCCATGCAAACAAAAAACTTGTTTCATAAAAATTTCAACAATGTTAGTAGCCTTGTAAGTTGTTTTAACAGGTATGAAATGGGTTGCTTTACTAAGCTTATCCACAACTACCATTATAGAATCATTATGCTTTTGATTTTTAGGTAAACTAGTTATAAAATCAATGTTGATTATTTCCCACTTCCAATCTAGAATTGGTAATGGCTATAATAAACCAACTGGGTGCTGATGCTCAACTTTAACTTGCTGACATTCAATGCACCTAGCGATGTAGTCAACCACCTCATTCTTCATATTCAGCCAAAAGTAATCTTTTCTTAACATTGTTATCATCTTTTGGTAACTAGGATGTCCTGAATAAGGACTTTTTATGTAATTCAATTAACATTGAAAACTTAACTTCACGTACATTATGTACAGACAACCTATTTTTATACAACATTAAACCATTCTCATTCAAACTGAAAGCTGTATTCAAAATTTCAGAATAATTTTCTGCAACTGTTTGTCTTTATTTCTGGTAATTTTCATCAAATTTTATCAGTTCTTCAAGCTGATTTTCCAAATCTGTTTTATAAGAACTGATTGTTGCCACACAATTTAATTTTGCATTTCTTCTCAAGGAATCATCCACTTTATTTTATTTACCTTTAGTGCATTGAATCTTGAAATCATATTCGCTAAGGAAAGCTAACCACCTAGCTTTCCTTGCATTCATATTTGGTTGATCCAACAAATATTTTAGACCTTTATTATCTGTCATTAATGAAAACTTCCTTCCTATTAGATGGTGGTGCCACATCTTTAAAGCATGTATCACGACAACCAACTCTAAATCATAAGTAGTGTAGTTCTTTTCATGAATTTTTAGCTTTCTTGACTCATACGCTATTACATAACAGTCTTGTGTTAAGACTCTGCCAACGCCATCATTGCATGCGTCAATGCATACAACAAAGTCCTTGTTTCGATCTGCAATTTTTACAATAGGTGCAGTTGTTAAAAGTTCTTTCAATTTCTTAAAAATTTCTTCACACTTTTGATCCCAAATAAATTTCTTCCCCTTTTTCTGTAAGGAGGTTATGGGATTTGTGATCCTTGAGAATCCTTCAATAAATTTTCGGTAGTAACCTATAATTCCCATGAAGGAACGTACACCGGTTACATCCTTAGGGGAAGGCCATTCATTAATTCATCTTATTTTACCAAGGTCAACTACGATTCCATCCTTGGATATCACATGACCTAGATACTGTATTTTATCTTTGAAAAAAGCACACTTACTAAATTTAGCATACAGTTGGTGTTCTCTTGAGACTTGTAAAATTATTTGTAAGTGTTCATCATGTTCTGTAACATCCTCTCAATTTACAAAAAAAAAAAAATTTAAATAGCAATAAATACTGAAATTGCTAATGCGGAAATAAAATAAATATTTATCTTTTAATTAATGACAAATTATGATGACGACTATTTATACTTCTTAGTACAAAATACATCGTTAGTTCTGCTTGTGTTTTAATCTACGTGCTGTACTTAAGTTTGTCTTGTGATATAATTTCTTGATAAGGTACTGACAGTTGTTCTTAGATGGTGACAAAGGGGTCCTACGAGGTACCTTGAGGTTTACTTAGCTATGTTTAGCTAAAGCATTTGAACCTATATCTTTGTGTAGAAATGCAGGTAAGAGTAATACAACACTTCAAGTGTTAGAGTAAATATGTTTTTCAATTCATCGTCAATACATTGTGAAAACTCTAAGTACTTCCTTGTATGAAAGTTATTGAAGGTATGGGTCTTTGTCCTACTTCTCGTTTACATGCTAGTTCACAAGCTTATCAGTGCTGTTAGAATCATGTCATCATTTCGCCATTATGCAAGGAGTGGTAATGTCATGTGTATTAAACTTACACTATGAGTTCTTGATTAAATGCTAGATTCCAATGTACACAAGGATTCACTTGAAGTTATCAAAATAACTATATTAGCTTATACATCTCTCAATTTATCAATTATGAGAAATTTTTTTAATATAGCAATTGTTATTATCATAAATACGATGATACTATTGTCAATTTGCAACATTATAGGATTAAGATCTTTTAAATTTAATGTTTATGCTATTTCAATATGAACAAACATTACAATGAGAACAATATGAAACCTAGACTCTATATTAAGTATCGAAGGTCTTCTATAATCAACAACCTTTATCGAATGAGAAACAATATACCAAATAAATAAACTATGCATTCGATTGACCAACACTTTGGAAAATGATATGAACTATACGTTTTAACCTTACATCTTGGCACTGATAGGTGATATGATAGGGTAATGAATAGAATGGTGTTACGAACTAGAAATCTATCAAAACTGGTCTTGGCATTTAAGTCATCTATCTATTATATGTAGTGGAAATATTAGGTGGATGCCCTCGTGGTTAAAGGTCACGTGATTGATTTTACAAACTTGTAATAACATGCCGAGCTATAGAATGCTTTGTCCCTTGGTCTACTTAGTTGGCAATACGGTGGATGTGATAAAGAACATGCATTGAATGTTTTAGCATGTTGGAAGGTTTTTGTAACAAGTCTATCATTAATATCACCTTCCTACAGTGTTGAGTGGACTTTCAAGTTGGTGCCATCGTGGTTGTAGTACACGTGACAGTGATTTTGAAAGCTACCATTGTGTCGAGTTGTACATTACTTTGATACTTGGTTGATAGGGTTGGCATCGTGGTAGATGTGGTATTAAATAAGAGTTAATGCAGTGGTTGTCTGCTTCTCGACGTGCCTAGTTGGCAACATCTCCATCATTGATCTCATGAGTTGTTGGTTTTGGGAAAGAAACCCTAATCTTTCATTTTATTGTTGAAGTGCTTTCTTTGGCTTTCATTCCACTTGGTAGTGGTAGGGTGGAGAGGCCGACAGCCTGCTACAATGTAGGGTTAGGAAGTTGGGGGTTCGAAGGACTCCTTCCTCGAGCTCGATCTCTTGACCTATTGGGCAATCTTATTAGTTTTAGGTGTATGCTTACTCTTTCTGAAACAAACCAAAGTGCATCATTTGTAGTGTTTTTAAGAAGTAGTTTTCAAGGTTCTCTATTGGAAGTTTTGGACCAGAGATCGATTCTCAAAGTCTGAATCTACTCTTCATTGCATTGGTAGGTGCCTCTGTCTTCATTTTCTAATGATGCCTTTATTATGGGAGCTATAATACAAGGTAATGTTTCAATACTGCAGTTCTTAATGCATTCTGTTGTGTTTAAAACTATCTCTGAAATTCCTCATTTTAACCTCTCATGTTTCTACTGTGACAGGTGTTAATTTGACGAAGGGTTAATCGTTGGATGCTTAGTGGAAGGAGACTGCTTGACTTCTTGGTAAGCCTCGGAGGTTCCTTTCCTCATAGGTTCTCCTAGCCCGGTGAGGCCGATACTCAAATGTTTGACGAGAAGTTGAAATTAGTTCTTGGTAGAGTTTTTGGCCGAAGATAAGTTTTGAGAACCATAAGATGAAGTTGTCCAGAGGATGAGATCCTCTGCTTGTCTTGTCATTCTACTTTGCAACATTTCACTGTAATTTTTGTTGAAAAAGTAAAGTTGTTTATTATGCAAATGTCAAGGGGACAAACCCTTGGTCGATTCTAATGGAAGAAATACTATTAAAACTTCAAATAGTTTTTGTGAAATGTATAAGTTTCACTTCGTCGATGTTTGAGTAATCAAGACAGTGAAAGTATAGAGTCATGAGCTAAGTTGCTTTTGCGTAGATAAGAAGAGTCATGTGTTACACTGTTTAGTTCCAATGTTTAAAATGATGATAAGAGACTGAAATTGTGTTGATCATGACTTAAAATGTTTTCTGTGCGATTTCTCTGTTTATAAAAACCAATGTTTGTTGTATTTGAAAACTGTGTGTTTATCAATGGCTTTGTAATAAAAACCCTAATATGTGGGTTTCGATGGTAGATTGTTTTTAGCCAACAAATGTACTATCGTTTTGTTAAAGGCCGAGAGCCGTAGGTTAACTGGTTTCTCAAAAACGAAACCCTGAGTTTTGCATTCTTTAGGTTTAGAGTTTAGAATGTGATGATACTTATTTTCTCGTGTTGAGGCACCACTTAAATAAATAATATGGCTATAATAATAATAAAACTCTCGTTCTACAATTGTCTTGTATATAAATGGATGTCGTAATAGTGGTAGTTGACAATAAAGATGAGTTTGAATTTGGAAAGGAAAAATGATACAATAAAATAGGTTTACGATTTTAAATGTAGACTAGAGGCTGATTAATAAAATGGTCTTAGGGTTTTAAAAATCGAACCTGTAGAAGTTTGCAACTTTAAATAGTTGAAAGTTCAGTCTTTCATCTTCTGTTGTAGAATGGTAAATGTTTTTTTTTTAATAACTAACTAAATAAAACCTAAATAGTTATTTTCTGCAAATTCTGGAACATACTAGATTATTTCAAATGATGAAAAAAAATGCTAAGTTTTAACTCAGGAATGTGAATGAAAGAAATGAAATGAGATAATATGCATATGTCAATTTTGTATAGAAGAATATGTGAATTTGCAGCTATTGAATTAATAGGAAATATGATAATTGGAATAAGTAGAGTTATAATACCCTACTGTTGGAAATAATAGAATATACATCCTAATATATTAATAATTGAAACCCTAGTTTCTGTGCAGAAATGAAATGTTCTACTTTGTTACTAAGTAAACTTGCTTCAATTCTTGTTTTATGATAGGCTATTCTATATTCTGATTTTAGACATATAATTGATATTTCAGAATTTAAAAGAAAACATTATAGTATTAATCTAATAATTCAAATGGCATTCTGCCCATCGTTCATCTATATTAATTCTACTTCTCTGTACTAGAGTATTGTACAGAAAACAGTATGGGAAAAATGCAGAAAGGATTTTAATCAATCATCTCATTTACTTAACCATCCTTATACCAAGTCATCTCTAGGTCAGAAATTGAAACAGTTTCTTCTGTACAACTGTAAATACTAAATCTATAAATGCAGAAAATCATTTAACTGTAAAACAATAAGACATAAGAGTAGAACCTGATTGACTGTAGGAGAAACAAACAACCCAAGGACCCTATTCCACCCAATCTATTCCTGAAGACAACCAAATTACTTGCCTTAGGACCCCCAAGCTTGTTCACTAAACCACTAGGAAGAAGAATCTGTAGAAGCTTTAGGTCATCTACTTGCAGCAACAAAGTAGTTCATCAATTCATATAGACTTAGCATTCAAAGAGACCTGCACCAGCACCTCTGGTTCTCTTCTCAAAATATTTTCAGCAGCCTCACAATGCACTTCCAGTTAGCCTCCCTATTCGAATCTCTCAGTGATCACCTGATACACTTGATGAATTATTTATGCAGAAAATAATTGTAGAGATTCCTGCTCAATTCGAATTGCCATATCTAGGCTGCCTAGTCCTTTTAGTGGTTAACCTAGTCATTAATGAGCCATCAGCTCTCTTCCACCCACCTGGGGGACAATGCCACAATTTTAGGGGTAGTTGTCACATAACCAACAACTAGCACTAGAGTGCAAATGCTGACATATGTCTCATGCCTTCTAACAGCTTCCATTCCTCCTAGTGGGTCAGTGAACACTCATTTAACAGTTCCCTTGGGTGTTTGTCTCCTGTTTTAATTTATTAAATAATAATAATATGTTTATTACAATCATCCTTGACCAGATTTGGTCATAATTACAAAAATTTGTAATCATAATTTAACATAATGTTTTTCCAAATAAAATAAATAGTCTCCAATAAAATCTGATTTAGTTCTTCTTGTGCTTTTAATATCCATTCATTCTCTTCCTTAACAGTTCCTATCTCATTTTTTAAATCTCTAACTGTTCTCAGTAATTCAAATGAATTATCATTTAATTCAACATAAAAGTTTTCTTCATTAGTATGCTCCTACTCATTATTATTTTGTTCATTATGACGGGACCTGTCCTCATCTCACTCTTCTGGTCCTTCCATACCAACAAACTAAATATAAAATGTGCTGAACAGAAAACAAATTAAACAAAACTCAATAATTGTATTTTTGTTTTCAATTTTAATTGTGCGAGTTGAGCCTCTTTCAGGCCTAGTGTTTGAACTTGTGCTCTGATAACACATGTAACTTATTCCCAAATTTCATCAAAAATTAAAATTTTATAAGTATCCTATTTACTAAGAAACTCTATGCAAAAGAATATAATTGTGAATGTTTATCCTCTTTATTACTGCTTAGTCGCACCCTTAATTGCGATAATCAATTATTACAACCGTCATTAATTATTAAAAGTTCCGTAATGACATTTTAGTTAGATATAAGATCCTATGTCTTGAATTAACATTTATGTTAACCATACTACATCAATAACTTGTGGAAAATTCTCTTAACTCATTATTATGTGAGTGTCTTGTGTATCTATTGATTTTAAATTGATATTCGCAATTTGATGATTATCCTATTTGTCCTTGAAATATTGTAATAAGTCTTTGGATCTCATTTACTGTTGACAGTATGAAACTTATTTGTATCCTTACTTACTATACATTTGAATGTATCGTTATCATGTACAGTTGTTCTGACATGGGTTGACCAAGGTGTGATGTAATTATGATGGCATTCGAACTCCTTGAATTTATGTCATAAATTACTTCTTATTGTTTTAACGTTGTTAATTGATTTCTATTTGTAATAATGTTTTTATCTGAATAATGATTATATGAGAATCCTTTTTGTTTGGAAAGAGAGACAGTTCTAGAGCAACCTTGGGTTTACTTAGCTATTTTAGCTAATGCATGTTGCATCGTTCTGTCTAGGTTGTGTGTAATACTTCTCATGCATAAAATGGTTGAATATATTTATAAAAAATATATTACGGTTTTTAACCTAGCTATATCTTTACACAACGAAGGTTGTTTATCATTTTAACCCTTAACTATGGGTTTGGGAGTCATCCCTAATGGTTTTTAACAAATATGGCATAATGATCTTTAACAATGGTTTAATTGTTATAGAGTTATAATATAACAATAGTGCTTTAAGCAAATGCCAAGGCATAAAGCAAAATAATGAACAAAAATCGAGATGACACTACAATGTATTAATTATGTGATAGTGGGTAAATATTTAAAGAGTAGTGGATGACCACCGATCTCACTTATGAGCCACGTGATAGTTGGTGAGAAGTTATCAGGATGGGAACATTACCCTAGCTTATCGCTGGACTTAGCATTTTTAATGAAGTTTGCTCGAGGGTTTGGAGAGCCGAGTTCTCTTGACCTCAATGGCCTTTGGGAAAACCCTGTTCAGTTCCAGCGTTTAACTTGTTAGAAGAATTATGGTGTGGCCTTTAGGTTTTAATTGTTGTTCGAAGAAAAGTTGTTGAGGTTTTGATTGCTAAAGGTGAGCTATGCTCATGGAGCTTCGTTCTTCCTAAGAAGGTAAGAATGGTTCTCCATTGTATCTCGTTTCAAAATTTTATGTTTTTATTTAAGGAAATGAACACATACTAACTGTTTCAAAATGCTTAGCAGGATTTGTCCAGATGTTCTCAGTTTTAAGCACTTGTTCTCTCGGCTACATCAATGTTGAAGGCTTTGGAAATCTGGGTGGTATGAATACCATGGTAAGCCCTTCGGTTTCTCTCAAAAGTCTCCTTGTGTCAACCTACTGTCAGCATTGGTGTAAAAGAAATTTAATGTAAGCCTTTCGGTGATTAGCTTTTAAGGTCTCGAGTTGAGATTCGACTAGCATTTTAATAAAATAATTACTATGCTATTCCTATTTGTGTTTTATAACTCTGTCTCTGTCGAGACTGTTACTATTTATCTCAAGACTATGTATGTGTTCGACTTGGAAATCTGAAACTTACGTTTTCAGTTTTTAAAGTATTTTAGTTTGGGCTCGAAGCCTTATGTTGGGAAATTGTAAATGTTGAAAGGATTTAGACCGTAAGTTTTCCAAGCAGTTTGTAAAATTATACTTCTTTTCTATATAAGCCTTATAGTGTTATTATTTTGACGCTGAAATGTATCGATGGTTTAAACATCAAATTGTTTTGTGTTAAACCCTAGCTTAACTCTGCGTAACTTAAAAGTGTATTAATTTGGCAATGTAATGTTAATGTTTTTCTTAGTTACAGGGTTTCTAAACCCTAAACCCTGTCAAGATTTACAGAACGACTCGGGCAAGCTCAATCTTGAGACTCGATCCCCTGACCTATTTTTTTAAATGAGTTCAGTCATTTTACTAGCTATTGATTTTATACTCTCAACGATGAATCCAAAATGGAATGTGATCGAGTTCTGTTTAGTAGATACGATACTTCATATGAAGTTTGTTGAATTCTTAATGTTGCAAGGTTAAGCCTTCAAGTGCCAATTTTTTGTTGTTTTGTTGAATGATTTTAGATTTGTATTAACTCTGTTAATATTAGTTAGATGATACAAGGAAGACTTTTTGGTCTCAACCCTTGCTATAAGGTTATAATAGTTCGTTCAATTGTTAATGTCTTAAAGAGTTAACTTATTTCAAGATTAATATAGCTCATATGTGAGTATATTTAAATACAATATTTTGAAACCTATGTTGATTTGATGCCTACAAGATTTAACTTTTGAACTTTGTTAAACCATTTGTATAAAATTCGTGTTGATTCCTTATGGATACATTGTACATAAATAAAGACTTCATAGTATAATTTCCCAGTTTGTATTTATGTAAAAACAAAATCATTTCTAGGATTTAAGTACTCTATTTTCAATTTTATATAATACTTGTGTTTATTAAACCCGATACCTGTAGATTATGTCTAAGGATTTCAAAACTTGTTTAATTCCTATGTTTCTATATTACAGTGCTTCTATATACGGATAAGAGCTTTGTGCATTAGGTTTGATTATTTCATAAGAATTCTTGTATAGTAAAATAGTGATAAAATACTTATGTTTATATGATATACAAAAAAAATATATAACTGGGATTCATATGGTAATACTGTGTAAAAACCTAGGATACTTTTTTTATATGAACTTGGATATTTGTTTATAAACAATTTATGCACATAATGTCAATAGTAACAATAAGAAGAGACTACAACTAATATTTATACAGAGTTAAAGTTTTGCTTACATATTCCTATCATCTCTAATCTATTTAATCATACCTCTTCCTATACTAGAGTACATCACCAATGGTGAAAGGAAAAATACAGGAAGACATTTATTTCATCATTCTATATCATTCAATCCATTCTTTGTTAAGAAATAAATTATCAATTCAAAATTCTTTCATCTTAAACAACTATCTGATAACTATGATGCATCTGGAACTTATAATAACATTTACACATAGTCATCCAAAAATAAGTCAACAGTAAATAAATAAAATGAAGCAAGTAGAACATGATAACTATAGAGGGGGACAAACACCCAAAGGAGCCCGTTCCGCCCAACCTTTTCCTGAAGACAACCAATGTTACTTGCCTTAGGACCCCCGAGCCTATTCACTGAACTACCAGGATGAAGATACTGTGTGGAGGAAATCTTATCTTTCTGCAGCTCAACAATAATGGTTTTATGTACTCAGAAGTAAAACTTATGCATTCAATAGTACTCTTAACTTGTTGTTTTCAGCAGTATACTAGATGCACTCAACGGTATTCTTTTAGCTGTAGTCTTACTCTAGCATTCACCTTATCCTCCCCCTCATCGAATCTCTTGTGCACTCCCACCTTTCTTTGATAACTCATAATGTCACAGGGAAAATAATAGAATAATGAATTGTGAATTGTAACATCTCCCAAATAATGATGTTAGGATTTAGTGAATTAAAACAAAATTTCTTTTCACAACACATAATAAAGATAAATAAAACAACCCTATGTAACACTTTGCAACATTCCACAAAGTAACATTTTCTATTGATTTATTATTCTTTTACTACATACATTTAACTGGAGTAGATTGTCCTGCCGAAAAATCATGATACTTATAACTTATCATACATCTACATACAACCTTTATAATTTATCCGATACATTTAGATGCAACATTTATAATTTATCCGATACATTTAGATGCAACATTTATAATTTATCTCATACATCTAGAAGTGGACATACAATAACTTAACACAACATCCCAATTGACAAAACAATAAGCCAAATTTTAAACACACAAAACCGAGACAAGGATATAGGTGGTTCACCCCGGCTGGGCTACGTCCACAAAGGAAGGTCAATTCTTGTAATATTCAACGTCAAGGGATACATTATGCAACTCAATGTCGCTATTCTTCCAGCTTCTCCTCTAGAGGGAGATCATTCTCAATAATCAACTATATTCTTCTCGAAAGATATTACATCTTGCGACACAGTTGTCGCCATAAATAATCGCCACTCTCATCAAGAGCATACACATAACATTATCTTCTTATGGGATTTTCCAAGCCTATAATACGCAGAGGTTGAAATCTAAATAAGAACTTCTTCAAGCAATGCATGCAGATATTTAAATCAAGTAGAGATCATATCGATCAAGCAACCTCTATCTGCGTAGATTGCCATTCCAAGTGAAAACTCAGTTGTAAAAATATATAATACAGAGATGCAAAAATCGAGTAGTTTTCTGTCAAGCAAACAATGTTCATAGATGACTAATCACTGGAACTACATCCACTATATTTTAACATAACAGAGTTGTAGCTGGGCATGGGTCGATTCTCCAAATCAAAATGTGAAAAACAGAGACTCTTTTCAATGCGTCCACAGGTTCATGCCAACACTGAGTTTTACTATACATAACATATGTGTTCCATAGAATTAAAACTGGGATCTAGCATTTATGCTATCCCTTCCCAATGAGTCCATGAAATAACAGAGTTCTACTATATATATAACATAGGGAAACAACTGGGATATAGCATTTATGCTATCCCTTCCCAATGCGGCCATGCAAATCATTATATATAACATATATATATTACAGGAAAACAACTGGGATCTAGCATTTCTGCTATCCCTTCCCTAATACGTCCACGTAAATCACACAATAGGGTTTCATTCGTTATATAAAACATACAGGGATCTGCACCACATAAATACCAACGCAACAATGATCTACGCCTTCCTACATCTCCACAGAGTATAGACAAAAATATACTACACAGGGATCTACTACCACAGAATACCAACGCAGTAAGGATCTATGCTTTCCACAGAGTATAAAAATATATAATACCTGTACAGAACACGAATCAAGCCTTCGGGCTATCCGTAGTATATAAAATATATTACAAAAGGATCTGCTACCACAGAAATACCCACACAGTAAGGATCTATGCTTTCCACAGAGTATAAAAATATATAATACTTGGACAGAACACGAATCAAGCCTTCGGGCTATTCGTAGTATATAAAATATATTACAAAAGGATCTGCTATATGCTAAAGTGATCGGCACAGAGAGAAAATAGACATAAAAAAAATGATCAACAGGAAAGAAAAATCGATTAACCGAGATAGCTATCCAAATTTGGGGACAGAGTGACTATATTTCAAACTATATAACACAAAACCTATCGTAGAACGAACAAGGATTTTCTATATGCATAGCGATCAGCCTAAACATAACATAGAGCTTGATTATAAATAAATAACCGAAAAGGTTATAGCGCATATATAAATATGTATAGATCTAAACCTAGGATCTGCCATTTCTTGAATCATGTGCATAATTCAACAGAGATCTCAGCATAATAGATATTAAGGAAACATGAACTACCACGTTCAGAATAGTCTCAAGAAACACGTATCTCCATAGGATTGAAATCTCTATAAAAATTATAAAGATGTCGAGATCGTACCCGGATCCAGTCTTAGAGAAACATCCAAGGAATGCAAAACTCCTGAGAATGAAGTCTCTATTCCATTTCCTATGTTCGCCGAGCGCCCCAACGCCATTCCCCAAAAAGTCTCTCCGCTCAAGCATCCAGCTCCCTATCTATAGCAGCATTGAAATAAATGAACACTAAGAGTGATCACCGTGGTCGATCCTTCCCTTCGTGCAAGTGGCAGGTAAGCCTCAGAAAATCGCACACCCAAAAGAAGATGATGGACAAATGGCAGTCCTTCAAAACTGTCTTGGAACCAAGTGGCGACCTATCTTTGAATTCCAAACTCCACTAGGGAGACAACCTACTGAATTTGCTCCTTAGATTCCTCCACAAGATTTTTTTTTAGTTATGGCTCGACTTGTTTCCATTATCATAGAAATGGTGAAGTGGGTTTCAAAATGGTTGGTAAGGGTGGTTCTTTAGAGGGACAAGTTCCCACGAATTTCTCAAAAAAAACAATCCTCCAAACTAACTTCTAATACCTCTCTATGAAAGATCTGCGTTTCATTGGTAGGGAGTCGTGGCTCCTCTTAAGCACACAAGTGTCACCAGGTTTTAGTAGTGGTAGCACCCTAAAGGAATATTTTCCTCGATTAGTGGGAGTGGTTCTCAAATACTTTCTCAATCATGGGCTTAGAGTGCTTCACTATGGCAGCCGAGAGCTCCACTATGGAGACAACTTCCTAAAAAGTCTCGAGGACATCCTACTCGGAGTTATTCCACCTTCTTCCTTCCTTGACGGTTGTTATTCCTTAATGACATCCTCCTTCCACTACATACTAGAAGTGGCTTATATATATATATATAATCTTCTTTAAAGGTAAAATAATTAATTTGCGACCATTACTAAAGAGTAAGTGTCAACTTCATCAGTTTATTTTTTAAGAGATCGTGGGGATAGGTGGAAACGCCATGTTCCTTTTTGTGAAGACCTCCCTCATTAAAACGAGGTCGCCATTAATGCAAGGGAAGCCCACTTCTGCTCTGAGAGTTTTGCAAGACAAAACTCTCCTCTCTTTTATAAAGAAAGAAGTATCCACTAACTATTTAACGGCGGTTCACCACCACTCATACTTGGCTTACCGAATGGAACGTGTGGCATCCATCTAGAAGAAGGCATTCTTTCATAAAAAAGGTTGTAATGAAAAATAGTTTGATTCCTCATATTAAAATGACGAGTGGGAGGTCAAATGAATGCCATGCTCCATAACTGAGCGAGTGATAAGAGGTTCGGGGTTGAGTGCTCCCCAATCCCAAAATTAAAACAGCATCATGGTCGCATGAATGAGATGAAACAAGGAATACTCTAATAATTAAACTTGACATGTGGTGATAAGATAATTTTCTTTTGCAACAATATGCATTTATAGATCTAATAGGGATACAAGGAGGGATATTACATGAATCGTGAGCCACCTGCTCAATTCAATGGATGTATAGAGTGCCTAGGTCTTTGGTCAGTTTTCAATAATTATTGAGCCACTTGCTCTGTTCCACTTCCTTGGGGAACATGACCTCAAAAATAGGGAAGTTGCCACTTGCAATAACTAGAAGTGAATGAAGAAGCTGCCACTTGTCCATTTGCTCTCCACCCCAGTTCATTCCTCCCAGTGGTTCAGTGAACGCTCTTTAATAGTCTCGTTCAGATATCTGTCTCCTCTTTTAATTATTAATAATAAAAATATTAGAGTATTTAATTACAGTCATCCTTGACCCCACTTGGTCAATAATCGTAAAAAATTTACAATAACTTATAACATAATGTTTTTGTCACAACATAAAATGTTCCATTTTTTGGTATGTGGCAATTCTGAACAAGCACTAGTTCAGAATGTTGATTCTTTTATTGTGCATATTCCTCTTTAGCTTTCAAATTATGCAATTGATTTATGATAGTTTGGAGTGTGTCTTTACTGATTGTGATTGAGTCATCTACAATAGTATGTACTAGAGTGTTCAGAAACTCTAATCTTTCTTCTGTATTAGATATTGTGAGGACAATTTGAGGCCACCTTGTGCAGGTAGGACCAAGTACACGTTAAATATACAACATCATGAGACATTATCCAAACCAAAATTGTTTAGCCAAAATTGATCCTCCCTTATAAAGGTGAGCACTTTGATTTCCTTCTGTGTAAAGGTTATTCCTCCAGTATAGAGGTAATTGATCAAAGTAATGATGTTGTAAAGTCTTGTTGGACAAGGCTCCAAACTTGTGTGTGTCAAGTCATGATTCTCTTGTGAACCATCTGTATAAAGGTATATGTGGGATGGACCTATCGTATAGAGGTGGACCTTTCGTATAAAGGTCATGATTTACTTGTTAAAAGCATTTAGTGTTGTTTGATGTATTATTAACCATGATCACTAGTTGTGATTAAGTCTCCTTTATATATTGATCACCTCTAAAGTGAATTACTTTAGCATATGATCATTTTGTCCGGAATAATATAATATTATCAAACAATTTGATAACTCTTCTTAGTGTAATGTAATGTGATGGATAATTAAAGTTAGCACATATTGACCATGTGGTAAGAGATAAAGAAATAAAAGATAAAACATAGAGATCAAGATAATTCAAAATTTCCCATGAGGACACTTCAGCTAATTACAAAGAACTCGAATTGTCAAATTTTTAGTGATAAAACTTCAATTAAGTAACAATGCATGTCTAAATCAAAGCTTCAATTAAAGCATTATTTAAAGACATGCAATCGGTTAACTAAAGGAGAACTTGGTTACCACTTCAGTAAATCAAGGGACAACTTGATTTGATTACTATAGTGATACTATTAAGAAAGAATAAGTTAAAGACAGTTAACTAAGTGACAATAAAGAATATCTAGTTAAGTGTTATTGCATGACGACACTTATGTTAAACTAAAAGATGACATGACACTTGCATGGAGACACTTAAGTTAGCCACCTAACTAATTCGACAAGATTTCGGTTAAGAGGCGAGTTTATCCTAAGTTATAGCTCAATGAGATAAAGCACTACATGAGAAGTGGGGTGCAATTCTGCATGAAATATTGATACATCCAGTTTGAGGGCGAGTTCATCCTAAAGTTAGAAGATAAAAATAGAAGAGAAGAATGTATAAATATGTTATACGGTCCATTGATGAATTCAATGTGAAGTGAATTCAATCCTCCTTTGAAGGCAAGTTGCTTATCTTTGTGTGCAGGATATTATTATTGAAGACAAGGCGCTTCTCCGATTGATCTCTCTTCTCTATTGCTTATGTATCTTCACCTAGAGTGTTTGGTGATCTCTTATCTTCCGGAAGAAATCTTCTATGTTGTAAAAGAAAGCATTATCTTCTATCCATTATATTATGCCCAAATATTTCCCAATAAATTTCATGCCATAGCCTACTCTCTTCATTTGCATGTGTGTGAAGAGCAGACTATTTGGAGAGAGGTAGAAAGTGAGAGAACTCATAGAGTTTCGACTTGTGGTTTGCAACACCTTTTGTAATGGTAGATCCGGATACCATGTCTTCTATTTCGACCTCATTTGGAGAGAATATCACCCTCTTGGGCTCCCCAGTATGGGTCATTTGGTAGACTGAAAGTAGATTGGAAGTAAGTGTAGGAAGATAGAGCACATCTGAGAAGTACCCATGATCAAGATTGATCCTTCCAATCCCCTCAAGTGAGACCTCAGAATCATTCCCTAACATGATTGAAGGACCAACAGTGGATTCTAATCCAGTAAAGAGATCTTTGGAGGAATACATGTGCCTTGATGCTCCTGAATCTATGCTAAAGGAGGGGACTCTTGATGCACCTTCCATGAGAGCATGGCATCTCTCCTTGTCCTCATATTTTGAAGATTTGACTTCTTTCTTGCTAGCACATACATGTATTAGAAGGTTATTATTTTCAAGTAGTTGAGCCATCAAATCTATAGTCTTGTTCATGCATGCACTCTCAGGATGAAATCCTCTATTGCAATAGGTACATTTGGATTTCCCCTTGTGATATTGCTTGTGTTTATTGGAATTCGAACCTCCTTCTGAATGATATGGAGACTCCTTCTGCTTCTGCTCATTCGAGTTTCTATCTGAAACTTTTTTCTTTTCCTTTTTCATTCATTGTCTTCACTTCAGCAGTTGCAAGTGTTGAATCCATCTTGGGTTTAATCATTCCCATGTGAATCAACTTCTCCTCCTCTTGTGTGAGAGACTGGATGAATTCTTCAAGAGTGTGAAACTTCCATGTTGTGATGGATAGCTTCATTGTCTCGAAGATAGAGACAAATAATGAGTAATTAGGGCCCAATTTTGATAGAATGGATAGGATTAGTTGCTTCTCTTCTTTTTGTATTCCATATGTCTTCAGTTTTGAAATCATATTTTTAAACTTGGTAAGAAACTCAGTGATTGAGTCGAAACTGCAAGGGATCAGTGAGATAAGCTCATTTTCCAACTTGTGACCTTTCAAGTCATATTTCTATCCAAGAAGAGATTCAATCTAGTCCCAAAATTATTTAGGAGTTTTCATATCTATGACATGAAAATGGAGGTCTTCGAAAATGCTAAGGAGTAGTACTACTACTGCTTCATCAAGTTTATCTAGGTACTTGGATTTCTCAACTGCACCAGTGGGTTCGGCTGTAGTGCCATTCAATACTCTAGAAAGGATTTTAGACATCATGAAAATTTCCATCTTGTATTTCCATTCTAAATAATTGAAGGAGTTTAGTTTTAGATCCATTGATACTGCTAAATTCGAATTGAAGATGGAGATAAGCTGCAAAACAAATGAATTTTTTTACGGAGATTTGATGCAAATTCGAATGAACACTTCCTTAGGACAATGAGCACATGTGACTGGATCCTTCACATGTGGATATACCTCACTGGATTGATCCAGTGAATTCAATTCAATTGCACCAGGAATTGTTGTGGAAATCAAGAGGCTTTTGGTGCTCAATGAAAGACAACTGCTCAATGAATTGATACAACTGTTGCAACTACTGCAACTCTTGCTACTGCAATTCGAATAACTGACTCTAGCTCTGATACCATGTGATATTTAACAGGATATATCACACAGCTATAGTAAAACTCACAAATCTAACTCAAGAATTTCATAGAAGAAGAAGAAGAATTGAATCGATATTCACTCATTAACTCAAGAAATGATAAAAACTGATGTAATATTATTCCTCAACTGTAAGCTAGAAAAAATGTGAGAGTACAATAGAATGAATTCGAATTACTACCTAGGTGATTTGAATTATCCTCAATAGCATGGATTGACTACATTGGAACCATCACCAAACTAGTGGTAGTGACCACAATAGTCAAAGGTCATTCAAATATGAGTCTACCTGAGTCTAACTAGAGCATGTGGAAAAAATATAGGAAAGGAGACTCCAATGTGGGAGCATGAGGAGATTCTAGTAGTCAGTAGAGCTGAACTAGTCTCTATAGTAGTCTATCTAAGTGCTTCAGTCAGTTAACTAAGCAATCAGTCCTCAAATCAAGGAACTGATCCACTAATCATGGAAATGATTGATGTAACTCCTAAATAGGTGGAAGAGGGTGCAATTTTACTTCAGTGATGGAAACAAGGGCGCATATGTGGCTAGGAGGGATAGAATTGAGCATAAAAAGGCTCCTGGAGCTGAGAAACTGGGGACTAGGTGTTGGGAGACTACCATACTGATGACTGGATGCATGCAGAATGAATCCAATGCATGCAAATATATAACTGATGGTGATAATATTGCAACACATATCTCGATTCATTAATAAAAATGAAATATTTATAAAGTGATTATTTTTCTGTGCAATGTTTGAGCCATGAACTATTGTTTATTAAATACATAAGAAGATAATTAACAACTCGTAAAGGTTACTATTTAAGCTTAACATGAATGGTATCATGGTTTTGGTAAACCATGAGATGAAATTATAAACCACTTGAAGGTAATATGTGGTAATTGCATTGAGATGCACATAATTAACATTTTGATTTTATCATAATATTCCATGTATTGGAAATGTTTGTAATTGTATCATTATTAATGTATAAAAACACTTTTCCCTAACATAGTTCTTACTGCGCGGTTTTACCACTCATGTAGTTTTTACTACGCAAGTTCTTACTGTGCTTTAAATTTTATTAAGTTGGAATATTTTTAGAGAGTTGCATGCAAATAACGTAGCTTGAACTATTGCACATTCAATAATGCATATGAAATATTTTACTACCTAGATTTACTACACAAATATTTCTTATTGCACAGATCTTACTGTGCATGTCTTAATGCAAAAGTTTTTATTGCATAATTATTATAGTCTTTTACAGCTTCCTACTCCGCAGTAATCTTAAATAGATATGGGTCATAATATTAATATGGAAATAAAGTTATAATTTCCTTGTTCCATTTATGCACTTAGTTCTTAAGACATATAGGCTAGTTCTTATGATATGTTATTATGTGCATAATTCTTACTGCGCAGGTTTTAATGCAAAGTTCATACTGCATAGGTCTTAGGGAAATTTTTTTTACTACACAATTCTCACAAAAGGTTTGATTCGCATTTTTTAGGAAATTACTTATAAGAATGGTTGGAAGTGTTGTTTTTCCAAACTTGAGTTTATTAATGCATCTTAATAGAATTCACTGTGTATTAAAGGGTGAAATTTTTATATGTGTTATACAAGTGGCACATGCATATAAGTTTGTATTGTATAATTTTTAGAGTTTCTACTGTGAAGTTTTCATAAAATGTTTAATGCATAGTTCTTATGCATGATTTTATAAAGAAGAATTGGAAGTGTTTCCTTCCAAACCTTGGTTGATTAATGTATATTAACAGAAGAAATATTATGGGTACTAAATATGATATGTGTGAAATGTGCCACACATGGAGATAATTATGCTTCCATTAATACGATTTTATTTATGCATTTGTTATGCATTAGATATAATATTTCATGGTTCTTATGAAATAGTTTAACGTTCCATTATTTATTTTTTTATAGTTATTATGCATTTTAATATGAACTTGTCATAAGAATGCATATAAGCATTATTCATGTGCCTATTATATATATATATGTTTTATATTAAAAAAAAAAAATTATTGTGACTTAAGTCTAGTGTAACAAAGGGTGCATTACAAATTGGTATCAGATTTGATGCTACAATTCTCGAACCTTAGGGTGATTTGTTTGCTTTATGAAAGAAAGTCTATGCATAAATGTAACCATTGTATTATCGAATGATATAATTAATAGTTCATGATGGTCAGAGTAGCTGAGGTTACAACTCTCAGTCTTTTTAGGTTTTCCTTTACTTACATGGTTACCTTGCAAACTTTATATGTTATCTTGCATGAGAAATGATGGATTAACTTAGTTCTATCTAAGTTGATCTTGGTAAGTCAAGATGTTTGAAAATAATGGGAACTTCAAGCAAAATGTATGATCTTTTCTGTTTAAGAAAAACTTGAAGTTTAAGATATTTTCTATATTATGTTTCTAAATAGAAATATAATTTTTGAGTTTTTGAAATTATGAAAAAAGATTCTGTGGGAAGACACCAAACAAGAGTTTGGCCCCTTGTTGGAATTTTATGTACATTCCCATCTTATCAATTTATTATATAAATAGCTTATGATGGTTCATGTGTGTACCTGAAACCGTATGATGTAATTTTTAATTGAAAATGTAAGTTTTATTGTATCCTTTAGAGTGTGAAGCTCTAGAGCTATCTATAACTGGCAAGATAATTTTCTCAAGTGAGAAATTTTTGCTTAATGTTGTATGTTTCCAAATAACAGTATAATAATGACTGCATAAGGAATTTATCCCTAAAGCCTAAATTGAATGGAACTAGGTTGTTTCATGGAGTCTGTAGTCAACTCTTGTTTTGGGTTGCTCATGCTAAACGATCTTTGAATTAATATTCCTTGGTTAAAATCCCATTGAGATCTTTGATTATTGTGTACAGTCACTATTATTGTAAATTGTCTATGCTAGTCCTTGTAGCTGTATTCTTGAAATAAATATTTTTTTTCGGTGGATGTTGTATGTTGTTGTCAAAACCAAAGCTAATGGCCAGTGATATGGTAAATGGTGTATGCACCGACCCAGATGGAATTCCTGAGCGCTGGAAAGAGTAGTGTGTATCACTATTTTGTTTATAGAAGGAATCTAGGGAAGGGAAATGAGTTGTTTAGCATGAATCTGGTTGTATCCAATCCCTTGACATGCTAAGTAGCATGTATTTCTTGTATGTATCTGTCTTCACAACTTGATATCTTAAACATTTGTGATATGCATAGATTGTATAACTTGCGGGGTCATATTAGTTGCTTGATAGTTGCACTAAGACTCATAAGAAGGACGATAGACTTGTATGTTTGGGGCATGTTGGCATAGTCTTAATTTTTATGTGCATTGTTTTCATTTCTCATACCCATGTATTCCGTCATGTCTCCAACTGGTAGTAGGGTTGGGGACGTGTCAAATGATTTTCAATGAATTAATCAAATGCTTGAATGTTTGATATCAAGTTGGTGTGTGTTTGGAATTCTTTAGAGAATGTTAATGCATGCGTATTTTAAGCATGTTGATGCTTGCTTCAATTATGACATGTTGTATTTAGGGAGAAACATGAGCTAGATGATCATGGTTGTTTATCCTAATCAATTGTGCTCGAGGTGTTTGAATATGCATATTTGGTGATTGATTTATTGCATTTGTTACTGAATTTTAAAATTTATCGCCTGATGTGAATGATTCGGTACATCATGGTTATTTATGAATGGTTTACTCATGTACTATATTTCAGAGTAGTGTTAGAGTTGCACAGCGGGTCCAACAAGGTGTTGGAAAATGCATAATTTGTATATGCATGTGTTGCTTAAACATTAAATTTATTATTAAAGAATTATTTTCATGATATTATGCTCATTTAGAATAGTGCTTTTGGATGAGTATGAGTGCAGATTAGTATTTGTGTTCATAGTGGTATAGATATCTAGATAAATTTTCTAGTTTTCTATGTATGGATTACCGAGTGGTATGTTTAATGTCTAATTGTGTATGTCTATTTGACAAGGTGTTCTTGGCATGATGAGTCTTTGGTGACTATTTGTGGCATGTGTGTGGCCTGTATCTTAGTCTTCGATGATAGTATGTGACTTGTGTTTGGTTTATGTTGGAGTCCTCAGTGACTATTTGAAGCTTATGTTTCGTTTTTGTTTAAGTCCAATGGTAGATGGCCATATTGGACATCTAGCTAAAATTATCTGGATGGGTCTATACCCAAGTCCATCTCTGCACGAATGGTTTATATTGATACAACATTGGCATGTTATTATTTATTGGCAATTAGTGTACTTGCATAATTATATATTTGAATGCAATATTAAATATGCAATTGACTCTGAAACAACAATGAGTGTTTGAATTATGTTGGATATTTTGTTAAGAAGACTAGTGCACTCACATGTTTAAGTGCAGGTCTGAATGCTTGAATTCTTGTTCATCATGCTTGTGTGAGTTGTAAATGAATTGCTAATACTTCTATACTTTTGGTAAGTTATGAAAAGTTAAAGCTAAGAATATGTTGGAAACTGAGATAAGTTGTTAGTTGATTATAAGTTGTTAACTACTATTATATGGTAAAGTTTTTAGTTGGTTATAACTTGTAACTAGTTTTTAAGTGAATTTATCTGATATGATTTATTTGTATGTATATAATGGTATTAGATGTAATTGATGTAGAGAATGAAATTGTAAAACTAAAAATTTTGATGTAGAGAAAGAGATTGCAATATTAGAGTTCTTTAGGGTCATGTAGGAGGTTCTTCATGTTGTTTGATTGAAGAATTGGCACACATAAGAAAATTAAAAAAAAATATTGCTCAAGCCTTGAGGAAGAAGGGAGATATCTTTACCCTAACCTCGATTTAATATTGAAAATGATTTTTATAAAAGATAATACTCAGAAATTGTTTTTACTATGAAAAGATACTTAAGCTACAAGTCCAACCAATATGGCACACACCTGAAAGGAATGGTCACATTCTTGGTGTTGTGTTGTTTCATGGTTTCCGACATTGATTACACCTTAAAGGAATGGACACATTCCTAGTGTTTCAATGATGAGAATCCAGTCGTGTAAAATGATATGTTTTTTGTTTATGAAAATATATTTTCATAAATGTATGATATTGATGAGCTTGGATAGCCATTTTTTGTTTATCAAGTATATATGCAAGTTGGTCCTTGCATATTGAAGTTAGACAAGAAGTAAAGATTAACTAGAAGAATTGGGAATCGATGTCATGGTGCTTGAAAGGGTTGATCCATGACTTCTCTGAAAGAATTAAGCGGTCATGTCAAGGTTCCTGAAAGGGTTGATCGATGGTTTCACTAGAAGAATTGAGCATTGATGTCATGGTTCCTGAAAGGGTTGGTCCATGGTTGTTCTAGAATAATTGAGCATTGATGTCATGGTTCCTAAAAGGGTTGATCCATGGCTACACCAGAAGAATCAAGCATTGATGTCATTGTGCCTGAAGCAGGTTGATCCATTATGTTAAATTTTCAGTATTAAATCACAATACTATAGGATCTTTGCTGAGAGAATAACATCTACAGTATATCAATGCATGACAATCATAATATGACAAGCATCACAAGCATCATAAGAATCAAAAGCATAGAGACAAGAGACACAGAGTTTCCGTGGGGAAAACCCTAAGGTGAAAAACCCCACAACTTCCTCAGAGATAGAGAGAGCAATGGCTCAACCAAAATACAACCAAATAATACAGATATAGTCTCCTAGCAGATGATCCTCCTCCTCCTCACTAGTGCGCCACTTTCCAGAGAGAGAGATAGATACTTTTCCGAGTGAGTAAAATAGAGATCTCCTATCTCTATTTATACTCACCTTTTTGCCCAGTGACCTACTGGGGCCGACTTGTCTACTTTAGTACATCCACATTATATTATATATTAATTAGGGCCGACCCCATAAGGTGGTCTAATAACCCATCGGCAAGTACACACACTTGCGACACTTGTCAATCCACATGATGACACTTCCTTATAGAGGAATAACACATCTCTTATAAGGGTACAATAAATATACATATAATATACTGATGAAATACATTCCGAAGTTACATATACATCAACACTCCCTCTTAACAAGGAAGGTATTTCTCGACACAGATTTGCTAGACAAGTCTTCTTCTCTGGATCATCATCATCGATGCATCGTCATCGTCATCGTCACTGCTGCTGCTATCTCGTCCAATCTCTGTCTCTACTCGTCATAGGAAGTTCTACAGAGCCAGTCCTTTTTCATACTGGATGTAGGCCCACCACCTGCAGGTCTTCATCATCACTGGCCATACTGTGGAATCCTCAGGACTTTTACGTGCGTCACAAAACCTCGAAAGAGCATCCCAGGATATTACGGGTACACAACTCCAACCTGTAGGATCTCCCAGGGCGCTATTACATGTGACCCCACCACAAAACCTCGAAAGAGCATCTTAGGATGTTACGGGTACACAACTCCGACCTAAGATCTTCCAGGGCACAAATTACATGTGGTCCACCACAAAACCTAGCAAGAGCATCTCAGGATGTTACGGGTACACAACTCCGACCTGAGATCTCCTAGGGCACAAATTACATGTGGTCATGGCAAAACCTCGCAAGAGCATCTCAGGATGTTACGGGTACACAACTCCGACCTGAAATCTCCCAGGGCCCAAATTACATGCCATAGGACAAAACCTCGCAAGAGCATCTCAGGATGTTACGGGTACACAACTCCGACCTGAGATCTCCCAGGGCAGCGAATTACATGTCCTCCCAGAACAATGTCTCGAAAGAGCATCCCAGGCTGTTACGGGTACACAACTCCGACCTATAGGATCTCCCAGACATGCTCATCTGCACAACCTGATCCACGGCCACAGAGTATCAACCTGATACTCACCATACATCATCCTGATGTACTCATGATCGTCCTGATCATAATCACTGCAACGTCCTGCTGCAAGTCATCTGGAGCAACATCCTGAAGCTCGTCATCTATGATCATCCTGATCATCACTGCAACATCCTGCTGCATGTCATCTGGAGCAACATCCTGAAGCTCGTCATCTATGATCATCCTGATCATCACTGCAACATCCTGCTGCATGATCTACCTGATCATCAATGCATCTTCCTGATGCATACCAAGTATCATACATGATCCTCCTGATCATCAATGCATCTACCTGATGCATACCAAGTATCTACCTGATACATATCATCATACATGATCCTCCTGATCATCAATGCATCTACCTGATGCATACCAAGTATCTACCTGATACATATCATCATACATGATCCTCCTGATCATCAATGTATCCACCTGATACAAATACAAATACATGATACATATCACCATACATGATCCACCTGATCATACAATGTATCCACCTGATACATATACAGATACATGGTCCAAGCATCCAACATGATGCATAAACAATACATACACATGATCCAACTGATCATATCCTGCATCCAACATGATGCGTACATACATACATAAAATGATCCAACTGATCATATCCTGCATCCAACATGATGCGTACATACATACATAAAATGATCCAACTGATCATATCCAGCATCCAACATGATGCGTATATACATACATAAAATGATCCAACTGATCATATCAAGCAGAAACTAGAACATCATCCTGATGCTCATCATCCAGCGCTTACATCCACAGCCATGTGAAGGATCCTCCTTCAATCATGCTTGGAATGGCTTCAGTAAATGTGTCCATCACTTCTTCCTCGAAGTGTCCTTGATCTGAATAATGCCAAGCCTCTCTCTGAAGTACTCGAACTTCACCCTGGCTAGTGGCTTCGTCAGCACATCTGCAATCTGCTCGTCCGTCGCAACATACAGGAGCTTCACAACTCCTCTCTGCACCATATCCCTGATATAGTGATATTTGATCTCTATGTGTTTCGACCTGTCATGAAACACTGGGTTCTCGGACAGCTTCACACAACTCTGGTTATCACAGAAGATACCAGTAGCCTCCAACGGGAGATCAAATAACTCAGACAGTAGCTTCCGTAGCCATACTGCCTCACAACTAGCTGAACAGGCTGCAACATACTCTGCCTCAGCTGTACTCAGTGCTACGCAGGACTGCTTCCTGCTAAACCAAGAGATCACACCTGATCCCATACTGAAGCAACACCCAGATGTGCTCTTCCTATCTGCAGCACTGCCAGCCCAATCTGAATCAACATAACCCTGTAGGTTAAACTTTTGATTTGCCTCATATCTGAGCCCATAATCCACTGTACCCTTCAGGTACCTCAGAACATGCTTTACAGCAACTAGATGAACACTCCTCGGATCCGTCAGGAACTGGCTCAATGTGTTCACAGCAAAGCAAATATCTGGTCTCGTGTTCGTCAGGTACATCAAGGACCCAATAATCTGACGATACATAGAAACATCAACTGGCTCAGATGAAGCATCACAAAGAAGCTTCAGATTCGATGCCATAGGTGTGGCCATGGCTTTGCAATCCATCATCCCAAATCTCTTCAGGATATCTACTGTGTACTTCCCTTGACCAAGGAAGATCCCACCTGCATTCTGCCACACCTCCATACCTAGGAAATAGTGCATCATTCCCAAATCTTTCATATCGAATTCCGCTGCAAGCTTCCTCTTGGTATCTGCAATCATTCTGTCATCTCCTGTCACAAATAGGTCATCCACATATAGTAGTAGAATCACAGGATTCCCTTCCTCAACCTTGTAGTAAAGGTTGGAATCCGCTTTACTCTTGGTAAAGCCCAAACTAGATAGGAAACTGTCCATCCTACCATACCAGGTTCTGGGAGCTTGCTTCAAGCCATACAAGGCTTTCTTCAATCTGCATACATAAGATTCCCTGTCATGTATTTCAAAGCCGAGTGGCTGTTCCACATATACTTCCTCTTCTACTACACCGTTCAGGAAAGCAGTCTTGACATCCATCTGGTGTATCTTCCATTTCATTGTTGCGGCCAAGGCAAGTACTGTTCTGATGGAAGTATATCTGGCTACAGGTGCAAAGGTTTCTTCATAGTCTATTCCTTCCTTCTGAGAGAAACCACGAGCTACGAATCTTGCTTTATATTTTTCCACACTGCCATCTGCAGCATGCTTGATTTTGTAGATCCACTTGGAAGTCACAACAGACTTCCCTTTAGGTCTTGGGACAATATCCCAAACATCATTCTTCATAATTGATTGATATTCCTCAACCATAGCATCCTTCCATTCTTTCTTTTCTGCTGCCTCTTCATAACTGGAAGGCTCTTTGTTCATGATGTCACAGAGTAAAGCAACATAACTGGTGTGTGATCTGGTTCTCTTCTTTGCTCTGTGTTCTTCTTCTGGAATGCCAAATCTTTCTGCATCATGAATGATCTCTCTAGCCCATACAGGTTTCCTCTTGTGAGAGTTATCCTCACGAGGTGGATCTACAGGTTCTTGTGGATCTTCAAACTCACGAGCAGTTTCTGGAACTGTATCAGTCATGGTAGTGTCTTGAAATCTTGTTTCCTTAGGTTCTTCATAATCTTCAATAGGTGCCTTTCTTGATTTGATGAATGCTGAATTTTCATCAAATGTTACATCCCTGCTGACATCAATCTTCTTGAACCCTGGAAAATATATTCTGTAAGCCTTCGAGCTTTCACTATAACCCACAAAGATGCCTTTATTTCCTGAAGGATCTAGTTTAGTCCTCTTCTCCTTTGGGACATGAGTGTATACTGGACAACCAAATATTCTGAGATGGCTGACTTCAGGTTTCTTACCAGAGAAGACTTCTTCTGGTGTCTTGTTGTCCAATATCTTGTGGGGTGTTCTATTCTGCACATATACAGCTGTTCTAGCTGCTTCTGCCCAAAGATGCATAGGAAGATCCTGGTCATGCAACATTGCCCTTGCTGCTTCCATGATAGTTCTGTTCTTCCTTTCTGCAACTCCATTCTGTTGAGGATTATATGGAGCAGTCAACTCCCTCTTAATCCCTGAATCACTACAAAGCTTCTTGAAGTCATTTGAGGTGAATTCTCCACCATTGTCAGATCTGAATGTTTTGATTTTCTTGTCAGTTTGATTTTCCATCAAGTTTTTGAATTCCTTGAATTTATCAAACACCTCATCTTTGCCCTTCAAGAAGTATACCCAAGTCTTCCTGGAGAAGTCATCAATAAATGATACATAGTAAACATACCCACTTAGGGAACTGGATGACATGGGGCCACATACATCTGAGTGGATGGTTTCCAGGATGTCTTTTGCCTTGCTTTCACTGCTTGGGAAAGCCTTCTTAGTGTTCTTACCTTTTGCACATCCTTTGCAAACCCCTTCATGTTTGGTCTTGATTTCAGGAAGACCTTCTACAGCCTTGCTTGCAATTGGAAGTGCTCTATAGTGCATGTGAGCAAGTCTCCTATGCCAAAGTTCACTTGGCTCCATGGATTCATGTACCATGGCATGTTCAGGTTGACCCTTTAATTTATACAAGCCTCCCTCTTGCTCTCCAATCACTACTGCATCATCTATAGTCTTTCCCTTTGGCCACATTAGTACTTGGCCATCAACAAATGCAACCCTCATACCTTTTGCATCTAGAGCAGAGATGGAGAGTAAGTTCTTCTTGAGCCCAGGTACATAGAGAACTTCCTTCATCTTCAGAGATTTTCCAGAATCTAAGTTGTAAGAGGCTTCACCACTTCCTTTGATTGGATATTGATAATCATCCCCAAGTTTCACCTTATGGGGTGATTCATGTTCAGAAAGGTTCACAAATGATTCCTTGAACCCAGTCATGTGTTTGGAAGCCCCACTATCAATCAACCAATCATTACATCCATGGGAGATGGTACCTGTAAGAGCGGAAATTAGAACATATTCTTCTTCACTTGATGAGTCATCATCACTACTACTTTCTGCCCTAGCCTTCTTCTTTGGAGGTTCATCATCTTCGGCAGCATGGGCATGAAACCTTCTTTTTCTACCTTTCTTCTTCTTACTGGAGTTGTTCTTATTATCCCTTTTGTTCTTGGGACAATCTGAAGCAAAGTGACCCTTCTCATTGCATGTGAAGCATCTTAGGTCCTTCTTATTCTTTTGATGGAATCTTTTGGGGTGAGGGTGATCCTTCTTGGTTTTGCTTCTTTTGGTGTGAGCTGCAAGAGCTTGATCTTCACCTCCCATCTTTTCCTCACGAGCTATAAGCCTAGCTTCTTCTTGAGAACATTCTTCCCGAAGTCTACTGAAGGAGATCAACTTCTTCCTTGCACAAATTCCTTGAATAAAGGAATCCCATGACCTGGGTAGGCCATTTAGAGTGGTCATCACCACTTCACCATTCTCCACCATTTCATCTACTGCTTCTAATTGTTCCTTGATCTGAGAGACCCTTGAAAAGTAGGATTGAATGGTTTCCCCATTCTGAAACTTTACTGCTTTCAATTGGTTCCGCAGGGTCATCTTCCGATTTATGTTCTTTCCTTCAAATAGCTTGGTCAAAGATTCAAACATCTCTTTGGGTGTCTTGAGAGAAGACACATGGGGTATGAGATGGTCTTTGATAGAATCAGCAATGATTCTCTTTGCCTTGACCAAGTTCTTCTTGTGCAATACCTTGGCCTCTTCATCCTCTGGGATAGGGATGTCTTCTTTCACATATGAGTCCAACTCATTCTCTTCCAGGATTAGCCCAATCCTATACTTCCAGGCTCGGAATTTATCAGCCCCTTCAAGCTTATCCTCAAGCTTGGTGTGAAGAGACATCTTTAAGAGTACTTCAAATGGAAATAGAAAAGATTTAGAACTTACCACTTGAAATGCTGAAAACTGGATCTGGTCCCGGATTAGGGTTTGTCAGAGAAACCCTAAAAATTCAAAATGTGAATTTCAAAATTCTGAAAGGATAGAAAGATGCGCCTTGGAGAGCTGATCAGCCTAGTACATTTAGAAATTGAGATCAGCAAAGTCTTGTCCTTCAAAATTGCCTTTTTGTCCTCCCGGGTTCACTGGGAAGAGCCCTGAATTAGGGTTTGAGTTTCCCGGAGATCTACCCAGCCAAAAATCTCGATCCAAAGCTCAAACCTTCGATTTTTGCAAGGAGCTTCCAGCTGTACCTTCAGTTTCCAGAAATTCCTATTTTTGTGGAAACCCTAATTTTTAGGGCCAAAACTGAAAATGCTCGGAACTGAAATCTGATTGGACAGAAAGATGCGCCTTGATGAGTAGATCCAATCTACTATACTGAATTTCAAAAATCTGTGGAGAGAAACCCAATAAACAAGCAATACAAGCTTCCGTCACTGCAAAATGTCTTCTTCTCAGTTAAGCTCTGATACCATGTTAAATTTTCAGTATTAAATCACAATACTATAGGATCTTTGCTGAGAGAATAACATCTACAGTATATCATTGCATGACAATCATAATATGACAAGCATCACAAGCATCATAAGAATCAAAAGCATAGAGACAAGAGACACAGAGTTTCCGTGGGGAAAACCCTAAGGTGAAAAACCCCACAACTTCCTCAGAGATAGAGAGAGCAATGGCTCAACCAAAATACAACCAAATAATACAGAGATAGTCTCCTAGCAGATGATCCTCCTCCTCCTCAGTAGTGCGCCACTTTCCAGAGAGAGAGATAGATACTTTTCCGAGTGAGTAAAATAGAGATCTCCTATCTCTATTTATACTCACCTTTTTGCCCAGTGACCTACTGGGGCCGACTTGTCTACTTTAGTACATCCACATTATATTATATATTAATTAGGGCCGACCCCATAAGGTGGTCTAATAACCCATCGGCAAGTACACACACTTGCGACACTTGTCAATCCACATGATGACACTTCCTTATAGAGGAATAACACATCTCTTATAAGGGTACAATAAATATACATATAATATACTGATGAAATACATTCCGAAGTTACATATACATCAACACATTATTGCATTGAAAGATCCGAATACTTTGCAATATGGTTCTGAAGTAAAGGTTGAAGCAATATAATAAATTAATAAAATAATTATAAATTAATAAGAACCCTCACCTACTAACAATATTCGTAGGGGGGGGAGGCGCCACATCTAGCGAACGAACCTAATAATAATACCAACAATAATAATAATACAATAAAGTGATTGATGGTGTGGTATTTATGATGATATAAATAGATAAGAATCCCTGAGTAAACCACGGGGAGCACTTCGGGTTGTAATTATTATGGATAGATTTCAAATATGAAGTGCCTTAGCTAGAAGATGAACAAGTTCTGGGTGATCCTTTACGTGCAAAATGAATAACACTAGTAGAAAAATACCTTCATGGTGTTGTGTGGGACAAATCATGCGGATCCAAACCTTGATGAATACTAAGCAAATTGAGCACCTACATTTCAAAGAGAAAGAGACCAAGTAGCAACGAAGCCATAGTTGTCAAGCTCCACATTGGGACAAGAATAAGAGGGGTAACTCTTACTCTTTTCTTTTTAATTATTTTATTTTCTTTATATGAAAAGAAAGTTATTGAAATGCATGTTATAGTTGAAATTTTGTCGTGTTTATTCTTGTTGAAATAATCAATGAATGTTGACTAGTTAATTTTTTGAAAAATAAATGAAGATGAATACATCCATCTGTGTGCATATGTTGAGTTAAAAATTAATTGCGTTAAAGAATTCTGAACAAAGAAGATATAGATGATATTTCATAAAAAGGATTTCCTGATTGCAGGGTTAATCCATGAAGGTGGTTCGCGATTTTTGGCAAGCAAAGCGCCAATTTTTTTTTCCTGCAGACCCTCGATCGAGGTCTTTTAAAGCCCTCAATCGAGGTATTAAAACATCGATCGAGGGTTTTAAAAGACCTCAATCGAGGACTTTAAAAGACCTCGATCGAGGTTTTAAAGAAGACCTATATCAAGATATCAAGGTATTTATCCCTCGATCGAGGAAATTTAAAAATATCAATCGAGCAAGTGCCTCGATCAAGGGCCTAAAAAATAGGCCAAAAGCCCTTTTCACTACAGAAATATTTTTTTGTTTTCCTTGCAGAGCCTTAAACTATGTCATTAAATGCACATTAATGGGAGGAATTGATACCGTTGGATTCGTCAATGAATCCTCTATCCATATACATATAATTTACGAATTTTTATCTTCGTATGTCATTTTTTTTAAATATCTGTTAAAGATTACCCTAAAAAACCTTGTTGACAACTTCGACTCAGCTCAAAGATAAATCAACAACATTCAAAATACACATCCAAAAAAATTGAAAAAATATGCAAGCTCTACATTAGTGTGTCCTCTTCAAAATGGTATTTTTAGTTTTGAAAATTATGTAAACAATCAAAATATTTGGCGCACACACGCACATGTGTGCAAAATGCAACTAAAATATTCATTGGTCAGTTTCGAAAAATAATAATAAATATAATTTTTCGATAAAAATAAAAATAAAAATATGTACACTCTAGTTACTCTAGTTATAATTTTTCCATTTTTCATCGCCATATTTGGCTAAAAAGAGTTACCCATCTTCATGGAATCACCCATATAATGGCTTAATGAAAGTATGGTAATTGATTGCAGAGGAAAGTGTTCATCTGAAAGTTGTTGTTGCTATTATAAAGCTAAAGAAGGATGAAGAAAATCACACAAATTGAGGATAGAAGCTGATCAACATTTTCTCTGTCTTTTTCAAGAAATGCTTCAAATCAGCTACAGATTCCAAAACTGCCCAAGCAAAGATAGCAAGAATGATTGTAGTTGAAAGAAAGAATTGTTGAGGTGTTCAGTCCATATGTTGAGCTCAAAGGTCCAAGGTAGCAGTAACAACATCAAGAGTTCCGATTGACCTGACCCAAGTTTCAAAGATCATCTTGAAAGATGTAGTGCAGGAGGAGCACTTGTAGCATTTTGAAAATTTTGTTCATGTGTTTTGAACAAAGTAACATTGAGGACGGTGTTGAATTTAATGGGTAGGGGAATGTAATTCCCCTCGATAGGACCCCTGAATTGATCATATGTATTATGTTAATATTGATATGCAAATGCCTGTATGGCAGAAAAAATGTATAGTTTGTAATTATTAATATTAAAATCCACAAATGGTTGTGTTGAGGCGGAATGTTGAAGAGATCGGGTACTTATGTATTCACCAGAGATAGTAAGGGGGTGAAAGTGTCCTAGGAGGGAACTATTGCATGACCCTTATATACCTTTTAGAACATTAAAATATCCCTAAGTTCACCCGAAGTCATGATTTAAGTAAAAAATGCCTTTTTATTAACTTAAATTTATTTATGACTTAAAAAGAGGATTAAGTGTGATTAAGAAACGTTTAATTTTTAATTACAAAGGGGAACGGGTGGATCATTAGAAAACTAATGTGGTTCCCTCTTTCCATACATTAAATTAATGCATGCAAATGGAAAGGGGGATTATTCATTCATTCCTCCATTCTGGGAAGAAGGATCTGTGCATGGGGAAGTATGGAGAAAGGAAGGGAGGAAAGAGGATGTCTACTACCAATTTTTACTCTTGTCCGAAGTGAAGACTGGTGAGAAGAAATAAGAGTTTGGTCTATGGAATAAAATTGTTTATGAATTATGAGCACAAATGACAGTGATGTGTTTCATTGTTTTGCAGTCATACCAATTTGTCTATCGTCATTCCAATAAAGTAGAAAATGTTGTAAGTAGCTGACTTGATGTATTTCTGAGCACAGATGCCAGTGATAGGTTTCACTGTTGTACAGTCTGAAGGAAATCAAGGAGGTTATGTGCAACTTTTTCCATGGAGTTGGATTCAACCCAATTTTCATGAATGCCAAGGGTTAATTTTGAAAGAGTTTGAGAATTGGAGAGCTGTCTCTTTGGTGAATGTATGAGTCTTTTCTTTTTAAATTTTGAGCATTAATTCACAATACTCTAGGATCTTTACTGAGAGAATAACATGTACAATATATCAATGCATATCAATCATAATAAGCATGTCAATCATCACAAGAAGCAAAAGCATGAGAGACAATATACACACAGAGCTTCCGTGGGGAAAACCCTAAGGTGAAAAACCCCACAACTTCCTCAGAGATAGATAGAGAAATAGCACAACCAAAATACAAGAGATAGACTCCTATTCGTAGCTGATCCTCCTCCTCACATGTGCACCACTTTCCCAGTGAAGGAAGTGTGAGTTCTGAAATGATCCAAAGAGAGATCTCTCGATCTCTATTTATACTTGTCCTGTTTTCCCAATAACCTTATGGGGCCGACTTGTCTAGCTAGGTACAATAACTTCATATTACATTATATCGTGTCGACCCCTTACAAGGTGGTCTAATAACACATCGGCAAGTTAACACACTTGCGACACTTGTCAATACAAATTACGACACTTCCATATAGAGGAATAATACATCTCTATAGGAGTACAATAAATATATATAAGTGAAATACATTTCGAAGTTACATATACATCAACACTCCCTCTTAACTAGGAAGGTATTTCTTGACACAGATCTGCTAGCATAAGTCTTCTTCTCTGGATTGTCATCATCGATGTATCATCATCATCGTCACTGTTTTTGCTACTTCAACCAATCTCTGAATCTACTCATCATAGGAAGTTCTACAGAGCTAGCCCTTTTTCATGTTGGATGTAGGCCCACCACCTGCAGGTCTTCATCATCAATGGCCATACTGTGGATCCCAGGACTGATTACATGTGTGAACAAAACCTAGCGCAGACTATAGGTTCTTTTACATGTTGACCTTCACAAAACCTACTCAGAGCATCCTTGGACGTTATGAGCAAACCGCTCTACCTCTCTGGATCTCGATAGAGCATCCCAGGCTGTTACAAGCACACCGCTCTACCTGTCCAGATTTTAAAGGATATTTTCTATGTGAACTTTCGCAAAACCTACTCAGAGCATCCTAGGATGTTATCAGCACACCGCTCTACCTGTCCAAATTTTAAAGGATCTTTTCTATGAAAAACTGTAGCAAAACCTACTCAGAGAATCCCATGATGTTACAAGCACACCGCTCTACCTCTCTGGATCTCGATAGAGCATCCCAGGATGTTATGAGCACACCGCTCTACCTGTCAGGATTTTAAAGGGTCTTTTCTATGCTACCTGTAGAAAAACCTACTCAAAGAATCCCAGGATGTTACGAGAACACCGCTCTACCTGTCTCGATCTCAATAGAGCAACCCAGGATGTTACGAGCACACCGCTCTACCTGTCTAGTTTTTAAAGGGTCTTTTCTATGCTATCTGCATAACCTGTTCACGGCCATAGAGTATCAAACCGATACTCACCATACATCATCCTAATGTACATCATCACATGATCAACCTGATCATCATCATACCATCAACTTGATGCGTATCATCTGGAGAAACATCCTAAAGCTTGTCATCTATGATAATCCTGATCAAACATTATATCCATCTGATGCATACAAAGTATCTACATGATACATATCATCATACATGATATACCTAATCATACAAATGCATCCATATGATATACATAATGCATCCACCTGATACATACATAAGTACATGATTTACCTGATCATACAAGTATCCACCTGATACATATACAAATACATGATCTACCTGATCATATCCAGCATCCAACATGATTCCTACATACACACATATAAATGATCTAACTGATCATATCCACATCCAACATGATCCGTACATACATACATATAAATGATCTAACTGATCATATAGAGCAGAAACTAGAACATCATCCTAATGCTCATCATCCAGCACTTACATCCATAGCCATGTGAAGGATCCTCCTTCCACCATTGTTGGAATGGATTCAACAAATGTGTCCATCACTTCTTCCTCGAAGTGTCGTCGATCTAAAGAATGCCAAAGCTCTCTCTGAAGTATTTGAACTTCACTCTGGCTAGTGGCTTTGTCAACACATCTGCAATCTGCTCATCTGTCACAATATATAGGAGCTTCACTGCTCCTCTCTACACCATATGCCTGATATAGTGATATTTGATCTCAATGTGTTTCGACTTGTTGTGGAACACCGAGTTCTCAGACAACTTCGCACAACTCTCGTTTGTCACAAAAGATACCAGTAGTCTCCAGCGGGAGATCAAATAACTCTGAAGCCATACTGCCTCACAACTAGCCAAACAGGCTGCAACATACTCTGCCTCGGCTGTACTCAGTGCTACACAGGACTGCTTCCTGCTAAACCAAGAGATCACACCTGATCCCATACTGAAGCAACACCTAGATGTGCTATTCCTATCTGCAGCACTGCCTGCCCAATCTGAATCAACATAACCCTACAGGTTAAACTTTTGATTCGCTTCATACTTGATCCCATAATCAACTGTACCCTTCAGGTACCTTCGAATATTCTTTATAGCAACCAGGTGAACACTTCTCGGATCCGTTAGGAACTAGCTCAATGTGTTCACCGCAAAGAAAATATATGGTCTCATGTTCAATAGGTACATCAAGACCCCAATCATATGACGATACATAGAGACATCAACCGGTTCAAATGAAGCATCACATAGAAGCTTCACATTCGATGCCATAGGTTTGGCCATGGCCTTGCAATCCATCATCCTGAACCTCTTAAGGGTATCTACTGTATACTTCCCTTGTCCAAGGAAGATCCCATCTGCACTCTGCCACACCTACATACCTAGAAAATAGTGCATCATCCCCAAGTCCTTCATATCGAGCTCGGAAGTAAGCTTCCTCTTTGTATTGGCAATCAGTCTATCATCTCCTGTTACAAATAGGTCATCCACATATAGGAGTAGTATCATAGGATTTCCTTCCTCAACCTTGTAGTAAAGGTTGGAATCCGCTTTACTCTTGGTAAAGCCCAAACTTGATAGGAAACTGTCCATCCTACCATACCAAGTTCTGGGAGCTTGCTTCAATCCATATAAGGCTTTCTTCAATCTGCACACATATGACTCTCTGTCATGTGTTTCAAAACCGAGTGGCTGCTCCACATACACTTCGTCTTCAACTACACCATTCAAGAAAGCAGTCTTGACATCCATCTGATGTATCTTCCATTTCATTGATGCAGCCAGGGCAAGTACTGATTTGATGAAAGTGTACCTGGCTACAGTAGAAAAAGTTTCTTCATAATATATTCCCTCTTTCTGAGAGAATCCACGAGCTATGAATCTTACCTTGTATTTCTCTATGCTTCCATATGCAACATGCTTGATCTTGTAGATCCACTTGGAAGCCACTACAGACTTCTCTTCAGGTCTTGGGACTACATCCCAAACATCGTTCTTTATGATCGATGGATCATGGCATTCTTCCCATATCTTGGGAACTTCAATTTCTTCAAAAGATCATTTTGTTGCTTGAACAAATGTTGTAGTCCTTATTTTGTAGGTGAAGGTATACGATCTTTCCTACAAAACAAGTTAAGTTGCATGATTAGAAACATCTCATAATTTTCATAACAAATTCTTTCACATAAAGAAATATGTCATACAGTCATGCAATTATTTAAGCCAATGCTTCAATACAACATTTATCGATATCCCGTAACTTTCTAGATGCCTTCCAATCTCTACCAGAACATTGTTAAGAGTGTGCAGAAATCCCAACATGTTAGCAAAGAGGTTTCATTCTAGATAAGTAGCAATGGAATGCTGTACAGTGCCATAGGCCACTTACCCATCATATGCATATTAGTAGTATACTGTTCATTAATGAAAATATGCAAAATACACAACCTAAGTCTAGGAACATAAGTATATACATCATTGAACAATATTATTTAAACAATCAAATATACAGGAAATGAAAATTCAAATACTTATCTTTGTTTGTTTGTTGTCGGGTGGACTCCCTCTCAGTATTTGCTTCCTTGCATGAACTGCTGGAGTGTGCTCCCTCTTGATCTTTGCTTCCTAGATTACCTGTCCTAGCTGCTTCTGCCCATAGATGTATAAGCATCTTTTGGTCATGTAGCATTGTTCATGTTTCCTCCATGATTGTTCTTATTCTTCCTTTCTGCAACTCCATTCTGTTGTGGATTGTAGGGAGTAGTCAACTCCCTCTTAATCCCTGAATCACTGCATAGCTTCTTGAAGTCACCTGAGGTGAATTCTCCACCATTGTCGGATCTGAATGTTTTGATCTTCTTATCAGTTTGGTTCTCCATCAAGGTTTTGAATTCCTTGAACTTATCCAACACTTCATCTTTGTTCTTCAAGAAGTAAACCCAAGTCTTCCTGGAGAAGTCATCAATGAAAGAGACATAGTAAACATACCCACTTAGAGAGCTGGATGACATCTGGCCGCATACATCGGAGTGGATAATTTCCAAGATACTTTTTTCCTTGCTTTCACTGCTTGGAAATGCCTTCTTTATGTTCTTTCCTTTTGCACATCCTTTGCAAACACCTTGATGCTTGGTCTTAATTTCAGGAAGACCTCCTACAGCCTTACTTGCAATCGGTAATGCTCTGTAGTGCATATGTGCAAGTCTTCTATGACAAAGCTCACTTGGCTCGATGGAATCAGCACCATGGCATGTTCACGTTGTCCCTTCAATTTACACAATCCTCCCTCTTTCTCTCCAATCACCATTGCATCATCAATAGTTTTACCCTTTGGCCACATTAGGACTTGGCCATCTACAAATGCAACCCTCATACCTTTTGCATCTAATGCAGAGATGGAGAGTAGATTCTTCTTGAGCCCAGGTACAAATAACACATCTTTCATCTTCAAGGATTTTCTAGATTCTAGGTTGTTGGAGGCTTCACCACTTCCTTTGATGGGGTATTGATAGTCATCCCCAAGTTTCACTTTTTGGGGTGATTCATGTTCAGATAGATTCACAAAATATTCTTTAAACCCATTCACGTGTTTGGAAGCACCACTGTCAATAAGCCAATCATTACAACCATGAGAAATAGTACATGTGAGAGCAGAGATTATAACATACTCTTCTTTGCTTGATGAATCATCATCATCACTTTCTTCTCTAGCCTTCTTATTTGGAGGTTCATCATCTTCAACAACATGAGCATGATACCTTCTTTTGCTGCCCTTCTTCTTCTTGTTGAAGTTGTTGTTTTCGTTGTTGTCCCTTTTGTTCTTGGGACATTCTGAAGCAAAGTGTCCCTTCTCATTACATTCAAAACATCAAACATGAGATAGATCTTTCTTCTTGTGATAATGGTGAGAATGTTTTTTGTTATGAGATTTCTCCCTCTTAACCTTGCTTCCCTTGGTGTGAGATGTGAGAGCTTGATCTTCATTCCCCATCTTTTCTTCTCGTGCTACAAGCCTAGCTTCTTCTTGATAGCATTCCTCCCAGAGTCTACTGAAAGAGATCAATTTCTTTCTTGCACAAATTCCTTAAATAAATGATTCCCATGACCTAGGTAGGCTGTTTAGAGTGGTC